>JAPKLW010000342.1:152718-198246 GCA_026898455.1 Plectranthus barbatus | reverse complement strand
AAGACTAATTAAACTACAGAAATATTTGGAAAACGAGTGTTTATCAATTAATATTATAATATTAATTATTATATTATTTGTAATGTGAAAATTTATAGGTTAAAAAAATAAAAAGTTTGGAAATATATATAATAAATCAATTATTATTTCAATTAACTATTCATTAATTTTATATTGAAAAAATGTAATTAAAATATTTTATAAGTAATCAGAAATAAAAAATAAATAGGAATAATATAATAATATTTTTATAAATGAAAAAACTAGCATAAAACTTGATTTAAAAAATTAAATAAAAATAATTATAATAATATTATAAATATTAATATTAAAATAATATCAGTAATAAAATATCATAATAATATATAATTACGATAATTATAATTAATATAACACTTCATTACTAATTTAATAATTATATGAATTTTAATTAATATTATAATTATAAAAGAAATTAGAGGATATAAAAAATAATAAAGTTGATTAAATTTGGGAATGGAAATGATACCCATCATTTATGTTGGGAATCACCATTCCCAATTATTTGGAAATCAAACTCATTCCTCCATACCCATACTCGTAAACCAAATAATGGGTTTCGAAATCAAACTCATTCATCTATACCATATCCATGAACCAAACACCCCCTAAGGCTTTCATATGCATTCACCCTATACATGATCATTCATTGTTAAGAGAAACAATAGCAACCTTGTGTTTTTTATCAACTTAGGTTTTGTATTAGATGGATATATTTTATACAATGGCACACCACGCCATAGGCTTACATTATTTTTTCTAAAAAAATGAATCCCTAATTTATTCATTCAATATCTTCTATGAAATTCCACTTGTAGTTTTTTAATTTGGCTGAAATGGAAATTTTGGTTTGATACATCTTGTTTGATCCATTTTTTAAAATTGTCAAATTTGTTTTATTTATTAATGTAGGTTTAAGGTTTTTAAGATATAATGTTTATATTATATTTTATAAAAAATAGAGAAATATATCTCTATCTTTTATAAATTTAAAAAATATATCAAGATTTTTCTGTCAGAAAATTTTATTCTCAAATTTAGTTTTATAAATTACTTATTCAGCCGTTAAATATCATGTGAAGTTGATATAATGCTGACTCGGTGACACATGACAACAATCAGTGCCATGTAGCATTGATTGGACTTTTTTATTTTTAAATAATAATTTTATTTACAGTTATAACTTAACTTTTTAGTATATATAATTTATTTTATATTTTTAATAATACTTTTCTTTTTAAATAAAATATATTTTCTTCATTAATTTTTTTTTAAAAAAAATAAAAGTATTATTTAGAAGCTAAAAACATTCTAAAAAATATATTTATTTGTCAATTAATATTTTTATTTTTTTGTAATATTTTATTGAAGAAAATAAATATCAAATATCCACCTCTCAAAATAGTTATAAAAGCAGTTATTATCCCTAATTTTAATAATAAAATAGTTTATTTTTTTTAAATAAGAATTTAAATTATTAAAGGGCTTAGTAGACTTGTAGTTGATTAAAATGTTGGAAAATTGAATAAATAATATCCGTTTGAGGCTAGCTCTAGTAATGAGTTTGGTGGAAAGTCATAGAATAGGACAAATTTGATTTCAATTAAAAATAAAAAATAAAAAATGGGAATAGTGCATGACTTCGCTCGTCTGAACCATCTTTGAGCATTGAATCTCATGCTGCCACTTGGCTGGCAGCATGTGATTGGGTGCTCATACTTTATTGAATAATTAGTAATTTTATCTATATTATTAATAATTATTTAAAATTAATAATAATAAATTATATCAAAATTCAAATTTTTTTTTTATAAAATGAGTCTAATATTCATACATTAAATGTGTAATTTGAATTTATTTTGTACTATCACTTTAGTAGTTTGTTTTTATATTTGTAACTCGTTGTATTATTTTTAATTTCTATTTCAACTCTTGTAATTTTTCTTTTATTATCAAGTCAAATATTAAATTTTTAAGTGTATGTAATTTTTATTATAGTTATATATTTTATATAAATATATAATTAAAAAGAATTATAAATAATACATATTGAAACATTAATATAAAAAATTATATAATTTAGGTTGGGTGAATGTGATTACTAGAGTAGAAATTAAGTTGGGTTGTGGGTTGTGTAGGTGTAAGAGATAGAAAATAATATTTTATTTTTAGATTGAGTTGTTAGTTGAGATAGTGATATGATATATGATGTAATAGTAATCACTCTCTCTCTTCTCTCTCTTTGTGGTGGCCATGGCCATGCTCAAGATCATACTATCCATTTCCCCCACCGCACCACCAAAAGCTAACCCCTTCTTCCTTGATTCTCTTATTATCTCTAGAAGAAGTTTATTCCTCACTTCATCTCTCCTCACCTTATCCTCTGCTGCTGCTGCGCTAGCTGAACCGCTGCCGCCGCCTCCGCCCAAGCCCAACTCTTTTCTTGCGGGCATCGCCAACACCAAGTCTTGGTTCCAGTTCCTCGGTGATGGCTTTGCAATTCGAGTTCCACCCGAATTTGAGGACATCATGGAACCTGAGGTCTGTATTCTCACTTCGCTCCAATATAAAGCTTCATTGTTTTTACGAGGGATTTGATTTATGGAGGATTTGATTTTAGCATGAAGATGCATGAGATGTCGAAAAGCTTGAAAC
This sequence comes from Plectranthus barbatus, assembly GCA_026898455.1. Lineage (NCBI taxonomy): Eukaryota > Viridiplantae > Streptophyta > Magnoliopsida > Lamiales > Lamiaceae > Plectranthus > Plectranthus barbatus. Next base: position 195,552 of record JAPKLW010000342.1, on the reverse strand, counting down.
TTTTTGGGGAAAAAGTAATTGAGGGGCATTGTATGGGATATTGAAAGGTTTACATGTATCAACTTAGATGGTGGGAACATAGAGAAAATGAGATTGTGGGAATTGAAAAGTTGCAGCCACTATGAAAAAAAAAAATTTACATCACAAGATACCCAGAATTCAGAATTTGGGTCTCTGTATGTGCATACCATTATCTACCTGAGTACCTGTTGACAATTGCATTGGATAAAATGACTTGTTGGGTTAAGCCTTTGAATTACAATAACAATTTGTTTGCCGACTGTTCTAGGACTATAATGCTGGATTGTCCCTCTATGGAGATAAAGCTAAGCCAAAGACTTATGCTGCACGTTTTTCATCTCATGATGGGTAAAGGATTTGACTTCTGCTCATCAACTACATACGATGGATAAAAATATGTGGCCTTAATATGGATCATCCTAAGCTTGATAGTTTTCACATTATATTCATCATGAATGAATTGCATCATTCAATTTGTCATGCCGTGAAGACTCTATACTCGAAATCTTAGTTAATGTTATGTAGGTTGGGTCCTATTTGTACTTTTTCTTTTCTAGTCAATTTTGAATGTCATATTATTATTGCTATTGCTCACATTTCGTTGTGAAAAAAGAAGAAAGAAAAGAAATTTTGTTTGCTATAAAGTTGTGGTTTATTTATCTTGTGAATGTCTTAACATTCAGCAACTTCTTGATACTTCGTATGCTTCTAAATGAGCTTATTTTCTAGTACTTTAGGTGAATGGTCAATCCTCTCAATATAGATAAGAATATCCAGTTTGTTTTACTCTTGCTAGGCTTTTGCTAATTCTCTGACATGGTTTATTTATGGGTTTGGCTTACCTATTTCATTTTTTCATGTCCATTTCTGGATTTGTGTTGAATCATGGTAATTAATTACATGTTAATCTCATACAGATCCGAAGTTCTGAGTGTTGTTATCCGGCCATCTAATCAACTAAAGATCACTTTCTTAGAGGTTTGTGGATTTAATACTTCATGTTGACCACTAAGATTTTAAGACATCCCGATTTCTCAGTTAAAATCTTTTGGCTGGTTATTCTGTTATGTATATTGCATCAGACAAAGCAACTTAAATAAACTTCTCGGAGATAATGTTCTGATGGTAGCTAATTGAAAGGAATTGAGTTTGAAGCATATATTTTAGTTAATGTTGGAAAAATGGGTGTCAAGTGATTTTCTGGTGTATCCTTCGAGTTCCAATATTTATATGAAATACAGGGTCAAAGACTGTAAGGCTCAATGATGTATCCTCATATAAAGATCTTAACTGTCAGTTTCTTTTATTTCCTATTGAATGTTTGGGCATTCATAGCTGACTTTCATATGTTGCTAAACTTTACATCTTCTATTTTAAGGATTTCTTATGCACTTTCTCCTTATTTCACATGCTTGAGCTGGTTAAAAATGATGAAGGAATAGTTCTAGTGCTAGTGCTACTTTATTGGAAACTCCATTGCTATCTTAAGTGTTCTTTACCTCTGCCATTTGGGGAATTACTCCATATTACTTCAAAGTTCAAACTATGGATTTCTATCACAACCTTTTCAGATGTTGAACATTTTATATAAAACGTTGTGCTTTTTTTAAGTAGTGAAGAAAGATAAACTTGAGGCATCACCTGCCTCCAAGCATGTGTAGATGACGACTATTTCTTTTTACCCTTTTGCAACATTCTGTAATATATGTTCAAACATTCCTCTTGAGACTGGTCTTATTTTCCTCTGCCTAATTTCATGATATCACTGTAACCTTTTCGCAACATTCTGCAATTTGTATGATGAAACATTCCTCTAATTTCATGATATCACTGTTGACTGTATAGCATTCCGAAATCCTTGAACCATATAATATACATTACTATCTTGTAAAAATGGGAATGATTTAGAAATGCTCCTTTTGATTTAATCATCTTGTCAAATTGCTTATTTGGACTCTGACAGGCCCAGGACATTGCTGATTTAGGTTCACTTAAGGAGGCATCTAAAATATTTGTTCCAGGTATTTTTGTGTGAAAACTTTATTGGTTCTCAAGAAAACAGCTTCAAAGTCTTCTACAGCTTAAAATTGTTGAACAGGTGGCGCAAAACTGTACTCCGCGAGGACATTTAAGATTAAGGAAGATGAAGGTTACAGGTATCTTAACGTGTAATGTCACCAGAAGAAATTATCATGGTGTTCTAGATTTATTCATCTTAGCCCTGAGAAATAAGTTGGGTACTAAGAGGAACTAATTCATGTTAAGATTGGCCTGCTAAGAAACAAACAACTGGAAGACTCATTCATAGAGCTCAAAATTCTTGAGTTAATTACTTAAAGCAAGCAATTTTGATTTCCAATTTCAGAGGAAGTAAAACAATTCTTATGCATTTATAATGAGCAGTGGTTTATATGTTCCAGGAATTATTACTTTTACGAGTTTGGTAGCGAAGAACAACATGTAGCACTAGTAGCTGCTGTCAACAGTGGAAAGGTTGGTTGAAATCAGTGAAATTGCTCCATCCCATGCACTGAACTTTGATGTGGTCACTCTTGTTTATGTAGGCTATCATTGCAGGAGCTACTGCACCCCAGAGTAAATGGGATGTTGACGGCATACGGCTTCGATCTGCTGCTGTCTCCCTCACAATAGTGTAACATGAAGCTGAGAATTCTGGTGGTAGATTCCTGAATCTGAGGATTGAACATTTTTGGTGTTGCAAAGATGAAGCGGAGTCTGGGTTCTTGGAGCTGATTTTCGAGTGAAGTTCGTTTCGACTGCGCCATCTTCATGCCCCAAGATGGAGTGCTGCTGAGAAAGTAAAGCAGATGACCCAACATGAAACATGTGTGTATTGATTGATGTTGTTGACCTGTTGTTGCTTGCATCCTTGAAATGTAAGACAATCAATCAACAGCCAAATTTCCAGTTTGCAAATCATTAAATGGTTCAAACCGAATCCAAATGTGATTCATTCAAAGCAGCAGAAGTTTATGTAGAATATACTTCATGTGCTACAGTATTGACTGTATATTTTTTCCATCTTAGCAATATATTTTCTTTTTTGACAACCCTTTTCCGAATTCTCCACTTATATAGGTGTGATATAATAAAATTATCAACTTTAATTAAGATACAATCAATATTCATCGCATAAAACTTAAATCATATTTTGAAAATAAACGCAATCTTGATAGATAGATGTAGATAAGGATTTTATACAACCAATAAAGTAAATAAAAAGGCTTACAAAGATTTACATGCGAGAATTGAAGTGAAAACTTGAGTCATGGGTCATGCTGTTGCCTCCTCAAGTTCCTCGGGCTCGGTTTCAGTCGCAGAAATCAAAGAAGCTGATTGGATTTTTCCGGCATGCTCCAGCCGCATTAGAATCACCCCTCTACACAAACAAAATCAAGATTTAACCATATTCTACAACATTAAAAACAATGCCTAATCTACACCTGCATGACGCAAATAGCATTGACGAGGAACAACACTAAGAGAGAAGATAGATGAATGAAATGAACTAATATATCAGCCTGAACATTCGACCCACCCGGAAACCCATACATGCACATTAAGTCTTTTAGTTGAAGGAGGTAAGCAAAGTTGGCTAGGAAAGAGAGAGAGGGGGAGAGAAGGAAAGTCGCATCTGTAGGGATTAGGGATACCCAAAGCTCTTGCACACACCCACACTTCCTTCAATGCAAAAGATCAAAGGGAAATGCCACAAACTTGCATTTGTGAAAAATTCTGTATCGCCATAATCAACAGGCAAAGAAGGATAGGGTTTTGAATGTGGAAATAGGAACTCTAGAAACGGTATCAGAAGATTTCCAGTTAAGGTGAGACACTTGCATCCATGTATAACTTAAGCACTACAAAAAGAAAAAATTACCTTGCAAAGCGAGACTGTATGGAGATATCCCGTACTTTGATCCGGTTCACAGTTCCACTTTGGCTGACCAGCACAACTTGTTCGTCACTTTCTCCATCCTCTATTCAAACCAATTTGTTGTTAATATCCAATTACCAGTCAGGTCTGCTGCTTGAATAAAATAGAACGTAAAGGTTATAGTAAGCCTCACCCCCTACAGAGAATCCTACTACAAACGCGGCAGCCAGACGATCTTCCGATGAAAACTGTATCATTACAGGAAGATAGATGGTTGCCCAAAGAATTAAAGGCATGATAGAGAGTCAACTTAACCAAACAATTGCGCAAGCCTTCTATGAAGTACATTTCAATTTATTATGAGAAAAGCAAGGTACAACCCACCTTGTAACCTATCAAACCTATCCTATTCAGTGAGGAGGTCCTGAAGCTAGAAAGAGGAACTCGCTTTCCATAGCCGCTTTCAGATATAAACAGCAGCCAAGGACCAGCAAATCTCTTGCCACTACAAAAAGAAACCAAAAGAATTCTTGAAAACTTCTACAGGAATATATTAAAAAAACAAAACAATTAACAATGAGACAAAAAAACCGCTTGATCTATTCATTCACCTCAAACAGGAATAATATTAACTAGTTTTCACTGTCATGAAACACCATCTTTAACTAACTTTTGAAAATGGCGAAATTGTAAATCAACCAACATATAAAAGTTGCATGCATGACCACAAGTCGACAATGGTACTAAACAATAAAAGATACCAGTAGAATTGCAACTTAACTCTACTGACATTATCCAAGGATAATAGAGTATCTTTGGAAAACATTGAGTTGGGTCATTTTATCCAGACTAATTTTTTATATTTGATCATTAAAGCATACTAAGAGAAAAGGAAATGTGCTTAAATTGAAATTTATCTCCAACATACAACTAGAGATCTAGTAAGACACAAAAGTTTCCCTATGAATCATAGAATTATCTCCTCCTATTGTTCCATCAACAGTCCCGCACAATGTCTCCTTGAAAAGTGAGTCTTCATAAAGAAAAGGCAAAAAGGCAAATCTGAACACCATACAAACAGCTAATCCAACATGTCAAGTCAAAACTTTTTAGTAGTAGAAATGAATAAAAAGAACAAAGAACATTTTGAACAATTTGATGTAATAACTTTAGTACAAACTAAAGCCTAATATTAAGTCTTAAGCCTCAACAAAATAGTACATATTACTCGCCATGCGGAATAGAAAAAAAAAATAACAAAATAGTAGCGAAATTACTGGTACTGCAGTGGTTCGGAGCTTTTCACAATATTCTTTCCCAGAGATGCAGGTATTATATCCATGCTTGCCATTTTATCCCCTGGCCTCAGTCTCATGGCAACTGAACCTCTAGTATTCCTCCCAAGTGATCTCATCTAAGCAAATAACCAAGGAAACATGGAAAGCATAATTTTAAAAGTTGCTCATAATCTGATACATTACGATAAAAGCTGAAACATTCTCAGCAGCTGCAATTACCAATGATTAATTTTCTACTGAGCATGAGAATAGGTTTTAAACTCTACCGCTTAGTTCCGATGTCTCAGCTTAACTTTAAACAAGCGCAGTGAGGGAAGAAAGAAAAACAAAATCAACCTACATTCTCACAAGGGCTCAAAATCACCATTCCATTATGTGATGCCATGGCCACATAATCATCATTAGTACAACGCCTCACCCATTTCAGCTCATCACCGGGAACCTGTCAGATTTAGTTACTTAATTAGGGCCCAAGATAGTTTTATACCCAAAATATCAAGCAACAAAGAAGTAGACAAACCAGTTGAATTGCTATGATTCCAGTTGACCTTATCGATGAGAAATAGTTCAAAGAAACTTTCTTGATATAACCCTTCATGGTGAGCATCATAAGATATTGGTCTCCTTCAAATTCACTGACAGGAATTATTGAAGTTACCCTCTCACCATCAGATAGGGATAAGATCTGGATACAAGATATTGTATGCAATCATTAAACAAAACTTTGAAAAGATTACAAGCCAAAACTTTGGTCAAAAGTGTGGCACTACTTGGACTAAAGGTGTGCCGGCAGCAGCCCTGCTACATTCAGGAATTTTGTAGGCACGAGCACAATAAACTGTTCCCTTATCACTGCAAAAAAAAATATATAATAATAATAAAAATTAAAAAAAAAAAGAAAGAAAACCAGCAATGGTGGTTGAGAATAGAAATCTAATCAGATTATCATGGTAGAATTGTTGATTCATGGAAATAAATATATTTTCTTTCAACTAGTCAATTTGACCTCTGTAATGCAAATTCAGAGATGTACAATATAAGTGTTTCACCTTATAGACATTTTAATGCAAATTAAGTAATGAAACCATATCGCATCTTTTTCATCATAATCAGTTCTGTCAATTGGGTTTTTTCATATGATCCAATATTGAAAATGATACAAGAAGAAGCTATCTCTGCTTTATTTCTATGTCAGCAAAATAGAGCTGCAGAATTATTGCTTCTGTGCAACTTTAATGGTTCCCAAGATTTTTGAAATTAAGGAAAATTACTTTGGACATCATTTGCAATATAAAAAAGTGTGTCACACTCTGACCATTATTGCACCAATAGCTTGAGCAAGAATTACCTTCAATCAGCATATACTAATGTGTCATTCATTAAAGAGTTCCAAGAAAGAGATTATTTAAGAACATATAGATTTTGCTGAGACAATTTATAGCAATTGTGAGAACAAAAAAGTCAAGCTGAAGCAGTACCTGAAGTACAGGACATGATCGTGGGCACGGCATACAAGGAAATCAGACATGGCATCATTTACTCTTAATTTCCCTACTGATTTTCCAATAGTCCCACGGTTCTGAAGATTGAATGTATCAGGGCTCATTCTTTTCAGGTAGCCTTTTTCACTGAGTGCCTAAAAGTAGAATATAAAACATTCATGAGCAACAATACAAAAGATCTTCATTTCTCAAAATCAACAAAGTTTTACATACCAGTAACATTTCATCATTGGGTATAACATCTATGTCCTCAAGTTGACCACTATCAGTGTCTTCCAGCATTGAACGTCTAGGAGTAAAAAATTTGTTCTTGATCTCATTTGCTTCCTCTTCTATCATCTTTTACATAAAAGAACAAATAAAACTACCATTAAAAACAATATGCATTATGCAATCAGCTTTATGACTCACATTAGCAAGTAAAAAGAGTTAGTTGCCACCATAATAACAAGAAAAAAATTAATATTCCAGCATAATTTCAAATACAACGAATAGTGAAAATTGTGAATAAAAAGGAAAGAAAGCTGAGTGTGTGATTTATAACTTATGATGTCTAGGATCATATTTAAGACTCAACAAATGGATAGCAATTAAGCTCTATAAGAAATTACCTCCAGTATTAGCCTTTTACTTGAAAGAAGCTCCTGTAGCTTTGAAATTTGTTCAGACAAAGATTTGCCTTCATCAATAAACTTGTTCTTCTGGGAATGGAACAGAGACCAAGCTTTCAATGAGTCAAGAGTATATGCAACCATGGAACAAATATCCACAGGATACAGACATACCTCGAGAGATGTCAGCTTTCTGAGGCTTATATCCAATATGGCATCGGCTTGCTTGTCAGACAAGTTGAACTCTGCAACAAATAACACAGTATCCGATAAACAAAAAAGATAAACTTATAATTGCTACTGATGGGATTTGACACCATGAGATGTCTCCAATATATCCTAATACAGTTGGTAATGAGAAGGAACTAAATTTCATGAAATGTGATGGACTCAATCTACAGACAAAAGAAACTTAACTGTGTCACTCAAAGGGAATAAAAATAAGTTGAAAGCGAAATTAACATTAATATATAATGCTAGTAATTATCCAATAACATTATCTACAGATATAAGTGTAGCAAGTGACAAGTCTATTGGCTTTAGTATTTCTGGAGTAATCAAAGTATTCCCAAAAAAATTGCAACCATGAGAAACACTTTTAAGTCCTCTTAGCTTAAGAATATAGTAACTGTCTAGAATCATCAAATTAATCTACCAAAGACAACCATGAATGAAACGGGCAGGTATATAATACAAAAACCATTATCTTCTAAATTATTACATATGAATATGCATATCAGAACTTGTGAGCACAGAATCAGTCATTGTTGCACCTCTAGATATATAATTATGTTTGCTTCCATTATTGTAGAGAATAAAGGTGCAAAGATGAGGAGTAATAATAAGAGGTAACTTGCCTTTGCTTAGATTAGTAGCTGCCAAAGCATGACTAGAAGCTTTCCTGATTATATTGATGACACTATCCAGATTATCAAGTCCTGTTATAATGCCCTTAGATACAGAAACCCAAAAAGGAAGGGGAAAAGTATATTAGCAACTTACAAAGGGTAAACTACCATAATTGAAAAAATTTACCATAACCAAAGATCAAAACTTTTAAAAAATCAGAAAATAGAGTTCAGAGGACATTAATAAACAATATAAGAGCTCAACTATTGGAGTCAATTGCTTTCTGGAATTAAATGCCTACCTCCACAATGTGATAACGGTCTTGTGCTTGCGATAGTTTATGCTTTGCTCGCCTTTCAACCACTGAACATCTAAAATCTAAAAAAGCCTGCACAAAAAGATTAAGTACAGAATAAATAGGAAAAAAAAATCCAACATTGAACAGCTTCGTTTTATGCATAAAGTGTTCATCAAGATTGTATTAATTTCGTTTGCCTTCTCCATGAAATTATTCAATGTTACTCTTTTTGGAACAATCTATATTCTATATAATATACTGAAAGAGTTCTACCCTCAAACCACAATATTATTGATATTTAATTTAATGCATTATCAAAAAAGACCATTATACCCTTAAACAATTTCTACTTTTCAATTTCCATGCATCAAATGATCAATAAACAAAATTATGATTAAATTATATTTAATTATGTATTGTTATTTTCACTTATAATTAAATCGACCTAATTATATTTGATAAGAATGTAAAATTAATTTGTCTATATTAAAATTTCAATAGGTATACCGTGTATGTATCATTTGTGTAAAAACCCCATTTAAATATTTCTATCCAATTAAAAACAAGTTTGTAGTATAAAATAGTTCATATTTGTTTTTTTAAATCAATAATAATTTAATTATATCACAAAAAAATTGAAGATCTTATTTTTTAAAACATAGGCTGGGTCTAGCGGGGCCAATGCATTTACCGTATGGCATGTAACCCGATTATTTTCAGTAAAATATTTTTGGTCACGAACACGATATTTAGCTCGGATTATTCGGATCAATCCGTGGATTTAATTCGGGTTAAATTGGTATCCAACATATTAGGGATATCCAAATTGTGTCCGTGCCATGCACGGGTGTAAATCTAGTTGCTCAATAAATGAATCCCTCACAATCAAATTGCCATCCAGGAAATGGTTCATCCATGAACTTAATTTTCTAAAATGAAATTATTAGTGTGAGCTACAAGATCAAAAACATCACTTAAAATGGGTATGCATTTAGGTTAGAGCTTGTCACCTGAAGCAATTCTTTCAAACCCATTAGCTTCGGTTGGCCATTAAGAATCCTGAGATGAGAGACAGAGCAACAAGATTGGACAAAACCCAAATTTAAGAATATATATATAATATAGTAACCATTGTCAGCTGCTGCTGGCCAAGAAACTAAGAACGTTATAGAGGACAAAACTATTAGCGCAGTACACAACTTCCTCCTTTCATACGCTAAGCAAGAAATGTGAATCATACCGTTCTCGAAAATAATTGAATATAATTATAATGCTAATTCAAGGCAAACATATAAGTAGGCATGTCTTGGACAATGTAATGCTATTCAATTATGCATTGGAAGCACAAGACATTGAATTTGAGATAGGAAGATTATGTTAACAATGGGTTCTTCATGTACATCATTGCGTTGCCATGACCAGACAAATAATATGTCAAATTTTCCCTCATTCAGCATATAAGTACCAGAACATGCCTAGGTTTGATCTTCTAATGATAATTATCATAGAAATAACATCATTATATATGAGCCTAACAAGAAGATGACAGAAAATATGAAACATGCCCGTGGATAAAAAATGATTCCCAGAAGATAATACTTCATCCAGAGAATAAGCTTCCCTACATAATTATATAATGAGCCCAAGAAAACATGAGCATATAAAAGTCCCAAACTCCCTGGACAAGAAAAAGATAATAAGTCCACACAAATCATTTTCAACAGAATAATGATATGCTACATCATACAATAGAAGATGTTGATCTAGTACTAAGAAGACACAACAAACCAAACCAACAATTAGCACATTTACCTCCAGTCTCCAATCAACAAAAAGAAACTCTAATATGGCCTCTAATGTTAGGACATTTGAACTCCACAGCTATTTTTCTTAATTGTAACATACAAAATGATTGGTCTTGAAAGTTAAAATACTCACCCCACCATGTTGCAGCTAAATGAAGACTGCAGAGCAGTAAGACGATATAGATTATTCAAGACAATGGAGGGTTCTGATCCTCTCTTGAGCTGATGAAGATGGGCAAAAAGAAAAATAAGAACCTTAATCCAAAGACATATATGTGTTTTTGTGTGAGAGAGAGTGTTGTTTAGGCTGGTAACTCAAATCAGACTTAGTGATTTCAAGAATGGACAAATAAATTCAACAAGATCAGGACATATGAGATTACCTCAATAACGATGCGCATCCCAGATCGATCACTCTCATCACGTATATCACTTATTCCCTCCAATATCTAAAAGAAATGAAAAATGAGAGAGACAATACAGGTAAATGCTGTAAAAAATGGGACCAATAACCTAAAGAACATTCATAGAGAAGAATGAAGACTACAGAGCAGTAAGCATGAAAAGGAAGATTAAAACGTACAAGTTTGCAATCATTATACAATGGAGAAAACCCATGTTTGCAATTTTTAACAACCGAATACAGGTCTAGACAGTGAGATATTAGATGAATTAGTCATAAATAAATCATGAGGTCATTCAAATAAAAATAAACAGACAGATTTACATGCTAATAATTATTAGCAAAAAAGATGTCAGTGAAACAAAAGGCACAAAGGGATTATATGGTGCCTCAGCATCTCCCCACCACCCAAAAAGAGTATAAACAAAAGAACATAGCATTAGATAAGGAACTACAAAACACACCCACACATTAAATGATATCTATGTAAAAATTTCAGTATATTAGAAAATTTCATTTTTCACTTTATCTTTTCAGAAAGAGGAAGCAAAAAGAAAAAGTGTATTCGGTAATTATAACCACATGTGTGCTAAATCGGAGAAGGGCATTCATGACACATCAATAAAATAGATACCTTATTTTCCACAAGTTCAGCAATTTTCTCAACAAGGGAAGCTTTGTTGGTCTGGTATGGAATCTGTTTCAGTGCAACAAAAAAAAACAATCAAGAGATAGTTTTACTAAGTTGTAAACATCAAGAGAATAGTTAATGACAGAATATAAGGAGACAAAGATGAAACCTCTTTTATGATGATGGCTGAACGCTTGCTCTTGGGATCAAGTAACTCAACATCAGCCTTCCCTCTAATCACCACTCGTCCTCGTCCACTTCGATATGCCTCCAAAATACTTAAATCACAAACAGAATGTCAAAAGTATTAAATTTCCAGATGCTTAGGATTTAATCAGCCAAAAGGAGAAGAAAGCGCTCTGATGATGATGAATGATGATAACAATAGATTCCAAGTCAAGAGTAAAGAGAAATGGGTATTTAGATCATTATAGCACATTTTTTTATTTTCCTTGGCCAAGATCTGCGCAACTTTTAAATGAAGTCATGCACTTATGAAGACTAGGTCTAACTGCGAACAGGAGTACTACATACTAGTTCATCATTGAGTGTTAGTAATTCTATATCCTTGCCCAAAAATATAAATAACTTTATTTGCATGCACAAGCAACAGTCGCACATATGATATTGGGTGCGACAACCACACACACACACACACATACATATCGATATGGTCAATTCACGTGAGAAAAATACTTATATAAGAAAAAAGAATGAATCTTATGCATTGAATCTATTTAAATTAACAGATGAGATTAATTATTAATTATTGAATTATTTTTGTAAATTCCTCCAAATAAAAATTAAGGGCATTTTAGTCAACTTCACCATATGGTATTTTTGGCATTTTTATTGCTAGATAATTATATTTTATTGCTTGAATTAACATATTTTACTCATTATTTTCTTCTCATCATCCTCTCCTATGAAATTATTATTAAACATTAAGTGGTCATAACTCAATTATTTTAAATTATTTTTTTATATATTATACCAAATTAAAGGTAATTGTTTATCTTTCAAATGAAATTCATATTGCATATATTTGCAGTAAGAGAAATGTACAAAGCAATAAAATTATAATGTAACAAATATAAAAAGTAATGTATCAAGTAATAAAATAAAGGAATAAATCAATGAAATATAATGTAACAAATAATAAAGTAGAGAAACTTTCAAACAACAACATACAAAATAGTAACAACTTAAACGTATTGAGCAACAATAATAATAATAACAATTTCGGGAATCTCATAATATAACTTTTTTCTCCATATAATGCAACATTGTTCTCTAAACAAGGCAGCGAATTCTTAATTCGGGAATCCCACGAAATTAGGGGGAAAATCCTGCATATATAATTCTAATTACAAAAAAACCCTCATAATGCAGCTTTTTCTCTAAACTAAGGCAGCAAATTCTTAATTTCGGAGCTCAAGATCGTGCACAGATATGATCAAATTAAAAAGACTAAATTACCCATCTAATGCAACTTTTCATTCTAAATAATGCAGCGAAAAATACAAAAAATAAAATCTGGAATTTAATTAAAATAAAAAATCAATGGAACAGATTTGGTCTTATTTCTCATCTGGGACGTGGTTCACATATGATTACATCTTTATATATATATATATATATATATATATATATATATAGAGAGAGAGAGAGAGAGAGAGAGAGAGAGGAGGAGATCAAATGCTAAAAAAGTGAAAAGATGTTAAATAGGAATAAATCTTTATCTTTAATTTTGATAGATGGATGGCTAAGATTAAGATGAAAGTTGTGCATACTAATAGGGGCAGTTATTCACTTCGATGAAGCATAATTTATTATCTAAACAAGCATAATATACTAATGAATCAAGCAAAAGATCTAACTTATTTTACACTAATTAATGAGCATAATAAATAAACTAATGAAGCATGATATACTAACTAATCAAGCATGTTTTAGCATTGTAACACAAAAAAACTTTTAGCTATAAACATGAACTCTTCATCGAGAAACATAAATAATTTTCTTTTAAATTGCTTATCTCACTTAAGAGTTGTAAAATGTGTGCATGTTGAATGTGAAGACATTTTCACCATTTTGAAGAAATGGCATTGCTTTGGGATATCCTATACATGATAAAGGAGCGAATGGTCCTAACTCCTACGAGAGGGGTCATAATCATTGGGTGCTCAGCTTAGTAGGGAGAGATGATTTTCTATCATCTTACAGATGGAGCAATTGATGAGTGGGAAAGTGTTAGTTATTACCTCTACTTTCTAAGTGAAAAAACCATTGATTAGCCTTGCAAATGAACAAGCTTTCCAGCCATTATCCAATGACTAATTGTAGACAACTCACAGTAAAACATGAGTCAAAGATTTAAAAGGTAACAACAAAAGGAAAAAATAAAACTAATAGAGAAATGAACAGACATTTCATTACTGCAGGTACATGATATATTTAGTCTTGGTTTTACTACAGGTGTAAAATTCTTTGAGCAAAGCCCCCCAAAAAATTACTTAAGTGAAGTCAACATATATCCTACAGCATGCGCAGTGTAAAAAGTGTGCTAGAAACTTTAATTTTTTTTTGCATCCATTTCAGTAGTATACATTAAGAAGGCAGCAGTGCAACAACCTACCCGATATTGCCCATTATTATTCCTCCAGTTGGAAAGTCAGGTCCAGGCATGTACTCGAGCAATTCTTGCAACTGTTACAAAAATACACTACATATGAGTGATATAGCCCTGCAAAACGTACCTTTCTACTAACTAATCATAATTGGAAAAAATAATAATGAAAAAATGACACTAAGATAAATGCCATAACATACACGATCCCGACATTTATATTTTATATCATGTTCCTAAAGCCATGTCGATTGGCATATAAAGCAACTGGAAATTAAGTTGAAAAAAAAATATAAAGTACATGTTCAACAAGAGAAGTTCAGACTAGAGAATAAGCTGTATCGTAAAACTCAGAAACTGCAACAGATTAGATGATAGAAGTGGATGTAAATGTCAACAAAGCTGGTGCAGCCATCGTGATAATGAAAAACTAGCATCCTAATTGAGTTGCTAATCTTCTCATTGAAGTATTTAAGCATATATAACAACCAATGCTTATGATATTTTATGAGCAGCTTAACTTCATTAGTGAAGTAGCCAAACTAAAGAAGCGTCTTATGAACAGTATAAGATGGACCTCGCAACCTTTTGCAACTGAAATGACTACACTTTCATCTGTCTCATTCTATTCACTCAATCCTCTAGCAAAAGAACATAATTCAGACAGTGAAATATTCCACATGCTATTTCAATGATACTTTTTCCTGAAGTTAACAGTACAGGAAAGGATTAAGCCGTTTACTTCTAATATATATCAGTTGTCGATCTTAATGGACAAGATAACTAAAAGCTGTATCATAATGAATTGAGCAACAATAACAATGACTGCAAGTTTAGAATCTAATTACAACTTTCATCATTCAGAATATAACATAAGAGTCAATAAGATAATGATGTTTGGATTAGTTAATTCAATACCGTTGCATCAGGATTGTGAATCAGAACAGAAAGTGCATCTACCAACTCCCCAAGATTATGCGGTGGAATATTTGTAGCCATTCCAACCTGGAGTAGGAGTGGGGATAGGGAGAGCAAACATATGATGCATTACAAATAAATGAAGAGATCGTAGACCCAGTGTACCAAAAGAAAAGTCAAGAGCCAGACAAAACATTTCAACTAGAATAAGGATTCAGGTGGATACCGCAATCCCTGAAGCACCATTTAGTAGCAAGTTAGGTATGCGAGCAGGTAGCAAAGATGGTTCTTTTTGTGAACCATCAAAGTTTGCAATAAAATCAACCTACAGCATGTGATGATGTCAAAAAAGAAGCAGAGACAAATATAGAATTATAGATACAATTAACTAATATAATAGGACAAGAACAGACCGTATCTTGCTCCAAATCTGCCAGTAACATGGCCTCCGTGAGTGACTGAAAGAAAAATAACATCATATCTGAGCCCATCAATTACATTAGAGTGGTATATGATTAAGGATATCTATAAATTCAAGTCCTGTGAGGCTCCCGAAATAACTCAAAGTAGCCTACCTCCAGCCTGCACTCTGTGTAGCGCATTGCCGCAGGAGGATCCGCATCGATAGAGCCAAAATTACCATGCCCACGAATGAGTGGGGAGCGCAATGAAAAATCCTAAGATGCATGCGAAGAGAAATGGATGAAAGACAGGACAATATGCCTTTCCATAATTAGGTCATTAGAGATAAGCAATTTTTACTCATCAAATTAGCAAATAGAAAATTTCTAGAATTTAAAAATACTTTAATTTTCTGTGCTTTTAGCTTCCTCTTCTGCTAGGACATCCAAGGTAGTATAGACAATTACAAAATTGAACTGCCAAATTATTCATTTCTGATATGGCGGAAAACTAAGCTTCTTTTGGCATGTATGCATGTAAATTCACCGTTACTAACTTCTTCTTTTGAAAGGATAAGAAAACCCAAAAAAACAGGTACCTGAGCCATTCGAACCAATGAGTCATAGACAGCAGTGTCTCCATGTGGATGATACTTGCCCAGAACCTGCATTGGACCGGCCAAAAAAAGAAGACTAAAGACGGAAAAAAGGAAGGTGCATATATCATGATGGTACACAAGTATGTAAAGATGGTACAATGCATGACATAAAGATGATGATGAACTCAGTAGAAAATTTCGATGTAGCATAAAAAAGTACTTATAGACCAAAATACTACCTCACCAACTACTCTTGCACACTTCTTGTGAGGTTTCTTTGATGATAAGCCCAACTCGTGCATTGCATATCTATTCATTCATACAAAATACTCGAGTCAAAAGGCCTCTTAATCAATGAATTGTATTGTACTATAAGGTACAGACTGACACTGAATTTCAGCAACAAATACATTGGATAAAAGCACATAAATGAGATTTTAAGATAAGGACAAATTCTGAATCCGTACAATATCATTCAGAGTCATGTAATATGTGAAGGGAGTATTTCATCAAAAATTTAGTAAAAATATAAGCAAACTAAAAAATTTGTTTGTTAGCCAGTTGCAATAAAATATAGAAGAATGTTTAATAATCATAAAAAAGACGTATATGGACATCATGCTGAATATCAACTTTAGCAGCTTAGCTAGGGTCATTAATAGTTGAACTTTACAAGTCAAGAATGAAGAACTATAACATAATTCCTTTTTAACGGGAACGTGAATTCTTGATCCTCAAACATTATGCATAGATCATCCCACTACATGAATGTGCCAAAAGGTACACAAAGTACATATTTGAATAGCCAACAAAAGCGCTGAGCTATATAAGATATTGCATTAATTGAGTTAACACAAGAGCAATCGCAAGTATGCCAGAAAGAAAAGCTCTTCTGCATCCTGAAATAAAGCATAACGCCATGGGTTACAAAAAGGCACTCGGGCATGGAAAATACTAATTCTCTTTACCAAGCCACTCTGACATACTTAAGGGTGAATTGAAGCTAAGTGGTATGCCATTTCTCATTCTTGGCTGTAATTCAAAGAAACTGTAACTTCCTTAGGTCGAGTATCAACTATATAATCGACAAAGAAGCAAAAGCTAAGGGCAATAGTAAATATTAATAGTCAAATGACTTTCAGCCAATAGCATTCATGATCCGTGAGCTCACAGAACTATCATAGGAGAAGCTACGCAATATAGTACGTCGAAATCCTTATTCTCAAATGAACCTCAGCATTGATTAACAAATTAATTAATATCAATTATTTCAACTCCAACATTACATCAGACTCGTAAAAGTCACAAACAACTCACAATATCCTGCGATGAACGGGCTTGAGCCCGTCTCTAACATCCGGTAATGCCCGGCCCAACAGCACAGACATTGCATACGAAAGGTATGCATCCGTGGCCTCCTTATGCAACTCCGACACAACAATCCTACCATCGCCTCCTTCACCACCACTTCCGCCGGCGTCCCTCACAGCAACCACACTGCCGTTCTCCTCCACTTCCTCATCCCTCCGCCTCGAGGAAGCCTTAACGGCGAACAACCTCCGGCGCTGGTGGGGGATTGCAGCAGAGAGAATGCGGTGGCCAGAGTCGCGTCGAGCGAGCAGCAGGAGGTTCGGCGAGACGGCGGAGAAAGAGAGTGGGTGGGCGCGGAGCAAACGAAGCCCGGCGGCGAAAGACATGTGTGCTGCTTCGTTCGGGGGTCCGAAATAGGTTCCGTGTCGGATGCAGGAAGGGTTCATTCCATGAGAGAAGATGGCAATGGAGTTTGTCGGAAATGGGGTAGGATTTCCAAATGAATTATCGGTGACGGTGAGTTTGTAAAACCCTAAATTTGGTTAAAAGGGTTTATCTGCTTTTCTGCTGAAGCTCTTGCGCGCGAATCTGAAGTTTGTCTAAACGGCTGTTTGCACGAGAGCAGCACGTGATTAGATTGGGGTCAATAGGCTGTTTGCTGATGTGATTGTGGTAAAAAATGTTAAAACATGTGAAATTATAAATAAAAAAAATAATACATACTCCCTCTGTCCCGAAACAATTGTCTTGTTTTTCTTTTTTGTTTGTCCTAAATAATTGTCCTCTTACCTAAAATAGAAAGTTAATACTAGGGATGTTCATGGTTTGGTCGAAACCGGCCAAACCGGATTAATTTGGCCGGTTTGAGATTTAATTTTCTAACTGGCGGTTTCAAAATTTTGAAACTGGATAAATTTGGTTTGGTTACGGTTTGGAGACTCAAACCGGCCGTATTTATATATATATATATGTATAGGGGTGCGTTAAAGTCACAAGTGGTCTATTGGATGGGAGATGAGAATGAATCCTGTACATCCAAATCAAGGTTCAAACGGCTGAGATCTATTTGAGGAGCGAATTTCTAAAGTTGCATTCGGTAATATAAAATAGTTGCATTAACGGGGTAAATTTGTCATTTTTCATATCCATTAAATCTACAAAATAGGAAAATCCCTAATTTTATGCTCCATTATCCCTAGCTTATAGGAATTTCAAATTTTAATGGATATTTTCCTAAATTAATTATTTTTATTCTTTTACACACTCATTATATCTAAAAAAATCCTATATTTTTGCTGCATTATCGCTACTTTTTATTAATTTCGAATTTTAATGAATATTTTCCTAAATTAATTATTTTGTATTTTTTACACTCATTATATCTAGGAAATCCCTAATTTTATGCTGCATTATCGCTACTTTTTATTAATTTCGAATTTTCATGAATATTTTTCTAAATTTATTATTTTTATACTATTTTTATCATTTTTAAGGATTTTGAATTTTAAAGAAACATACTGCAACTTTTAAAGCTTATATAATGCAACTTTGCAGGCTTATATAATGCATATTTACAGGCTTATATGATGCAACTTATGTTAGTAAAACCAAAACATACTTCAACTATGCAGACTTATATAATGCATATTTTCAGGCATATATAATGCATATCTACAGGTTTATATAATGCAACTTGCATCAGAAAAATACACAACAATATCCAAAAACCTTAATAATTCCATGAAGGATAATGCAACTGTACAGGCGCATATAATGCATATTTACAGGCGTATATAATGCAACTTATATATGAAGGAAAAAACAATTATGAAATAAGCTTACAAACGTCACACACCCATCTCCGCCCCCCTCTCTCTCTACCATTCACTTCCTCTATCTACGTGACCAGATCCTAACCGCCCGCACACCCGGCTCGCCACGTTTGCCCAGAGATAAGCCCTTCAGATCCGACATTGACGCCATAAAACTGCCGCATTGGTTCAGATCCGACATCGAAGTGGACGGGGGCGAAAGTGAATGTTCCGGTGAAATTTGTGGTGGGAGATTTGGACATGGTGTATACGACGTCGGGAGTGAAGGAGTACGTGCACGAAGCGGGTTCAAAGATGAGATGTCGCTGCGAGGAATGCGTGGTGATGGAGAAATTGAAATGACGTAAATTGTGGGAATGAAGATACACCTTCCAAAATAAAGAATTGAAGAATATAATTTCTCACGTTTATTGTATAAATCAGTTAGGAAAGAATCAAATTATGATATGATAAAATACTAAAAAGCCCTTAATGAAATTAATTAATTATTAAATTAGGTAATACAATAATTAGGTAGATCAAATCTGGACCACATATTTTATAAAATAAAAGGACAAGATTCATTCTTATCTCCCATCTAAAGAGGACTTGTGATATGATTACACCTCTATATGTATATATATATATATATATATATATATTAAATATATTATAATTAATTAATATAATTTGTAGTTCATTTGTTCAATTTCTACTTTATCATACAATTAACTCATGTTCAAATTTCTTCGCTAACATACTATAGTTTTAGTATTATTTTTTTATAAAAAATTAACTAATAAGTATTAACATTAAATATTATTATTTTATATAATTTCTTCAAGATAAATTAAGCATGAACATTATTATTATAATTTTACACGTCTCTTTCGATTTCACATTTGAATTTTAAGGTTATAAATATAAGATTTTTAAAATTAAAATTACATTATTATAACTAATAACAAATATAAATCAATTAATTTGTATTTAGGCCCTAATTTTCTACAAATTATAGTAGATTGTGGAAAGTTGGAACATATTTCATTTCAAACCGTCAAACCGACCGGACCAAACCGTTTTTATATGGTTTGGCCGGTTTGGTTTCGAAAAATTATTTGGCCGATTTGGTTTGAAAATTTTCCAAACTGTACCTATTGGTTTGGCCGAGATTTTTCTTCCAAACCGGCCAAACCAGACCGCGAACACCCCTAGTTAATACACACTCACTAATAAAATAATAATTTCTTCTATCTCTACTTGCATTGGTATCTGTGACATTTTCAAACAAAACAATTGTTTCGGGATGGAGGGAGTAAGAAAGAAGGAAACAATCAAGTGTTACCTCTAAAAGAAGTTGTCTAAATTTTAATTTTAAACTGTAAATGAGATAGATAACTAATACTCTCTTTGTGCTGTTATATTAGTTTCATTTGTTTTTGGCATAACAATGAAGGATGTAAAGACAAGGAAAATTAATAATTTATTAAAATGTTTTAATTTTCCATTTTAGGTAATAGAACTAATATGACAAGACAAACGAAGAGGAAATCGAAACTAATATGGCGAGACGAACGAGATGTTTTATTAAAATTTTGTGTTGGATTTTTAAGGTTGTTGTGAGTAGCCTTATCAACGCAATTCGATATTAGAAAAATTAATCCATATCATCATGATTAGTGATGGCCAAATGGAATCGGCCCACTGATACGTGCAAAATGTATGCAACAAAGTGCAAGTGTACACTGCCAAGTAATATCTAGGAGTATCTGGAGTCGATCCCACAAGGAATGCCTCATATGAAGAATCGTGCACACATTCAACTTACAGCAAGGTTTAATCAATCTTTGTGTTGAGTTTAATCCTATTGCAAAATAAGTAAATTAACATAAACAAGACAGCGATGATTTTAGAACCACACAACTAACAGGACAAATTTAGAACTCAGTTAAAACAAACAACTCAGGTTGCTGACTCTACTTGCTGAGGAGATGTTATAGCATGGATCCTAGCATGTATTCTAGTGCCGAATCTCTGAAATACTCTACAGTTCTTCCAAACTAAAGATTGCTTAAGATAATATTCAATCCACATATTCCTATGCTAGATTAAACAACACCCAGCTCAAAGTAAGACATATTCATTAAGCACACTAAATCCACACATTTTCGACTTAGCTCAAATCAGGGCTCCTCCTAAACATGCTTTCCCAAACATGAAAAGAAATATATCTTAGCTAAGTTGGTCAAACAAAGTAAGATAATAATGATAAACACCCAGATTTGATAGATTAGCAAGGATTTCAAGTCATAACAACAATCCAACAAGAGATCAACAACCCAAGTCTAAAGTATTTAGCTCATAGCTAAAATCATTAGAAACATAACTAGAATATCTTCAGAAATAAACATCAAAACTATTTAAAACTGCAAACAAAGATAGCTGGGGATGAATTCGTTCAATCCCACAATGGTGTCCTCAGGATTCCTCCTTCGGCCACTCTCTAGCTCCACTCTTTGGTGCCTAATCTTTCTTCCTTTCCAAGACTAAAATATTTCTCTCTGAAATTACTCACACCCAGGAAGTGAGCTGGTTTTCCCTTTTATATGTGGCTCCCAAAATTCTAGAAGAGTATCTTTTTAGGTTTCCTCAATTAATGATGTGATGCCTTAATTCTCCCTGCCCAAGTGGCAACAAATTCAGGTGCAAAACTTTTCAGCTCAGCCAAACATTATCACGTCCTTATCAGCATTCAGCAAATGACCCATTTCAGGATTTTCTCTCTCCCCGTCTTTCTCTCTCTGGAATACCAAGTATGCTGCAACATGCTCTCAGCATCTTACTCAGCATGCACGTTTCCTTAAGAGTCTCACTCTTTGTGATTTCCTGCACTTTTCTTGCTAAAAATAGACCATAAGGAATTAATTTGCAACAATGACTCACTAGACACTAACTATGCATACACATGCTTATTTCAACCTAAACTGGACTTAAACAAGACTCAAGGGACTCGAATTTACTAATTTAAAAGCATAATTATAACTCATGAGAGAGTTATCACACCCCCAAACTTGAACTTTTACTCGTCCTCGAGTAAACAAAAATGAACAAAACAAGCTAAAGAACAATTCAATGCTCGGCACAAACTCATTGTTGCTCTCATCAAAATGGAAGATTTAGCTTGCTCTCATCAAAATGGAAGATTTAGCTCTAGTTGTAGAGATTTTCCGTGAACCGAATCACCAAATCCAAATAAGCAGAACCAATCATGGATATTGAATACGAAATACAATTCATACACCCTAGCATGCTCCTATGAATTTAATGCGTGAATAAAAGGAATTACCGTTATTTCGTAGAGTCTAATCCGATATTTTGCGTTTGAATATCCAACTTTAATTCAACCACACGATTCAAATAAATATGCGGAAACAGAAATTAGAAATCTAATTTCTAGATTTAATTGAAATAAAGGAAATAGAAAAGAAGAGAATTCCGTTCTCCGGATCAGATCTTCAGATCTGTATCCCAATGCTGCTCAGATCTGCTACTGTGAGGATTCCACAGATCTGTAAAGCGTAGACCAGAATCGAAAACTTTCTCCTCCCCTTCTACACTGGCGCCGCCCAGCTCTCTCTCTCCCCAGGGTTTTGACTGATTTGAATTATGATCAAGGTGGCTAAGGTTTCAGAGAGAGAGATATATATTTATAGACCTAGGGTTTTAACCCTAATGGGCTACTGGGCATTTTTTCAGCATATATAATTGGGCCAGACATGGGACCTAATGCAAATAATAAAGTGGACCTATGAATTAATTAATTCTCATGTCCACAACCGAAGACACAAATAATTAATTAATATTACTCCCTCTGTCCCATTGAAGTAGTCCCATTTTCCATTTTTGTTTGTCCCATAAATTAGTCCCATTTTCCTAAAATGGCAAACTTTTTCACACTCACCAATAAAATATTAATTCCACTACACTCACAACCCTTAATCTCCGTGCCGAAAAGAAATGGGACTACTCTAATGGAACGGAGGGAGTAATTCTTTTTCACCAAAAAATTAATACTGACCTACCCCTTTATTACCACGTTGTGAGAACGGGCTGCATTTATTTGAGAGTCCCCATATTTAAGGTTACCAGACATTCATTAATTAATCGGAGCTTCTCACAAGCTCTACCTACAATTAATTAATATCTTATTTTCCTGAGTAGTACCACTCAAACCTTATCACTCGTGCCTGAACTTAATCAGCCTGAAGGACTTTGGCACGATGAATATTATTGAGCTCCTCAGGGAATGTCCCCATCCTATTACTCGGATATGGTTACCTAAGTTCAGTCTCAGGCTGTACTACTGTTCGCTTGTGTGAAACACACTAGTGCAAGTGCACACTATCACAAGTAATATAAAATGGAGTATTCTCCGAGTATCGATCCACAGAGAAGGGGTAAAGGTGCACAAACACTCAACTCGGTTTAATTGATGGGGAAAATTGATTTGATTTGTTTAATTAACCTAGGCATGAACTAATGAGTAAATAACAATAAACATAAAACAGGGGATGACCATAAACAGGGGAAAAATAAGAAAAACCGGATCGGACAAATTCTTTTTAATCAACGATAAAAACGACCTAGGCTATGGAATCAGCTTGCTTCAGACAGACATGCTACAGCATCGCAACAACACAGAGTAAATTGCAGCCAAATTTATGTTCTCAACTAGATTTCCCAAAATAGATGAGATAGCTTTCCCTAATTTAATTTAACATATTCCTATGTCCAAATTCAAATTAAGTCCAGCACTATTCACAGCTCTCTTATGCATTTAAACAAACACAACATCTACATATTCCTATGCAACATATTGTGTAGCAATTGAGGTTTCTACTCATAACCTTAATTTTTCCAAACCAAGATTAAGCATAAATCACAACACACAAGCTCCCACAAGGATTGCAATTAAGAGAATTAAACCTTCAAAAGCTCAAACTCCATGTCATTAACAACAATGTTGCACAAGAAAATCAAACACATGCAAGCTTCATCCATAGCCCAAGGTCAACTAATTTAGCTCATATTTACAAAGGTAAGAGCTGAAATCAATCCTTCAAATGTAATATCCATGATTAGAAAACTGAATTAAAGACAAGAAGATGATGAGGAGAATCCCCCTCCGATCGGCTGCGATGAAGAACGACTCCTCGGCCCCTCGAGCTTCTCGTCGGTTGAGCTAAGACAAGCTACTCCTCGCCTCTTCTAATCCTTGTTCCAGCTGAGATGTTCCTTTCTTCTCAATTTCCTTCCTTCTTTCTCAAGCTCTCCCCTCTCAGCAATGGTGATTTTCAGCAGATGAAATGTGTTCCCTCCCAGCTGAAATTACAAAATAGAGGATAATAGATGGAGATTTTCTAGATAAGCTGATGCTGGAGCGCAGGATTCCTCTCTGCACAGCACAACTTCAAGCTTTCCCTCTCTAGCTCTGCTCCTCTCTCTCTCTACGATTTGGGGAAGATGGTGGTGAAAATGAAAATGGGGGCTCCTTCTTCTCTCCTCAAAAGGTAGTATTTATACCTCCCCCAATTTAGGTTTCCTCTTTTGGTAATCTTCCAAATACACCCTTACTTAGATGACATGGATTTTCTCAATTTTTAGCTTCCAAATCAGAAAAATAACTTCCCTCCACGTCACAGCTGCTATTGTGGTCCCTTGACTCGTCTTTGACCAAATTCTGCTCAGCCCGCCATGCTACAGCATCATTTTTCCATGCTCCAGCACAAGCTTAAAAATGGGACCAAAAACAACATTATTTGCTCCAAAACACGAAATAAACATAAAAGGACTCGAACAACTAAATACAAGACCAAAACAACATTTATTTGGTTAAACCTAGACTAAAGACTCTCTAAACGAACTAAAATAAAATAGAATATAACTCTTTTTCAAGAGTTATCACCCCCCCAAACTTAGCCCATTGATCGTCCTCGATCAACAAAAGAGATAAAATGACTCAAGGGACAAACAAGTTGGAATTTTCAGTCATGCTAGCTCATACTCATACACTTCTCAGCACAGTTGAAAATGAATTCTAGGATTCAATCATCAAAATAGTATCAACTCATCTCAAAACCCTTCCTTCTAGTTTAACATGTCATTTCCATCATGCTTCAGCATCTAACTCTCAAAACAGCACAGCACATCATCACAATGCCAAGTCAACATGATCAAAATCAACTCCACACTCAAGTAATGCTTATGATCATCATGCTTACTTATTTTGACTCCAAACTACTCATAGCAACCTCTCCACTAATGGAGTTCATATCACAAGGGATCAATAGGACTTTATTGGCTTGTAACGTGGGCTAAGGTTAAGGTAGGGAATATTTGGATAGAGTGACTAAATCGAGAGCACCAATGAGTTCTACCACTTATTTAGAGGACCTAAACAACTAGAACCACAATCCCAAGTAAGAGAAGAATACCCCCTATTATTACACAAAATGAAGCAACAACAAAAAAACAAAAACAAAAATTCCTCCCTTTATTTTCACTCTCTCTTTTTTTTGTGTCGAGTTTTTCTAGATTTTTTTTCTTTTTCTGTTTTTTTTTCAATTTTTCTCGTCTTTCTTTTTTCTTTTGATTTTCCTTTCTTTTTTTTATTATTTTTTTTTCGACACATTTTCTCTCTTTTTCCCTTTTTTTCAAATGTAAACCAAATTACAAAGAATTGGAAACACCACATTACAATGAAAAGGGATACAAGACTCGAAAACAAAACAACCCGAAACGGGAGCACACCCCCCAAACTTAAGGACGAACATTGTCCTCAATGTCGAAAGGCCGAAATCATATAAGTGCTCACGATGAGGGTCAAGAAAAAGAGACTAAGGGATAAGAAGGCCAAAAAGATAGGTAACGAAAGAACTAAGCCAAGGCTCAAGAATAAGGTGCAAGGGATAATTAAAATTGAAAGAACATGTAAGGCTCAAAATTAACAACAATGGCCTAAATCATATCCCAAGTGGTATAAAAACACATTTCGCCTCAAGGCAACTACAAGCAATCGAAGGTAAACATTCACACTTGCAAAACCAAGACATGAAACCAATAAAGAACAATCGACCAAGCAAGGTAATGAAGTTTTCAAAACAATGATTTTCAGTCCACGAGATTAGATGGAAAGCACGTCAAGAAATAAAAAAATTAAACCGAAGGAACAACCGAGAGATGAACACCAACTAAGCAGCAACTAAATCCACAAACAACAAGAGACGAAGAAATCATCATCGAAGAAAAAGTAGAGCAGCACGACATAAAATCCAACAATAACTGACACGAAAGGAAAGGAAACCGAATAAGCATAAACAACCAAAACAGCAAGAGTAAAAGCATCAAGTACCAGCAGAAACTCCAACACGAGTATATAATATTTAGTACAGACCCAAAGTGAATATTAACAAAATAAAGTCAGTGTCAAAGGAGGATAGGGTGAAGGAAGAACCATAAACAGTTATGATTGAGCTGTAGAATGGGATCCAGATATAGCCGGCTCAGAAGTTGCTGCAGCATCAGTGTCAGCAACAGGGGTCGCTGAAGGTGGATCTTGAGCAGGGGAGGTAACATTCTTCTTCCCCTTCTTTGGAACAGTAACAGCAGTTGCTGCAGCATCTTTTGCAGCAGCAGGGGTAGCAGTGGGTGGGTCCTGGCACACACTCACCAAAACACCCTCTCGGTCCAAGTGATTTTGCACGTCTTCCATCGTCTCGTTGACTTGCTACCCCCCAAACTTGGTTGTACAAGAGTCCTGAAACTCACAACACTATTGCAAAAAAGATTCATCATTTTAGCTTCATTTTTTTTTCTTTTTTTTATTATTTTTTTTATCATTAAACTTACAACTTAAGCAAGAACAAGGAAAGCATGAAGTTAAACTAGGCATAAATTTAAAAGGCAATAAAGGAAACTAAGCTATGTACAATCAAACAATCATGAACCATCCAACATAGTTGATAATCCATGAGTACCTCATACTCAAGTATCAAGAAGGGTAGTGTTGGCCTTCTCCATGCTGAAGGCTCCACCAAATTCTTGCTCAGCCTTATCATATAACAACAACCTCAGCTCATCAAATTCATTCAGCTGCAGCATCCTATCCGTCCAAACTTCCTTCAAGTTCAGATTCAGTTGCTGCAGCACAGAGATCAGCGCTGCTTCATGTTCAACTCCCAATTTAGAAGAAAAGATAACCGGAAGAGTGTCCAACTCCCCAAAGTAGACATATTTGAGATGGGAAGGTAACTGTTTCAGCTCTGATTTTGGTGGAGACATAACAGATGGCTCGAGGACCTTGAACTCCCTTTCATTGAGCTGGAATGGCTCAAAAACAATTTTGTTGCAATTTTCAATCTTCTCCAGTTCTGATGCTTCAGCACAGTCTTCAGCATGCTCAATCTGCTCACAATCTTCTAGCTTTGCCTCTTCCACAAGTGCATCAAGCACATCAATCATCGAAAACCCTTCTTCACCATTAGGGAACTTCTGGTATTGATCATCTTCTTTATGTTTTTTCAACCTTTGAGGGAAAGGTGGTAGAGGTATATATTTCCGAGCAGCAACTTGCTCTTTCAGTGTTGCAGCATCAGCAACAACTTCGTTCTTTTCTTCCACCTTTTCAGCTTCACATTCAGCATGTTTTTCCTCCATTAGGATTGAAGAGGGCTCAGCTTCATCCATATTTGCAAGTGTAACCTCTTCAAACACCTTTCCACTCTTCAATGTCATAGCCTTGAAAAGTTCTTCATCTTCTCTTGGGTTCACCATGTCACTAGATATATCCTCTTGTGGCCAATTTCTCAACTCGATGGTCAGCTGTCCCATCTGAATTTCCAAATTCCGTAAAGTAGCAGCTTGGCTCTGAAGAGTAGCAGCTTGATTTTGAAGAATTGCCTCTTGGCTTTGTGCACTATCTTCAATTCGCAGTAAATACTCCCTCAGCATTGCCTCAAGTGAGCTGTCTTGCTGCAGCTGCATGTGTTGTTGCTGTGTTTGTTGCTGATAAGGCATCTGTTCAAGCTGCGGATTTTGATAACCAGGTAGGGTGATATAGCTCTGCTGTTGCTGACTGAACCCTGCTGCAGCATGTGGCGCAGCCCAAGAGAAATTTGGGTGTTGCTGCCATCTCGGGTTGTATGTGGTTGAATATGGGTTATGTGTGCTGCCCCATTCATGTCTCGCATAATTCATCGAGTCAGGATTGAATTGGCAATCAGAAAATAGATGCTCTTCCTCGCAATAAACACAGGACACGGCCTGAGGTAGTTGCAGCATAGCACCAGCATACATACTTTCCTTCTTCGTGCTCTTTGCCTTCTACGGTTCCTTCGAAAGGTTCTTTCAATTTCTGATTCAAACAGCAGCAACACCTAAACAAAATCAGCAGCACATATTACTCTTTTTTTTATATATATAAATGCAATAAAATAAAATCAATAAACCAAGCGAATTGAATAGCAACAACTTAATTGCCTTCCCCGGCAACGGCGCCAAAAACTTGTTCGCGTGTGTGGAACACACTAGTGCAAGTGCACACTATCACAAGTAATATAAAACGGAGTATTCTCCGAGTATCGATCCACAGGGAAGGGTTAAAGGTGCACAAACACTCAACTCGGTTTAATTTATGAGGGAAAATGATTTGGTTTGTTTAATTAATCTAGGCATGAATTAAATGGGAAATAAGCAATAAACATAAAACAGGGGATGACTAAAAACAAGGGAAAAATGGGCAAAACGGATCAGACAAATTCCTTTTTAATCAAATGAGAAAACGACCTAGGCTATGAAATCACTTGCTACAGATAATATGCTACAGCATCGCGAACAGCACAGAGTAAAGTTGCTGCCAACTATGGTTCTCAACTAGATTTTCCAAAATAGGTGAGATAGCCTTTTCTAAATTAATTAACATATTCCTATGCCCAATTCAATTTAGATTCAGCACCAATTATCACTCTCCTAGGCATTTTCACAAACACAAAACCACATATTCCTATGCATGAAGTGTGTAATATTTGGGGTTTCTTCTCCTAGCATCGATTTTCCCAAATCTAAGCTAAGCATGAATCACAAACATTCAAGTTCCCACAAGAGCTGTGATTTTAAGAATTAAACCACCAAAAAATTCAAAACTCCATTTCATTCACGATGCATAACATTCGGTTCACATCAAGCAAGTTTCATCCATAGCCAATTTAGGGGTGGCAAATCGTGCGGATCGGATCGTTATCGTGTCGATCCGTTAATTATCCGATCCGTTAAGACTAAATCCATATCCGATCCGATAAGAGATTGTTAAATCCGTATCCATATCCGATCCGTTAAGCTCAAATTCATATCCGATCCGGTCCGATCCGTTATCCGATCCGGTCCGATCCGATCCGATCCGATCCGGTCCGATCCGATAAGAACTCAATAAGTATCCAATCCGATTACAATCCGATAAATCAAAAAATTATCCAATAACTAGTAAATAAAATATAATAATTAGGACAAAA
The DNA here is from genome assembly GCA_026898455.1 of Plectranthus barbatus. Classification (NCBI taxonomy): domain Eukaryota; kingdom Viridiplantae; phylum Streptophyta; class Magnoliopsida; order Lamiales; family Lamiaceae; genus Plectranthus; species Plectranthus barbatus. The sequence continues at coordinate 166,002 of JAPKLW010000342.1, read as the reverse complement.
AAAATCTACAATCTTATCAAACATTTCATGTTCAAAAATCTGCAATGAAATATCTCTCAAGTTCAACAAATCTCCAAACAAAACAACATTGCATCCATGAATCACAAGTTCAAACATCCAAAATACTCCATACAAACCATCCATAAATTAAGAACCCAGACATTCTAAAATAAACAACAAATTACAATCTTTGCTTGCTTCAAACACTAATTCCTAAACTTTTTTTATTTCCAAAAGCTCAAGTACAATTCACCTACAAGTTTAAGGTAGAAATATTAGTTAAATCTTTAAAATTTATAATATTAAAGCAATTTTAAATATTAGATATTACCTTCATCTATGATGGTAAAATCGCAAGAGTTGAGGCCATGGATGAGCATTCCGATGAATCTATAGAAACTTCATCCACATTCAAATTTAGAATCTCGCCAACTAGCTCATCGGTTGCTACAACTTCATTGAAAACTTACTATTCATAGTAAAAAACAAAAAAATAAATAAATTGTATTAGTATAAAAGAATATAAATTTTAAAAAAATAAAGAAAACATAAATAAATAAATAAATTAATAATTGATAATATATTAATTATTAAAACTTATAATAAATAAATAATATTATTTTATTAGATTCTTAACGGATTATCCGAATCCGATCCGAATCCGATCCGATTTACGGATTATCCGATCCGATCCGTATCCAATCCGGATCCGATCCGAATTTTTCGTGTTCTTATCGTATCGATCCGATAAGGATCCGAAATCTTATCGGATCAATCCATATCCATTATTATCGTGCGGATTCGTGTCGGATTATCGGATCGTGTAAAAAATTGCCAGCCCATTAGCCATAGTCAACTAATTTAGCTCATATTTACAAGGGTGAGAGCTAGATTCACGGTTTGGAAACTGAAATTCATAATTAAAAACAAGAATTAAAGATAAAGAGGACAAGAGGAAGAATCCCCCTTCGATTGGCCACAACAAGGGTCGATTCCTCAGCCCCAAGCTGGCTTCTCGTCGGCGGTGACGGAGCTGCAGCTCGTTCCTTCCTCTGTCGCGAGTTCTTCCTGCTCCCAGCTGAAATTCCCAGCTCGATGTGTGTGGCGATTGAAAATGGTGTGGATGCATCATTTCTTTCTCTCTCCTTTGGGCTTTTATATCCTTCCCCAATTCTAGGTTTCCACTTTTAGCAACATTCCCAAATTGTCCTTGGGGAAAATAGGTGAATTTCTGCTATTTTCGCACACCCAGCTCAGCAAAATTAACTTTATCCACGTCATTCCCGAAATTTGACCAAGTTGACTGGGACTGGGTCAGCTCAGCCTTGCTTCAGCATCTTCTTCCTTTGCTCCAGCATAGACTTCGAAAATAAGGCAATTTCCTGCATGGCAACTCACTCCAAATCCTCCAAAAACAACGTTATTTACTCCAAAACACGAATTAAACATGAAAGGACTCGAACAACCAATTACAAGACTAAAACAACACTTCTTCGGGTAAATAAAGACGAAAGACTCTCTAAAACGAACTAAAATAGAAGAGAATATAACTCTTTTCAAGAGTTATCAACTACACGAACTGCTGCTACCCAAAATGCGGATATACGAGCACGTTACTTAGGCTCTCCACCATGACAAATCAAAGCAATAGTTAACCCGTGTATACCCCTGAACCTTCATTAGGGTTTGGACTCAATCAAGAACGAGATATTGTATTTGCTGATGTCAAACAAACAAATACATCTCAATGTGGTCCTATCAATATGCCACCCTTGCGAACCAGCATATCAAGTAACCAAGACAAATTACTTCTTCTGACTATGACGCAGCCATCCGGACAGACGTATCCTCAACGCTGTCTTAGTTGTGATAATATTTATGTCTCACTAAGTCAAGTTATCATACTGTCTTCTGCGATCTACAACACGCCGTATGATCGTCCTTATCGGTGAAACACGAGGATACCATTGTTACGTGCATTTAAGTTTGTTTAACAGATAGGAGAGAAGTCAATCGTATACTCATTGTAATAAATGCTTTCAGTATACAAAACCCAACAATCTTCCACTTATACTCAAAGCATTACAACAACTATTATAGAGTATACAGTGCGTCTATCTAGCCTAGCTAGTACATCAACCACTACCAGTGCTAGGCATCCACCTCAGACCTAGTCCACGAATATGTCTTTCGTAAACCTTCTGCGGCAAGCTCTTTGTAAATGGATCAGCTAGGTTGTCCTTAGTGTCAATCTTCTTGATCATCACATCGCCCCTCGATACGATTTCTCGTATGATATGGTACTTCCTCTCTATGTGTTTGCTTGCCTTGTGAGTCCGTGGTTCCTTCGAGTTTGCCACTGCACCAGAGTTATCACAATAGATTGTGATGCTCTTCGGTAAGCTCGGAATCACACCCAACTCTAAAAGGTAGTTCCGAAGATATACCCCTTCTTTCGAAGCTTCGGAGGCGGCGACATATTCCGCCTCCATGGTGGAGTCAGCATTGCATTTCTGCTTTGCGCTCCTCCAATATACAGCCCCACCTCCCAAGGTAAACACATAACTGAGGTCGATTTCTTCTCATCCTTGTCCCCTTGGAAATCCGAATCTGTATAACCCATAGAGCACAAATCCTCACCTTGATAAACCAGACAGTAATTCCTAGTTATCTTCAAGTACTTGAGGATGTGCTTTACCGCAGTCCAGTGCGCCTTTCCAGGGTTAGACTGATATCTCGCTACCATGCCAACGGCATAACAAATATCTGGCCTGGTACACAACATCGCATAAATGAGACTACCCACCACAGATGCGTATGGCACAAGATTCATTTTATCTTTCTCTCGCTGTATCTCAGGACACTGCCCTTTAGAAAGATGAACGCCATGTCTGAAAGGTAGCAAGTCTTTCTTGGCGAGTTGCATGCTGAACCGGGCAATCACAGTATCCACATAGGATGCCTGGGATAAGCTTAACATCCTTCTATTACGATCCCATAAGACCTTAATCCCAAGGATGTACCCAGCTTCTCCCAAATCCTACATTTGGAACTGTTCGGATAACCAGCTCTTGATTTCCGACATCACTCCCTCATTGTTTCCAAATAGGAGTATGTCATCCACATATAGTGCAAGGAAAACCACGCTCTCACCGACACAAAGTTGGTAAACACAACTTTCGTTCTCCAATTGTAAAAATCCATAGGATTTAATCACATCGTTGAAACGTAAGTTCCACGACCTCGAAGCTTGTTTAAGTCCGTACAAGGACTTCTTAAGCTTCCAGACAAGATGTTCTTCGCCCTTGCGTATGCAACCCTCGGGTTGCTGCATATAGATGTCCCTACCTTCTTCAAGGTAACCGTTTAGAAAAGCAGTTTTGACATCCATCTGCCAAATCTCGAGGTCCATATGCGCAACTATGGCAAGGAGTATCCGGATGGATTTGAGCATGGCTACGGGTGAAAAGGTTTTGTCATAGTCTATGCCCTCTTTCTGACTATAATCCTTTGCCTGTCTTTAAAAGCCGTAATTTCTCCATCCGCCCCTTTCTTTCTCTTGTATACCCACTTGCACCCTATGGCTCGAAAGCCATCCGGCAGCTCAGCTTTCTGGTATACATCCATAGCAGTTATGGATTCAATCTCAGAATTCATGTTGATACGCCATTTTTCAACATCCTTGTCTTGCACTGCCTCTTCGTAGGTCAGTGGGTCAGAGTCCTCATTTCCGTCTTCCGGGCTCAAGTCCGAAGACTCACCCACGAACATGTACCTTTCCAGCTGGAAAATAACTCTTCCACTGCGACGAGGCATTGGTGATTTATCAACATTAGGTGCAGTAACTTGTGGTTCTGCACCTTGCAGTGAAAAACGCGTCTGTGGTGCTAAACCTCTCACAGGTGCACCCACATTCGCACGTTCCCCTTCCCTTGGATTCGCATTCTCATTTTCAATTTATTGAAGAAAGATATCACTCCTTGTCTTGTGGTTTCTCACATACTCGTCCTCCAATAATCTAGCGTTGGTGCTAACAACGACTCTCTGACTCTGAGGACAGTAAAAGTAACCACCTTTCGTTTGCCTGGGATACCCTATAAACAACATTACTTTGGGCCTACTTTCTAACTTATCATGTTCCTTTGTCAGCACATGTGCCGGACAACCCCATACTCTGAACTTGCACAAAATCGGTTTGCGACCAATGAAGAGCTCAACAGGTGTCTTAGGACCCGATTTAGAAGGCACCACATTCAATACGTAAGCCGATGTTTCCAATGCGTATCCCCAAAACGAAATGGGTAAGTTTTCATAGCTCATCATTGATCTTACCATCTCTAAAAGAGTTCTATTTCTTCTTTCAGCTACACCGTTTTGCTGGGGAGTACCCGGTGCAGTCCACTGGGATGTAATCCTGTGATCTGACAAATACTACAGGAACTCGTTACCAAGCTATTCGCCACCGCGGTCAGATCGTAGTGACTTGATAGTTTTCCCGACCTTCTTTTCTACCTGAGCCTTGAACTCTTTGAATTTCTCAAAGCATTCAGACTTGTAGTGAAGCAGGTAAACATATCCGTACCTTGAGTAGTCGTCAATGAAAGTGACGAAGTACTCATAACCTCCACGAGCCTGTGTGGACATGGGCTCACATAAGTCAGAATGGATCAATTCCAACACTTCTTCTACTCGAGATTGACTAGCCTTGAAAGGTCTAGAAGACATCTTGCCCTCAATGCAGGATTTGCAGACTTGATAAGGTATAGGCCGGACTAAGTCCAATGTACCGTCATCTGCAAGTCGCTGAATCCGCTTCAAGCTGATGTGACCGATTCTCAAGTGCCAGAGATATGTAAGATCCTCATCAAAAGAAGTAAGTTTTCTCTTTCTAGTATTATCAATTATGGATGAGTTACATGCATTACTCGCGGAAGACTTATGATTTCAGTTAATAATATAGAGAGAGTTATTCAGCATCTCATGACAGATAACACCGTTATCTATATATATATTAAAGTAAGGTCGGAGACAAAATAAGGTAAGTTTGAGTTGCATTAATTGTTTATTAATTAACTGGTTAGTTCCTTAATTAATAAGTGAAACATTCTGTAATTATAAAAAGTATTTATACACTTCTTTATTTACATTAACATTTATGATTTAATCTATAATCGATATTTATAATTAATATATGGCAAGTTTATATATTAGTGAATATTCAATTAAAGATAGATCATATCTCAATAAATATGAATTAGTATATTATATTTATTAGTGAAAAAAAAATAGTAGTGTACAAATTATTTACTTTTCTCTTTCAATAAAATATTTTGCTTTATTATTTAAGAATAAATTATATTCCAATACATACTTATAATTATGTTTGTGTAAATGATATAAATTTTATTATTAGTCTTTAATTATTTATTGAATAAGTATTAATTTAAAATTAAATTATGATATTCTTGGGAAAAAAATGAATTACGAGTTACGACTGAGTATAGAATAAATTTTGATACTAATCGTAAATGTCAATTATTTATTTAACAAAATTTTATTTTAACTAATCTAATATATTTGGTACGGTTATGCATTAATGAATCAAAATATTTTTTCTCTTTAATTATTTTCAATTAAATTGTATCAAATCTCAATAAAAATCAATCAGGATATTGTATTTAATAATTAAGGAAATAATATTCATGTCGAAAAATTAAAAAGTATTGAATCGTTTATTAAAACAATTTGATTTGAAATAAATCTAAATTATGTCAATTTATCGTAGTCAAGTAATGAATAACTACCATCACATTTTTTATTTTAAAATTTAAACAATAGATAAATATTATTAAAGTATGTGATTAAAAATCATAATACCATTCAAGTGGTCACAAATAATTTGATAGATTAAAATTTGAAAAATAATACCGTAAAAAAATAAACCAAAGCATGTAGATAAAAGGTTTTGTATTCCTTGAAATAAAAGTGCATGCTTCTATTTTATTTTGAAAAATATGAAAATTGGATCCGATTTCATATTATTCCTTTTGATATGAGAATTTTCAAATAAATACAAGAAAATAAGACAACTAAAATGTAGTGTTACTCTTATTTCTTTAAATTTAAAAAAATTCATATTTGATGAAATCAAGTATATTTTATTTTATTAATATACATTATATTTAAATATATATATATAGATTACCGTACATCATTTTTTCCCTAGAAAAGTGAGCATAGAAAAATGTTTTTCATTATTTATATTTAATTGATAAAAAATAATTAGGTTAGTTATATTGAATACAATAACTAAACAAGCAAATTAAAATATTAATACTCAGTTTTTTACCTAATTTTCAATTTAATGTATAAGTATAACTCTTGAAATATTAATGAGATTATTAGTTTCTAATCATTGTCAAAATAATTAAATTCTAGATCATCTGTCATTATATTGACATTATGATTATGAATACCGTATATTATCACTTATAAAAAATTATAAAATAAGATTTGACAAATTAATAAAAAAAATGGGTGTCAATATAATATAATTTATTCACAGGGGCGGAGACAACATATGGTTAGGGGGCAGCGCCTCACGAACTAAAAACTTTTTTTAGTTATATTTAAAAAAATTATAATGCACGATCCACGAGATGTAGTCGAGCCTTTATGATTCTTTGAATCTGTATTCATCCCTTTTTATATATGCTATATAAATAATGAATCATTTTATATTGTATTTCAAATTACTATATAGAAATTAATAGTTAACATATTTTTAAAATTAATATTATTTTGATACAAATAAGTAATATTACCACGCATCGCGTGGGAAACCATACTAGTAACCAATAATAGAAACACCACTATAAAAAATAACTGAATATCCATCAACAAAAAGTTTGGAAACTGAAATAAGGTTCCGCCGAAAAGCTGGTACATATAAAACATCTCTCAAAGTCAAAACAGAATCATCAAAGTACAAGGTAAAATCTCTAATGGCAGCTGCACTCACTTGTGTTGCGTTCCCCATCGAGATGGTGACCTCGTCATTCTTCAGCACCTTCCTCGGTATGAACCCCTGCAAAATGTAACAAACATGATTAGTAGCTCCAGTATCCACTACCCACGAATGAGTAAAAACTGATGCTAAACATGTTTCCGTTACAAATGCAAATGACGTACCTTGTCCCTTGCTTCCGCATGCATTCTTACTTGAAGTGACACCAACCCTCTTCATCTCATATGACCTCCTCTCATGTGTTCTGTGATCAATCATATTCTTGCACACAGTATGAACCACATCTTTCAATGTGCTCAAGCTGTGCTCAAGATCTGATAACTCAGAATCCCATGAAGGTACGAAAGACTGTTCTGCTAAGAGATCAGTAAGCAACTCTTTGAAAGAGTACTCTCTTCTCTTAGCTACATCTTTCTTAAAGTCATAGAATGAAAGCGTTAATGAGTTCAGGATTACATCGATCTTAGCCCGATCACTGATACATCCACCTCTACGTGTGAACCGATTCATGGTGTTATCCATCATCATCACATGTAATGTCACCGAACTGCCATTAACCATTCTCTTACAGACAAGGTCTTTCACGAGATCACAGCTCAGAGTTCGTTCCACTTCGCCATACGTAGCCACTAAGTCCATCCAGATCGCAATAGAGCTACAATAGCCCATGTACTTGAGCTTCAGTTCTCTAGACAGGTTATCCGAGATTAACTTGTAAGTAAAATCTTCAGATACCACCCATTTGTCATAGAACTCGTTCTCACGTCTAGAGACTTTATGGTAACGTGGGGCAAGTAGCATCATAGTAAGAACAAACATGTGTTGCTTAGTCAGGAGGATATACTCAATGCAGTATCTTTTGGACGAGTCAAAGGATTGAGAGCAAGAATATGATCAACAGTTAACATAGACATATCTGAAACAATGAAGAATCTTAAATAAGAACATACATGCAGAACTTTGAAAATAAATGCATTGAAAACCTTTTCATAAATCAAATACACATGTTTTCCACTAATAGCCCAAGAGTTCCCACCGCAAGCTACACTCGTAAATGTTTACGATGTCACCCTCAACCAGAATTGCGGGTTTTAAGCCCCAATTTTTTAATTTCATACCATGTCAGGAACCTTTAGACACTAGAAATTAATAATTAGTGAAAAAACTTAGATCAAGTCATCTCTCAAGAATAGGGACGCAACAACTGCATTATATCCTCAGATGCTTCTAAGCGATTAACCACAACTCTAACTCCAGCCAGAAGAGACAGTTTAGCATGACACATCACCATACCGCACAGCCCTTAAAGCCTTTGTTATCTAAAATTTAAATAAATCCTAGAATACTTATGAAAGAGATCTACGCAAGCTACACTCGTAGACGTTTACGCAAAACCCTCCCACTATTCACATGATTTAAATTATTTGTCTAGAAATCCCAAAAATTGTACCCAAGCACCTCCAAGAATTAGCAAGCTACACTCGTAGACGTTTACTAAGATGAGAGATGCACTTACAGCCTAGGACCGCTTTGTGGAGGTCTATTGAGTTTATAAAAAAATCTGCTAAGTATTTTTATTTAAAAAGGTTTCGTAAATGCGCACATAGATAATTTCATTGTTATTATATTTTCCAAATTTTTGCATGTAATTAAACAAGCCCAAAAATTCCCAAAATATAATCCAACAAGAAATTAATCACATAATCATGCTTATTAAACTGTAAATAACAAAACAAGTAAATCATGCTTTCCCTATTATCTACTCATGCTTATTCCGCAATTAATAAATCACATATATCATACGAGGACAATTAAGACAAACAAAAATTACTCGTGGCCCCACAAAATAGAAAAAATAAAATAATTCTATCTATTACAAAATTTAAAATTTGATTTTCAAATTAGGATAACTCCAAATCTTCTTCAAATCTTCACAAATCTTCGAAGGCCTTGATATCCTCAACCACCAAATCTAGGGTTTTATGTTTTGAAAATTGACCCCACAACTCAACTGCAAACCATAGGGATTTACATTGAATTGGGCCAAGCACCAAAACACGAACCACCGCCGCAGGGGCAGCAGCCGCCGACGATACCCACCACCGCCGCCCGCCGCAGCAGCATGAGCGCGCATTGTGGTGCCGCGCGTGCGCCGCCGCCCTGCCCGCGACCGCACTCACACGCAGCCATGCTACCGCCACATGCACGAGCAGCCAGGCTGTCGCCGTACGCACTGTGCCGCCGCAACCGCACGTGCGCGGCCGCATGCTGCCGTTGTGCGCGTCGCCCTCGTCCCGCCGGTCTTCGTCTTGTTCTTCATCCCATCCCATTTACATATTTGAAAAAAAATAAAAAATACATAGACTAATCTATTACATTTTTTCATATTCAAATCTAATCATGGATTTTCTCGTGATTTAACAAAACATATTTAATCCAAACACGGATAAACCACTGCGGATTAAATCAAACGGGTTGCCACGAGGAACAAAAACCATCCACGACGATAAAAATTCATACATGCATAATGAATAATATCGCATTCAACAGAGCCATGAATCAGGAACCTGGCTCTGATACCAATTGTAGGGATTTTCCGTGAACCGAATCACCAAATCCAAATAAGCAGGACCAATCATGGATATTGAATACGATATACAATTCATACACCCTAGCATGCTCCTATGAATTTAATTCGTGAATAAAAGGAATTACCGTTATTCCGTAGAGTCTGATCCGATCTTTCCCGTTTGAATATCCAACTTTAATTCAACCACGTGATTCAAATAAATATGCGGAAATAGAAATTAGAAATCTAATTTCTACATTTAATTGAAATAAAGGAAATAGAAAAGAAGAGAATTCTGTTCTCCAGATCAGATCTTCAGATCTGTATCCCAATGCTGCTCAGATCTGCTACTGGTGAGGATTCCACAGATCTGTAAAGCATAGACCGGAATCGAAAACTTTATCCCCCTCTTCTACACTAGCGCCGCCCAGCTCTCTCTCTCCCTAAGGTTTTGATTGATTTGAATTATGATCAAGGTGGCTAGGGTTTCATAGAGAGAGTGGTATATTTATAGACCTAGGATTTTAACCCTAATGGGCTATTGGGCCTTTTTTCAGCATATATAATTGGGCCAGACCTGGGACCTAATGCAAATAATAAAGTGGGCCTATGAATTAATTAATTCCCATGTCCACAACTCAGGACACAATTAATTAATTAATATTAGTTCTTTTTCACCACAGAATATATACTGACCTACCCCTTTATTACCACGTTGTGAGAACGGGCTGCATTTATCTGAGAGTCCCCATATTTAAGGTTACCGGACATTCATTAATTAATCGGAGCTTCTGACAAGCTCTAACTACAATTAATTAATATCTTATTTTCCTGAGTTGTACCACTCAAACCTTATCACTCGTGTCTGAACTTAATCAGCCTGTAGGATTTTGGCACGATGAATATTATTGAGCTCCTCAGAGAATGTTCCCATCCTATTACTCGGATATGGTTACCTAAGTTCAGTCTCAGGCTGTACTACACGAACTGCTGCTACCCAAAATACGGATATACGAGCACGTTACTTAGGCTCTCCACCATGGAAAATCAAAGCAACAGTCAACGCGTGTATACCCTAAACCTTCATTTGGGTTTGGACTCAATCATGAACGAGATCTTGTATTTGCTAATGTCAGACAGACAAATACATCTCAATGTGGTCCTATCAATACGCCACCCTTGCGTACCAGCATATTAAGTAACCAAGAAAGATTACTTCTTCCGACTATGCCGCAGCCATCCAGACAGACGTATCCTCAACGCTGTCTAGGCTGTTATAATATTTATGTCTCACTAGGTCAAGTGATCATACTGTCTTCTGCGATCTACAACACGTCATATGATCGTCCCTATCGGTGAAACACGAGGATACCATTGTTATGTGCATGTAAGTTTGTTTAACAGATAGGAGAGAAGTCAATCGTATACTCATTGTAATAAATGCTTTCAGTATACAAAACCTAACAGGTAGTGATGGGTTTTGTATACTGAAAGCATTTATTATAATGAGTATACGACGGTTTATTTCTCCTATATGTTAACAATCTTACATGTATATAACAATGGTATCCTCTTGTCTCACCGATAGGGACGATCATACGGCGTGTTGTAGATTGCAGAAGACAGTATGATCACTTGACCTAGTGAGACATAAACCTGATCACAGCCGAGACAGCGTATGAGGATACATCTTTTCCGGATGGCTGCGGCATTGTCGGAATAAGTAGTCTGTCTTGGTTAGTTGACATGCTAGTACGCAGGGGTGGCGTATTGATGGACCGCAGTGAGATGTATTCGTCTGTCTGACATCAGCGAATACAAGATCTCGATATTGGTTGAGTCCAAACCCTAACGAAGGTTCAGGGGTTTGCACGGGTTGACTGTTGCTTTGACTTGCCATGGTGGAGAGCCTAAGTAACGTGCTTCTATATCCGCATCTTGGGTAACAGCAGTTCGTGTAGTACCGCTTGAGACTGGGTTTAGGTAACCATATCCGAGTAATAGGATGGGGACATTCCCTGAGGAGCTCAATGACATTCATCGTGCCAAAGTCTTGCAGGCTGATTAAGTTCAGGCACGAGTGATAAGGATTGAGTGGTACTACTCAGAAATAATAAGATATTAATTAATTGTAGTTAGAGCTTGTCAGAAGCTCCGATTAATTAATGGATGTACGGTAACCTTAAATATGGGGATTCTCAATTAATGCAGCCTGTTCTCATAACGTGGTAATAAAGGGGTAGGTCAATATTAATTCTGTGGTGAAAAAGAATTAATATTAATTAATTAATTATGTCGTGGGTTGTGGACATGGGAATTTATTAATTCTAGGCCCACTTTATTATTTGCATTAGGTCCTAGGACTGGCTCAATTGAATATGCTGAAAAAGGGCCGAGTAGCCCATTAGGGATAAAACCCTGGGTCTATAAATAGACCACTCTCTCTTGGAAACCCTAGCCACTTGTTGATTATTCAAATCAGTCAAAACCCTAGAGTAGAGAGAGAGGTGGGCGGCGCCTGTAGTGGGGAGGAGAAGGATTGGGACAACATTGTGACACAACCCTGAAGATCTAATCTGGAGAACATATTTCTTTCTTCCTTTCTTTGTTTTCGATTTTATCAAGAAATTAAGGTTCTAATTTCTGTTTCCGCAGATTAAATCGAATCGCGTGGTTGAATTAAATTTGGAAATTTAAACGCGAAAGATTGGATCAGACTCTACGGAATAACGGTAATTCCTTAATAAACAATTCTGAGAATTAAATTCATAGGAGCATGCTAGGTTTTATTGTAAATTTAATTGTGCACAATTTCCATCAATCGATCTGGTTCAACTGGTTTTCGTGATTCGGTTCACGGGAAAACCCTACAATTGGTATCAGAGCGAGGTTTGTGATTTATGGCTCTTTTGTGCATAATTAAATTCGATATGCATGTATGAATTTATTAGTTTTGTGGATGGTTTTTGTTCCTCGTGGCAACCTGTGTAATTCAGCCCGCGGTGGTTTATCCGTGTAGGGCTGAATTAATTTTGTAAAATCACGAGAAAATTCGTGATTAGTATAGATTTGTTTTAAAATTGTAATGGTATAGATTTTGTAATTTTATTTCAAATCTGTAATTGGACACGTCGAGGACAAAGAACGAAGACGGAGGCCGACGAACTGGGCGGTGGCAGGAGGCCGCGGGAGGACGACGGCGGCAGGCGTGGCGGCAGGCTGCGCACGGCTGAGGGCCGCGAGCGCGCGGCTGGGCCTGTTCGGCGGTGGCGGCAGCGGTGGTGCTGTCGTCGGCAGCCGCTGTCCCGTCGCAGTGGCTCGTATTTTGGTGGTTGGTACAATCCTGTGTAAACCCTAGGGTTTGCATTAGGGTTAGGGCAAATCATCAGATCACAAAGGCCTAAATCCCAAAAGATATGGCTGCTGCCTTTGACTCGTACTTGCAAGTAACCATTGATGAAAGAATATCAGGGGCGACAACTAATCTAAGAAGAGAAGTTGATGAGATACGGGGAGATGCATCTCATGTACAATCAGAGATCGCTGAAAACAAGCTGGCTATTTCTGAGAACAGGACAAGTCTTGAGGTCATTCACAAGGATTTAGCAGACACCAAGACTACTCTCGAAGACACGGTTGTGGCTTATGGTACAAACTTTTTGGCTGCAATCAAAGAGGGGGAAGAAAG
>JAPKLW010000342.1:119471-142718 GCA_026898455.1 Plectranthus barbatus | reverse complement strand
CAATTTCCCCCTTTTTGGTGCGATCTAAGCTTACTATCATTTGCTGAAATCTAGAGAGTCTAACACAATTTGTAAAGTCCTGTATAAGTTGAACATCGAGTTGTAATAGACTAGTGTGCTAAAAAGAATCCCTAGCAGACACAAAGCAAATGATATCAGCATTTAACTCACAATCTGCTAGAGAAACAAGCCAACAAAGGATCACTAGCAAATGGCTGAAAGCACGTCAGACAGAATGCTAAGGTGTTAGCATTCGGACCTTTCAGCGACGAAGTAAAGAGTCTGAAACAAAAGAAGTCAAAGGATCGAAGGCAGTAAAAGGCTTCAGCAACTCCTAGCATAACAAAGGGCGAGATTCAAAAGCTGAAGACGGACTGCCACTCTGACAAAAAGCTCACGCAAAAAGATAAGACTTTCCGGAAGTGGTTAGGAAAGTACAAGTCAAAAATAAAAGTGAGTGCCACAGACAAACCTCTTCAGATCAAGGAGCCGTTGAGTCTAACGGATAAGGAGATTCAAAGTTTGAATCTCCACCTATAAAAGACAGTCTCAAAGATGAGAGAAAACAACTGAGACAACTACTTCGATAACTACTTTCACAACTTACAATTGCTCTACTCACTTTAATCATTCACGAACGCTCAAGCTAGAGATTCCTTTGACAAAGTGAACTTTGAAAGTAGTCAGTTGAGAGCTGTGCAAAAGTTTATCTAAAAGCTCCCAACAACCAGAAGTGTCGCTCATTGAAGTACTGACACTCCATTGAAGATATTCTTGATAGCATTCAAGGATACTTCAATCATTGAGATTCCTTTCCTTCAGAAAAGAATCTAACAGTCGAACACCTGAAAAGGTTAAGACTAGAACGGGCGTCTAGCCATACTCAAGGAAAATCAGGAAGTGTCTAAATCTTCCATATCAGGCAAGGCAGGAGTTTCGAAGGTGTGCCCTTGACCCCCAGCCAAACCTTACCAGAGAAGTACAGACTCACGGAGGATAGCTGTCAAGTAGCCAGGCCGAAAGCTCACTGCCTACTTAACTGGAAAGGTGATTCCTTGTAATCTGTATACTTTTCTAGTGAAATTCTTAGCGATTCGGCTAAGGAGTGGACGTAGATCTATTTGATCGAACCACTATAAATCTTGTGTCAGTTTACTGTTTTATTAATTTATTGCTCAAAGATCGATTTAAAACCTAGCAACGGAGTTGCTAGTGTATATCTGAACACAAACTTAAGTCATAACTTGAGCTAACTAACTTTTGGAAAATAACGTTAAGTGCAAGAGACGTAAAACTATTCCGCTGCATTTCGTGTTAAGTTATCAACACGACGACTCTGATATTTCGGGACCAACAAGTGGTATCAGAGCAGGAGGTTGAAAAACCGACTGCTTCTGAGTCGCTTAAGACCAGATCCGCATTTTCCTTGCACTTTTACCTGTTTATCTGTGTTTCACTTGTTTAGCTCAGGAGACAAGATGTTGAATCACTCTCTTGGAAAGTACAACAGGGAGAACTTCACAACATGGAAAAAGATGGCCTTAATACAGCTTCAGAGCATACACCCAGAAATGGTTGAGGTACTTGAAAGAGGTCCCATTAAGATTATGAAAGCTAACACTTTTATAGGACCTGTACCTGAACCCGCTGAAGGAGCTGATGAAGGAGATCAACCTAGACCCCCAAGGCCACGGAGACCACAAATGGTTGAAAAATCCTTTGAGGAATACACAAGTGAAGACAAGAAAAGAGCTCAGCTGGAGCATGTTGCAAAGAAGTTAATCCTTGACTCTCTACCGAAGCTGATGGCACAAAAGGCCTTAGAGCTTGATACAGCTAAAGAAATGTGGCAGTATGTCTGCGAGTCTTCACAGGAGACAGACCAGATGAAACGCAATAAACTGCAGGTAGCTGTTGATAAATATGAATCTTTCTCTATGAATGCAGGTGAATCCATAATGGCCATGGAGGAACGATTTAACACCATCATTGGAGAGCTGAATAACCTTGGTAAGAAATATGAGAATGGGGAAATGAATCACAAGATTATCTCTAAACTATACCCCAGAGATGACTGGTTTGTCAAAATGACTAGTCTAAGTGAGAAAGATCTCAACAAAATGTCTACATCCGAGGTATTTGCTCAGTTAAAATCTCATGAATTTATAATACAACAGTCAAAGAAGAATGAAGCTGCAGTAGTACAATCCGCTACTAGCTCAGATGATTTAGCTTATTTTGTCAAAAAGGACTTTAATAAGTTTAAACAAAAGAGATCATATTACAATCAAGAAAGATCTGCTCCTACAACCCAATCAAAGGAGGTTGCTACAACTTCTGGCTCTCAGCCTACTGATCTTAAGATCAGTGAACTAGAAGAACAAATGAAGAAACTTCAGAAGATGCTGATGGAGGCTAAAGGCGAAAAGGAAGCGAAGGAGACTCAGCAGTCACCTTCACATACCCGCTCAGCAGAGCGAAAGCCTAGGACCTGCTTCGAGTGTGGATCTCCCGACCACTTGAAACATGACTGTCCGAAAGTCAGCAGAGAAGAAAGGGAGCGGCTGAAACAAAGATTTGAAAGACGTGCAAGCAATGCAGTCAAAAGAGCGCTCCTAACCAGGACAGAAACTCAGGACATTCCTGAAGATGATGAGGAATATTATCTATCCTCAGAGGAAGAAGATGAAGAAGCCATGCTAGTTCTGATGGCAGACATCGTGGAAGATCAATTTGCTGATGCAGATGCTGATCAGAATGCTGAAACGGCTCTAGCAGCCGAGAACAACGAGGTAATTTCAGTAAACATCCCTAGATTTGTAACCTTTGATGATTGCGAGAATCTCACTTTAGATTCTGAGGAAGACTATCTCACGAAGCTAAGTGAAGAATTCTCTAAAATGTACGAAATTAAAAATATCATTGTAGGAGAAAACACCTCACTAAAGTTAGAAGTTTCATATTTGACCGAGGAAGTCGAAAGACTAAGGTCTGCAAGTGAGGAACTTACAAAAATGAAAGCTGAATTTTCAACACTTTCTGAAAATTTCAAAATTCTTGAAAAAGAGAACATTTTGCTGAAAAATATACCAAAAGAAAATTGTATTTGTACTTACACGACCAGTCAAGCCGTTTTGAATGCCGCAATTAGTCAACAAAAGCACCACAAAGACAGAGCTGGTGTTGGTTTTGATCACTATAATAAAGGATAATCTTCTAAGTAGAAGACTATTCAGTTTGTCTCTGCTGGAAAATTCATCCTTGGAGAAAAGCTGAAAGAAAAGGAATCTGCTGAAACATTCATTAGCGAATCTGTGAAACCTCAACAGAATGCTAGGACATCTGCTAGGGAACCTCAGCAGAGGTACGATATATCCCAGCAGAATCCTAGAATATATGCTAGGCAGAGGTATGTTATACCTCAGCAGAATGCTCGAATGCCTGCTATGAAATCTCAACAGAGGAATAATAAATTCAAGCAGAATACGAGAACATATGCTTCGCAACCTAGATCAGCAGAGTCTCGAAGGAATGCCGAGCAGTATGCATCTACTGCCAGGACAGCAAGATCTTCGTTTCATACAAGCAAGCATGTTAATTACAATGCTCTAAAGCCCTCATATACTGCATATAAACCACATAGGCAGAACACCTATGTAAGGCCTAAGTCCAAAACAAACTTTCTGAAAAGGACAATGAAGGCACAACACACTACCACACCTCATCCTCAATCTAAGTATGCAAGATTTACTTATCCTAAGGTTGAGAAAGGTATATCCTCAATCTAAACGGTTACCTTGAAGAAGGTAGGGACATCTATATGCAGCAACCCGAGGGCTACATACGCAAGGGCGAAGAACATCTTGACTGGAAGCTTAGGAAGTCCTTGTATGGACTTAAGCAAGCTTCAAGGTCGTGGAACTTACGTTTCAACGATGTGATTAAATCCTATGGATTTGCATAGTTGGAAAACGAAAGTTGTGTTTACCGACTTTGTGTCAGTGGAAGCGTGGTTTTCCTTGCACTTTACGTTGATGACATATTCCTATTTGGAAACAACGAGGGAGTGATGTCCGAAATCAAGGTTTGGTTATCCGAACAGTTACAAATGAAGGATTTGGGAGAAGCTAGCTACATTCTTGGGATTAAGATCTTACGAGATTGTAAGAGAAGAATGTTGAGCTTATCCCAGGCATCCTATGTGGATACTGTGATTGCCCGGTTCAGCATGCAACTCGCCAAGAAAGGTTTGCTACCTTTCCGTCATGGCGTTCGTCTTTCTAGTGGGCAGTGTCCTCAGACACAGCGGGAGAAAGACGAGATGAGTCTTGTACCATACGCTTCAGCGGTGGGTAGTCTCATGTATGCGATGCTGTGTACCAGGCCTGATATTTGTTATGCAGTTGGCATGGTAGCAAGATATCAGTCTAACCCTGGACATGCGCACTGGACTACTGTAAAACACATCCTCAAGTACTTGAAGAGAACAAGGAATTCTGCCTAGTTTATCAAAGTGAGGATTTGTGCCCTGTGGGTTATACAGACTCGGATTTCCAAGGGGACCAGGATGAGAAGAAATCGACCTCGGGATATGTGTTTACCCTGGGAGGTGGAGCTCTATCTTAGAGGAGCTCAAAGCAGTAATGCATTGCTGACTCCACCATGGAGGCGGAGTATGTCGCCGCCTCCGATGCCTCGAAAGAGGGGGTATGGCTCAGGAACTACCTTTTAGAGTTGGGCGTGATTCCGAGTTTGCCGAGGAGCATCACAATTTATTGTGATAACTCTGGTGCCGTGGCAAACTCAAAGGAACCGCGGTATCACAGGGCAAGCAAACACATAGAAAGAAAGTACCATATCATACGAGAAATCGTATCGAGAGGTGATGTGCTGATCAAGAAGATTGACACTAAGGACAACCTTGCTGATCCATTTACAAAGAGCTTGCCGCAGAAAGTTTACGAAAGACATATTCGTGAGCTGGGTCTGAGGTGGATGCCGACCACTGACAGTGGTTAAAGATATAGCATGCTAGATAGACAGACTGCATACTCTGTAATATCTTAGTTATGCTTTGAGTATAAGTGGGAGATTGATGGGTTTTGTATATTGAAAGCATTTATTATAATGAGTGTACGACGGTTTATTTCTCCTATCTGTTAACAATCTTACATGTATGTAACAATGGTATCCTCTTGTCTCACCGGTAGGGACGATCATACGGCGTATTGTAGATCGCAGAAGATAGTATGATCACTTGACCTAGTCTGACATAAACTTGATCACAGTCGAGACAACGTATGAGGATACGTCAGTCCAGATGGCTGCGGCATTGTCGGAATAAGTAGTCTGTCTTGGCTACTTGACTTGCAGGTACGCAGGGGTGGCATATTGATGGACCGCAGTGAGATGTATTCGTCTGTCTGACATTAGCGATTACAAGATCTCGATAATGATTGAGTCCAAACCCTAACGAAGGTTCAGGGGTTTGCACGGGTTGACTGTTGCTTTGACTTGCCATGGTGGAGAGCCTATGTAACGTGCTCGTATATCCGCATCTTGGGTAACAGCAGTTCGTGTAGTACCGCTTGAGACTAGGTTTAGGGAACCATATCCAAGTAATAGGATGGGGACATTCCCTGAGGAGCTCAATGACATTCATCGTGCCAAAGTCCTGCAGGCTGATTAAGTCCAGGCACGAGTGATAAGGATTGAGTGGTACTACTCAGGAATAATAAGATATTAATTAATTGTAGTTAGAGCTTGTTAGAAGCTCCGATTAATTAATGGATGTCCGGTAACCTTAAATATGGAAATTCTCAATTAATGCAGCCTGTTCTCATAACGTGGTAATAAAGGGGTAGGTCAGTATTAATTCTGTGGTGAAAAAGAATTAATATTAATTAATTAATTATGTCCTGGGTTGTGGACATGAGATTTAATTAATTCTAGGCCCACTTTATTATTTGCATTAGGTCCCAGTACTGGCCCAATTAAATATACTGAAAAAGGGCCGAGTAGCCCATTAGGGATAAAACCCTGGGTCTATAAATAGACCACTCTCTCTTGGAAACCCTAGTCACTTGTGTGATTATTCAAATCAGTCAAAACCCTAGAGTAGAGAGAGAGGTGGGCGACACCTTTAGTGGGGAGGAGAAGGATTTTTCTGCTCCGGCCTACAACACAGATCTGTGGAATCCTCACCAGTAGCAGATCTGAACAGCATTGGGACACAACCCTGAAGATCTAATCTGGAGAACATATTTCTTTCTTCCTTTCTTTGTTTTCGATTTTATCAAGAAATTAGGGTTCTAATTTCTGTTTTCGCAGATTAGTTCGAATCGCGTGGTTGAATTGAAGTTGGAAATTCAAACGCGAAAGATCGGATCAGACTCTACGGAATAACGGTAATTCCTCAATCCACAATTCTGAGAATTAAATTCATAGGAGCATGCTAGGTTTTATTGTAAATTTAATTGTGCACAATATCCATAAATCGATCCGGTTCAACTGGTTTTTGTGATTTGGTTCACGGGAAAACCCTACAGGTAGATGGTGCGTGGGTGAGGCAGTGCTGTGTCGGAGTGAATGGGGCTGGGGCTGGGGCGGGGCAGCGCTGCGTCGTGGGCGAGGTAGTGCTGCGTCGGAGTGAATGGAGCGCCAGTCAGCCGGTGGAGTGGTGCTGGCTGCGCGATATGGAGATGGGCGAGCGAGCGAGCGCCGGTGGGAGTTGGAGAAATTTGGAAGGTGAAGGAAATTGGAATCGTAGGAACTAGGAAGGAAAGAATTAGGGATTTAGTATTTTAGGATATTTTAAATTTTAAATTTTTTAATATTTAATTTTTTGTTAAATTATTGCTGGACCGGCGGGCTGGCCCGTGACCCGGCCAGTCCAGCCTGTTTAGCCTGTTAACCGTTTAACTTAGCCCGTTTAGCCTGATTTTTAAATGGTTCATACATTTTCAACCCTAACCCAGTATTTAGCTCGGGTTATTCGGGTCAACCCGTCGGTCCCGGACTGAATTGACATCCCTAGCTAAACTGCTGCTCCATTATGGAAGCCACTTCAAACCAACGACTTTATAATTGGAATTTTTACTTGAAAAAAGCACATTCTTTCTTCTCCCTTAAGCCTAATTGGCTTGTTGTTTCTTATATCTATTTGCATTTAGTAGGGTTCTAAAATCTGCTAAATGAGAAATAACCATAGCACAACTAAGCCATCTTTTTTTAATTTCTTCAAGGGTCTGACATAGATGAAACAATTGGGATAATCCTTTTCAATGCTACTAACTTTACAATTTAATAAATTCTGGAAGACACACTATTTATGTTTTGTTTTTGTCTTCTTGTTCTATTGTATTTTCTTTTTAAGTTTGATTAGGACTTAGGAAATGTCCCATTACTGAAGAGCTTGTGACAATGTGTGATATTTTACCTATTAAGATTGGGAAGGTATGAGCTTTGCTGAATTAATACGTTGGGATTAATATAGGCCCCCATGGTGCCTAAAGATATATTTTTTTCTTTTCTTGTGATAACCTTTTTTTTGTTCCACATATGGAGGAATCAACCAATGCAGACTACTAGTATTCATGGGATACTGCTTGGATTGTTTCAGATAGTACGTGATTCTATTTTTTAACTTCTTTAATACTGTTTTATAATCCTGTATAATTTTATAAGTTTGATGTTTTCTGCAACAAAGATAATTTTGTTTGTTGCTTCGTGTGTTTTGAAATTGTAGTTGCATCCATTTTCTACAATACATCTATTGTAGCATGATGCAACATGACGTGTAAAAAGACGGGGTAAGGGCATTATTAGCGCAGGCTCAAGACAAATACCATGTGGATGATTTTTTAAAAAAAACATTGGAAAATGTTAGCTATCTTTTAATTTAGATTAATGCTTAGTACTCTTGTAACTTTATGAAAAACTTGTCAAATTATTTGGATATGATACTAAATATATTTTTAGTAATCTTATTTAAAAGTAATTGGGAAAACTAGGAATTTTATTCCAAAAAATTAAGTTTGTGGGAATTTTATCCCAAGTTTTATCTATTAGGAAACTTTATCCCATCTTTTAATTTTGTTAGGGAATTTTATCCCACACACCTAACTCCTTTACATATTTGTTGAGTCGTCCGTTATCTTACACGTGGATGCTAACGTGACATCCACGTGGATTATTTGAATCAAACAATTTTTGAAAAAAAATTAAATCATGGCCCGTCATCTTAGGCTTTTCATTGGTACCTTCACTTTATTAATTCCCGGTCAAAAGTCGTTGATCACCTCCCGATTATCACTTCCGACAAGTGCCCATCAAACTCTAAAACCAGAGCAGCCAGACTATTTCACCATCGCCGTAAGAGTTTCTCACTCGACCAATTTTACTACTTCTACTATTAGTTTTATTTCCACACTGTGCCTTTGCAATCTAAAATTGATACAGAAAATGGATGAAGTTGCAGATCGTTAAAAGGAAAAAGACTATGCAATCTTTGATTTTTTTTTCTTTTGTCAAATCAATGTACGCGGCAAATGTGTTTCATCTTGAGATTATTATTGTTGGCATTGTATTTATCTTTCTAATTACTACTGAATGAATCTGATTATTTTCAATTTCTTCCTCTTCCTCGTCTTTCGTCGTCGTCATCATTGTCATCTCCCACATCATCATCATTCGTTGCGTATTGCGTCGTCTCTGGGGCTATCGTTGTTGGTACTCCATTGATGGCAAAATTGGGATGGCTGCTAAAGCTATGATGGTACGGCAACTGATGGATTTATATACTGAAAGCATTATGATTGGTATATTATGTACAAGGTCAATTGATTAATATATTGGGAATCATAAATATTGTATGTTCATCTCCTGTCTGAATTAACAAATATGTGTCGCAAACACAATTATCCTCTTATCTCGTCGATAGAGAGATCATACGGTGTGTAACTGTCGGTGTAGGCTGCAGCATACGCAGTAATAAGCGTCTTATCTTGGATGGCTTGGTATGCTGGTGTGGGGCACACATTGATAAGGACCTAAGTCGAGATCGATTCTTTTATCTGACATTAAAAGAATCTAGATCTCTATGGCTTGATGAGATCCTAAGCCTATATGAAGGTACAGAAGTATATGCGGATTGTATATTACTTTGAGTTGCAGTGAAAGACTCTAGTTGAGCTTGTATATCTGTATCTTGGCTAATAGCAGTTTGTGTATGACTGTCTGGTACTGGAACTAGGTAACCACATCCAGTATAGGATGGTGACATTCCCTGAACAACTCAAAAGGTTCGTTATGCTAAGTCCTGCAGGCTGATTAAGTTCAAGCATAAGTGAAAAGGTTTGAGTGGATTGATTCAGGAATATAAGATGTTAATTAATTAAATAGCTTGTCAGAGCTCAAATTAATTAACGAATGTCTGTAACCTTAAATGTGGGGATATACCGAGCCCATGCAACCCGTACCTCAAAACGTGGTAGCAAATAGGTAGGACAGTATTGATTCTCTGGTGGAATGAATCAATATTAATTAATTAATTATATTCTGGGTTGAATATGGAAATTAATTAATTGATAGGCCTTATTTGCTATTTGCATTCTGGTCCCTGGTCTGGCCCATGAAACTCAAGCCCAATAGAAGTCCAGTAGTTTCCTATAAATAGGCCTCAATTCCTCAGATCTCAATACACCACAAGATCATAAGTTGCACACAGCAAACCAGGTTTTGGGAGCTGTGGTGATCGACTAAGATCTGAGAAGGAGGAGGAAATTTTGCTTCTCAACTAGGCAAGGAATCTGAAGGGAATCTTCACCAGATATTCAGATTGAGTTGGGATACAGATCAGAAGATCAGATCAGGAGGATTTCTCTTCTCCCTCTCTCCTTGTTTTCGAAATATTATTATTATTTTCATAGATTTATTTCCTCAATCTGTTAGGAAATTGAATCTTTGTGCGTGGGAAATGATCAAGAGGAATCTCCGCGCACTCGTTCTTTAGAGTTCATCAATCCAGGTATTCCGCATAAACCTTCTTATGCATAATAATATAGGAGCATGCTATGATCATTCATAGGCATAGCAATTTATTTTGATATTCCAATTAACGATCCTTGGCAAACGGACTTTGTGATTCAGTTCACGAATCCCTTCAATTGGTATCAGAGCGAGGTTGAATTAATTGGCTCTATCGAAAAATAATATTGCCTATGAATTGCATGATTATTATTATTGAATGCATGTTATGGATGGTTTTGGATTGTATGTTTTTCGTCCTCGTGGTTCTCAGGTTAATCCGCCCTTTTATATGGATTCGTTTTTCACCCACGAGATAAATCTGTGGTTAGATTTAGATTTTAGAATGTAATTAGGATTATTCGATGTAATCTTTTATTTCAAAAAATTAAATCTGTAAAACGAATAACGAAGAACGTGAAGAACATGAAGAACGAAGAACACGAAGAACGAAGGGCCGCACGATGCATGACAGCACCGGCACGGCAGCATGGCCATGCACGGTGGTCAGGCACGGCGGCGCACGGCGGGCCACATCAGCGGCGCGGCCGTGCGCGGAAACCCTAGGGTTTCAGCGCGCGAGGCGTGCGCACGCACGCAGGCGAGGGCTGCGCGGCCCGACGCCGGCCAGGGCTGGGTGCGGCGGCTCCGGGCTAGGTCGACGGCGCGAGGGAAGATGGGGCTAGGGAGCGGACGCGACGCGACAAAACCCTAGGTTCTGCACATGCGCGCGCAGCAGGCCTGCGCAACCCTGTGCGCGCGATGACGACACGTCTCCCCCCTCGGTCGACGTCGGCAGGCGGAGCAGGTGGTGGCGGCGGTGGCTCGGGTGACCGGTGATGCGGGCTGGGGCGGCGACGGGCTGGGCGTGCGATCCGGGTGCAGAAAAACCCTAGGGTTTTTTCATGGTTCGCGCAAGCTTCCAATTCCGTTCTTGCGCTAATCCAGTGAGTCAAGGAGGCCAACGGTGGAGAAGAAAAGTGAACGACAGTTCGGGCAACGGTCGGGACAAGCTAGGGCGGCGGCATGCGAAACGGGCAACGGCCGGAGGAGGCGGCATAGCGAGCTGCAACCATGCACGTACGTGCATGGCTATTGTGCGTGCCGGGAGCCCTCATGGCGGCGGCGGTGGTTCTCGTCGGGCTGAGTTCTCGCGGGCTATTGGGCTTGCAATGTGTGCCTAGGCCCGCGATTTGGTTAACTGGCCCTGTTGTCCAATTTTCTGATAAATCAAATATTGGAGGCCCAAATTCGGAAAATAAATTCAGATCTCAATCCAAGTAGTGGGAGCCCAGTCGAAGATCTGTATTATTAATTTCAACTTGTAATAGTTAGAATTAATTTTATTTTTATCATGGGGCCACGATGACATATTTTATTTGTTTTATTATCTGTCTTCGCATGATATATGTGTTTAATTTAATTGCGCAGCATATAAGCATGTTGTAGATAATAGGAACACGTTTACTGCTTTTATTTACAGCTTTAAAGCATGCTATGTGATTTATTTTATGTAATTAATTATAACTATAAATTCGGGGTTCATGCTATGCATGATAGAATTTTAGCAATGTTATAATTATGGCTACATAAAATAATCTGTGCAATTGAACCTTATGAACTAAAAATTACTAAGCTCATAATTTAGTAAGACCTCCACAAAGCGATCATTTATTGGAAGTGAGTAATTTATTAGGTAAACGTCTACATGTGTAGCTTACTTAATTTATTATTAATAAGTTCTAATAGATAGGATTTCTTAAAACAAACATTTATTTCATGTGAGAAGTGGGAGTTCATGCGTAAACGTCTACATGTGTAGCTTGCGTATTGAATTTTCATAAGTTCTCTAGGGATTGAATTAAATGAGACAGCCTTATTATAGGGATCGGGTGTGTTCTGATAGATCCTTATATGGGAGGGTTGGCTTTGGTGGTAAGCTAGCTTAGATATTGTCGAGAGTATAACTCATTTGTGATTTCCCTGCTCAGTAGGATAATATGGTCTTAAGTTAGTCTCCAATTATTAATTCCATTTGTCTAAGGAACCCGGGCATGGATTGGAATTAAAGGACTGAAATTGAAAGATGCAGTCTGGTTAAGTGTTTTGTTTTAAACGCCCACATGTGTGGCTTGCAATAGTAATACTTAGGCAAATTGGAGGAAACATTAATATTGCTTTATCATAAGGTTTCAATATTTAATTGTTTCAATAGTTTGCGACTATGTTTTAATTTCTGTTTTAATATATTGTTTTCGGACATGTCTTTACCGAATGTTATCAATATCTTAGCACAAAACCAATTAATCGGTCCCAATTTCCAAGAATGGAAACGCAACTTGGATTACATCCTTGTCGCAGAGGAACACAAGTTTGTCCTTGATAAGCCTCGTCCGGCTGCTCCCACTGATGCATCGACTGATGAGGAAAGGAGCTACTTTAACAAGTGGCTCAAGTCAAACAATATAGTGAAATGCTATATGATGATTACTATGTCCAAGGTACTTGCACAGCAACATCATTCATATGATAATGCTTGTGACATAATGGACAACCTCACAGCGACCTATGGTGAGTCAGACCGAGCAGTCAGATTCAATCTCATGAGGGAAATAGTGGGAAAGAAAATGGCAGAAGGTAGCTCGGTCAGAGAGCACGTGGTCGGCATGACTCACCTTATGGATGAGCTCACGCTGCACGGAGGTGGTATCGATACGGAAGCGCAGGTTGATATCATCCTCAACTCTCTGCCAAAGTCCTATGAGAACTTTAGACTGAATGTTGTCATGAACGAGAAAGAGTACACTCTTAACGAGCTACTCAACGACTTGATGGAAGCGGAATCAGTAATGCAACCAGAAAAAGTTGTTTTGGCTACTTCTAGCAATCGTCCTGTTGCGCTGGTTGACAAGAGGCGCAAAGGAATGTTTAAGAAGAAAGCCAAAGGTACAACTTCTGGTAGAAAGTCAAGAAGGACACCGGGCGTGCCTGCTAAAAGGGACAAGTGTTTCAGGTGTGGCAAGGCTGGTCACTGGAAGAAAGATTGTCAAGTCAGGAAGACTGGACAAGGTGCGTCATGTGCATTTATAACGGAAACATGTTTAGCATCGGTTTCTACCCATTCTTGGGTAGTGGATACTGGAGCTACTGACCATGTTTGTTATACTTTGCAGGGGGTTCAGGCCGACAAGGCAGCTGAAGCATGACGAGATTACCATCTCAATGGGCAGCGGAGAGCGAGTCTCAGCAGTAGCCATTGGAGATTTTACTTTATGCTTTGAAAACAATGTTTTGATTTTGAGAGATGTTTTATATGTGCCGGTTTTTCGGTGGAACTTAATTTCAGTTTCCAAGTTATTTTGTGATGGATATTCAGTTATTTTTTATATTGGAGTTTCTATCATTGGTAATAACGGTGTTATCTGTCATGGCAAACTAATTGACTCTCTCTATATCATTGATTGTATGCATAAATCTTTCGTGATGTTGCAAACTCATCCAATAATAATAATCATTTAAAGAGAAAGTTTTCTTCTGATGAGGATCAAACATATCTCTGGCACTTGAGACTAGGTCACATCAATCTAAAGAGGATTAAAAGATTAGCATGCGATGGGCTCTTGGATTCTTTTCAAGTGGTACCGCATCAAATCTGTGAGTCCTGTATAGAGGGAAAGATGACGACTAAACCTTTTAAGGCAAGTCAGTCTCGAGCAGAAGATGTGATGGAATTGATCCACTCTGACTTATGTGGACCAATGTCCACGCAGGCTCGTGGAGGTTATGAGTACTTCACCATTTTCATTGACGATTACTCAAGATTCGGATATGTCTATTTGCTTCGCCATAAGTCTGAATGCTTTGAGAAATTCAAAGAGTTTAGGACTGAGGTAGAAAAGAAGCTAGGTAAGACTATCAAGACACTACGATCAGATCGTGGTGGAGAATACCTCAGTAACGAGTTCTTGCAGTACTTGTCAGATAATGGGATTACATCCCAGTGGACTGCACCAGGAACCCCTCAACAAAATGGTGTAGCGGAAAGAAGAAATAGAACTCTCTTGGAAATGGTCAGGTCGATGATGAGTTATGCAAGCTTGCCGATTTCGTTTTGGGGATATGCCTTGGAGACAGCGGCCTATTTGCTTAACCTGGTACCTTCTAAATCAGTTCCTAAAACACCTTTGGAACTCTGGTATAGACGAAAGCCAAGTTTGAACAGAGTGAGGGTTTGGGGTTGTCCAGCATATGTGCTGACAAAGGAACCTGATAAGTTAGAAAGTAGGTGTAAGCTGATGTTGTTTGTAGGATATCCCAGGCAAACGAAAGGTGGTTATTTCTATTGTCCTGAGAATCAGAAAGTCGTTGTCAGTACCAACGCGAGATTCTTGGAGGACGAATATGTAAGAAACCACAGATCCAAGAGTGAAATTTTCCTCCACGAGCTTGAGGACAAGGAAGCAATTCCATCAGGAAAGCCCAGTGTAATGGTAAATCCACCTACAACAGGTGAGGCTATACCAACACTGCCACTAATGCAAGGTATGGGACCAACGCGTACTGTGCCAACTACTGACACGATTCAGATGCCTCGTCGCAGTGGGAGGGTTGTCCACCAACCCGAAAGGTATATGTTCGTAGGAGAGTCTTCTGACTTGATCCCGGAAAACGGTATGACAAGGCGGTATATGATAAAGATGCACACAAATGGCTGATCGCCATGGATTCGGAAATAGAATCCATTACGGCTATGGATGTATACCAGAAAACTGATTTGCCAGATGACTGTAGAGCCATAGGGTGCAAATAGGTATACAAATGAAAGAAAGGAGCGAATGGTGAAATTACAGCTTTCAAAGCAAGGCTGGTGGCGAAGGGTTATAGTCAGAAAGAAGGTGTAGACTATGACGAGACCTTCTCACCGGTAGCCATGCTTAAGTCCATTCGTATACTCCTAGCCATAGCAGCACATAAGGACCTAGAAATCTGGCAGATGGATGTTAAAACCGCGTTTCTAAACGGGTACCTTGAAGAAGGTAGGGACATCTATATGCAACAACCAGAAGGTTATGTGCAGAGGGGCGAAGAACATTTGGTCTGGAAGCTAAGGAAGTCGCTGTATGGACTTAAACAAGCTTCACGGTCATGGAATCTGCGTTTTGATGAAGTGATTAAATCCTATGGATTTTCACAATGCTCAAACGAGAGTTGCGTGTACCGTCTATGTGTCAGCGGAAGCGTGGTGTTCCTTGCACTTTATGTAGATGATATTCTCCTATTTGGCGATAATGTGGAAGTATTGTCGGGCATAAAGGGGTGGTTATCCGAGCAGTTTCATATGAAGGACCATGGGGAGGCAGGATACATCCTAGGGGTAAAAGTATTGCGGGAGCGCAATAAGAGGATGCTGACCTTATCTCAAGGGTCATATGTGGATACTGTGATTGCCCGTTTCAGCATGCAAACTGCCAAGAAATGTTTGTTACCCTTCAGACATGGCATATATCTTTCCAAGGATCAGTGTCCGGTGACACAAAAGGAGAAAGATGAAATGAGGAACGTGCCGTATGCATCGGCCGTGGGGAGCCTCATGTATGCAATGCTATGTAAGAGGCCAGATATCTGCTTTGTTGTAGGCATGGTAGCGAGATACCAGTCTAACCCTGGACAGGCGCATTGGACCGTGGTAAAGCATATACTCAAATACCTGAAAAGGACTAGAGACTATTGTCTCGTCTATCAGTGTGAGGAGTTGTGCCCTGTGGGTTATACTGATTCGGATTTCCAGGTAGACCGAGACGAAAAGAAGTCCACCTCTGGCTATGTGTTTACATTGGGAGGTGGGGCCATATCATGGAGGAGTGCAAAGCAGAAGTGCATTGCGGACTCCACCATGGAAGCAGAGTATGTGTAAACAGCTTCTGAAGCTTCAAAAGAAGCAGTATGGTTTCGAAACTTCCTTCTGGAGTTGGACGTGATTCCTAAGCTGCCCAAGACAATCACGATATATTGTGATAATTCGGGAGCTGTGGCTAATTCAAAGGAACCACGAACTCACAGAGCAACAAAACACATTGAAAGGAAGTACCATATTATACGAGAAATCGTAGCAAGGGGTGATGTGCTAGTAGAGAAGATTGATACAAGAAATAATCTGGCGGATCCATTCACAAAGGCTCTGCCTCAGAAGGTCTACGAGATGCATGTACGTAACCTTGGGCTGAGGGCAAAGCTATCCACGTAGAATGTCTGATGTAATAGCTAGATTAGTTTAGACGCGTTATACTCTGGAAAGCACCTGTATAATGCTTTGAGTATAAGTGGGAGATTGATGGATTTATATACTGAAAGCATTATGATTGGTATATTATGTACAAGGTCGATTGGTTAATATATTGGGAATCATAAATGTTGTATGTTCATCTCCTGTCTGAATTAACAAACATGTGTCGCAAACACAATTATCCTCTTATCTCGTCGATAGGGAGATCATACGGTGTGTAGAAGATCACGGAAGATCGTATGGATCATTTGACCTAGCGAGATATAAATAGTTATCACAGCTGAGACAGTTCCAGGATAAACTGTCGGTGTAGGCTGCAGCATACGCAGTAATAAGCATCTTATCCTGGATGGCTTGGTATGCTGGTGTGGGGCACACATTGATAAGGACCTAAGTCGAGATCGATTCTTTTATCTGACATTAAAAGAATCTAGATCTCTATGGCTTGATGAGATCCTAAGCCTATATGAAGGTACAGAAGTATATGCGGATTGTATATTACTTTGAGTTGCAGTGAAAGGCTCTAGTTGAGCTTGTATATCTGTATCTTGGGTAATAACAGTTTGTGTATGACTGTCTGGTACTGGAACTAGGTAACCACATCCAGTATAGGATGGTGACATTCCCTGAACAGCTCAAAAGGTTTGTTATGCTAAGTCCTGCAGGCTGATTAAGTTCAAGCATAAGTGAAAAGGTTTGAGTGGATTGATTCAGGAATATAAGATGTTAATTAATTAAATAGCTTGTCAGAGCTTAAATTAATTAACGAATGTCTGTAACCTTAAATGTGGGGATATACCGAGCCCATGCAACCCGTACCTCAAAACGTGGTAGCAAATAGGTAGGACTGTATTGATTCTCTGGTGGAATGAATCAATATTAATTAATTAATTATATTCTGGGTTGAATATGGGAATTAATTAATTGATAGACCTTATTTGCTATTTGCATTCTAGTCCCTGGTCTGGCCCATGAAACTCAAGCCCAATAGAAGTCCAGTATTTTCCTATAAATAGGCCTCAGTTCCTCAGATCTCAATACACCACAAGATCATAAGTTGCACACAGCAAACCAGGTTTTGGGAGCTGTGGTGATCGACTAAGATCTGAGAACGAGGAGGAAATTCTGCTTCTCAACTCGGGCAAGGAATCTGAAGGGAATCTTCACCAGATATTCAGATTGAGTTGGGATACAGATCAGAAGATCAGATCAGGAGGATTTCTCTTCTCCCTCTCTCCTTGTTTTCAAAATTATTATTATTATTTTCATAGATTTATTTCCTCAATCTGTTAGGAAATTGAATCTTTGTGCGTGGGAAAGGATCAAGAGGAATCTCCGCGCACTCGTTCTTCAGAGTTCATCAATCCAGGTATTCCGCATAAACCTTCTTATGCATAATAATATAGGAGCATGCTAGGATCATTTATAGGCATAGCAATTTATTTTGATATTCCAATTAACGATCCTTGGCAAACGAACTTCGTGATTCAGTTCACGAATCCCTTCAGCGACTACAGGTAATTTTTTTTTGGGAAAACTGGTTGTGTGTGCTGGTTGACTTCGTTGTGGATTTGCTGGATTGGGGCCATTCCCAACCTTTTAGATGCCATGAAAGTTAAGGTTTTGGGAGGTGGTTGACGACAATATACTGTAGACAGTAATGTAGAGAAAGATGATGGCGGACCATGATTTAAAGTTTTTTCATAAATAATTGTTTGATTTAAAAATCCACGTATGCGTCACGTTAGGATCCACGTGGAAGATAACGAGTGAATTAGCAAAAATATAACGGAGTTATGTGTGCGGGATAAAATTCCCTAACATAAAAAATTTGGGATAAAATTCCCATAAACTTATTTTTTTAGAATAAAATTCCTAGTTTTCCCAAAGTAATTTGTTGAATTGATTATTTTGTTTATTAATGTTTATATTGAATATTTTTTTAAAAAAATGCACATTTGATTAACATGATCTTTAATGATACTTTTTGTTAGAAAAATAATTTTGTTGGCAATGAAACTTGTTAGCTAATATAATTTTTTCCAACAAGTATATATGTGATGTAAACGATTTTTACCAACAATGTAATTTGTCACCTTATATTCATTTTTCCAATAGGTAAACCTGTAAGTAGTGATTGGCTTATAATGATAATGAACTTTATTACTTTAGATGCATTATCATGACATGTATAGCTGTGAGAAATAATTAAGTTATAATGACACACTACAAAAAAAAACTATGTTTAGTGACAATAATGTCAGTGACATTTAAATTTTTGTGGCTAAAAATACGTTAACAGTAACAACTCTGCATTTTGTCACAAAAAATACAATTTGTGACAATTTTTTTAGTCGCGGATATTTATTGTCACTAAAACTAGTGGCAATAATATTTTTGTGACTAAACATATATGTATAGCAACAATAAATTCTTTCGTCACAAAAAATATGATTTGTGACAAATTTATTAGCTACAAATATTTATTGTCACTAAAGTTAGTGACAATAATATTTTTGTGACTAAACATATATCTATTGCAACAATAAATTTTTTCGTCACAAAAAATATGATTTGTGACAATTTCATAAGTTGTCAATAATTATTGTCACTAATGTTAGTGACAATAAATTTTTTGTAACTAAAAATATTATTCTAGCTACAATTAGTTTTTTCATCACAATATTTTTTTAATTTGTAACAATTTCATATGTTGTTAGTATTTACCGTCACTAAAGCAGTGGCAATATTTTTTTTTGTTACTAGTGACAGTAACCAAATTTATCACAGTAAATTATAAATAGCGATAATTTAGTATATTATCACTGGTTTCGACAACAATAATATTTTTGATGATGTTTTAACAAGATTTCAAAATTTATTAAACTCCATTAGTTCAATACTAATGACTTTTATAAGCATCAATTTGCTTTTGGTTACCTAATGTCTAAAACTTTTAAAATTTATGACATTCTATTTCATACTTCCAAATTTAAGAAATTATATCTTACATTATGTTCTATTAAGTAATTTAATCCCCACCATCCTAATACCATTAAGATTTCATAACATTTTTGATTAAGAATAATGTGATATTTACCCATCTTAAACAAAATTCTTGATGTGGCAATTAAATAGCAATTGAATGTCGACTTTATATATTTGAGTAATTAAGTTTTATAAATATTTGTGTATAAGTAATAAAGATTAATAAAATTTTAAATTTAATCAAATTTAAAATATAATTGAAGATTATATTACTCTATTAAAAATTAAATTATTTAAAGGTGATAAGATTTTAAATGTGTAATTAAGTTAAAACCCAAATTGAATTAAAAATTTAATTATGTAATTTAAATAAATATATGCAATTAATTAAGATTATTAAATTTTTAATGAGTTAATTACGTATTCAAAATATTAAATTGTTTCATTTAGTTAAATTATATTTTCAATTACATAATTATGTAAAATTTATATTTAATATAAATTAAAATCTTATGTTATAATTTTTTTATTAAAACTTATTTTTTCAAATTTAATTATTACTAATCTTATAAATTTAAAAACTATTACCACTTTGGCACATTCTAAATAATGAAATAAAAGTAAATATTGTGTAGTAGTTTTTTAATATAAAATTTTATAAAATTTTATTTTTATTGACATTTATTTTTATCTCTTAGAATTCGCTGATGTGGGTAGTAGTTTTTAAATTTATAAGGTTGTTAAGAATTAAATTTATAAAGATGTGAAATAGATTCCATAAATTTATTAAGTTTAGATAAATAGGCACTATTACCTTATATATATTAATATCCAAAATATTAATAATTAACCATTTGGTGCAGTGGATTGATATAAAGGATTGAATTAAGAGGTAAAGGGTTCGAATCCTATTGGAAGCACTAAATATTAATTTTTTCTATGATTATGTGCAGGGTCCAGATTATTCATAGGTGTGGTGCGGTGCGATGATGGCTCAGTGGGTCCTGATTGCTGTGGTGTGGCATAATACCGGTGGATTCGGTCGATGGTTGGTTACGGCACGGTGGTGGTAGGCTAGGTGAGGTTCAATGGTTGGGTGTGGTGCAGGTGGTTAGTTGTGGCTTGATTTGGCGGGCTAGGTGCGATGCAACGGTTGGGTGCGGTTCTAGGCATTGCGGCTCATGGTGGCTAGACCGACGATTAGGTGCGGTGTAGATGTGTTTAGACGATCTGGTCAACAGCGGCTAGGTGTTTTAGTGACGATAAATTTTGCTACTAAATTCGAAGTTTTTGTGATAATTAGTGTTGTGGCTAAAACATGTTTATTTGGTGACAACACATCTGTGTGACTGTATCATGATATTTTAGTGACGACAAATTATGCTACTATATTATAAAGATTTAGTGATAATTATTGTAGTGGCTAAAACATATTTATTTAGTGACAACACATTTGTGTGGCTATATCATAATATTTTAGTGACGATTATAGTTTGTAACTAATTAATAGTGAATTAGTGATGAAAATTAGAGTCACAATAAAATAGAGCAATAGTGACAACTATCGTTGTTCATCACTAAACCCTTTAGCCACTATTCAGTAGCCACGACCTAGCGACGACACAAAATATTGTCACTAAGATGCTATAGTGACAAAATTCATACTTATAGTGACAATTTCCGTCGCCATTATAGACCATTTTTTTGT
The DNA here is from genome assembly GCA_026898455.1 of Plectranthus barbatus. Taxonomy (NCBI): domain Eukaryota; kingdom Viridiplantae; phylum Streptophyta; class Magnoliopsida; order Lamiales; family Lamiaceae; genus Plectranthus; species Plectranthus barbatus. Next base: position 121,713 of record JAPKLW010000342.1, on the reverse strand, counting down.
AGTGACACTTCTTACTGTTATTATAAGACCTTACCCATTATGACACATATTGGGATAACATGGTACATTACTATTGGGATAACTATATGTGTCAGGATAGCATTTAATTATCAACATCTCACACTGTTGGGACATAGATTATTTATAGTAGTGTAAATGGATCTTCAAGAAGAAGCAGGAGGTTTATGGGGTTAGATTCATGGCTAGGCTAGTTGCTCGAGGCTTCACACAACGGGAAGGTATGGAAAATGGTGAGGTATTTGCATTGATGGTGAAACAAAGATCGATTAGGTTGATCATGTCGTTAGTTGCTCGGTACGACATGAAGTTGGAGCAACTGGATGTGAAGACTGCCTTCTTATACGGAGAGCCGGAGGAAAGGGTCCTTATGATGCAACCCGATGGCTTCGAGGAAGCCGACAGTGGGGAGAAGGTTTGGCTTCTGAAGAAGTCATTGTATGGATTAATGTAGTCTCCAAGGCAGTGGAATAGGCAGTTCGATAAGTTTAAGGTCCAGCAGGACTTTGTTTGATCCAAACACGATCCATGTGTTTATTTTTGAGGTGAAGATATGGAGACTCAAATTTATCTATTGTTATATGTAGATGATATGCTGGTATCGAGTCGAGATAAGCAAGGGGTAGCCGAACTGAAGAATGCTTTGAGTCAGGAGTTCGAGATGAAGGATTTCAGTTGTGCTCAAAGGATCCTGGAGATGGAGATAGTTCGAGACAGGACTCGAAGGAGACTCACTTTATTTCAAGGAGGATACTTGATGAAGATTCTTGAGAAGCATGTAATGAATGATGTAAAGTCAGGCTCATTTGAAGCTGAGTGTTGCTGGGAAACTCGAAGGTGAGAAACGGGAGTTTATGAGTGGTGTTCCATATGCGAGCATTATTGGTTCGTTGATATATGCTATGGTTTGTACGAGACCAAATCTTGCTTATGCTCTCTGCATGGTTAGTACGTTCATGGCCGAACCTAGGAAAGAGCAGTGGGTAGCTCTGAAATGGGTCCTCATGTATGTTCAGGGAACAATTGGGAAGAGTTTAGTCTTCGAGGATGATGGTTTGAGCTCGATGCTCCCAATTGAAGGGTATTTTGACTCGGATTACGCAGGATGTGTGATACGAGGAAGTCATTGACGGGTTTTGTGTTCACATCGTATGGAACTACTATTAGTTGGAGAGCTAGTCTACAGAGGGTAGTTGCCTTATCTTCGACGGAGGCATTGTACATTTCCTAGACCTAAGCGATTAAGGAAGGTCTGTGGTTGCTCGGATTCATGAATGAATTAGGGATTGATCACGTCAACATGTCAGGCTTTACTACAATTACTTGAATTTGGATAACATTAATCAAGGTGCTTTGAACTTGGCGAAGAATGATGTTCATCATGAGATAACTAAGCACATAGATGTGAAGTTCCATTTTATTAGAGATGTGGTCCCAGCAGTTGAGGTCGAGCTGCACAAGGTTAATACCCTCGATAATCCTGCATATATGATTACGAAGTCACTTCCAAGTACTAAGTTTGAGTACTATTTAGAACTAATCAAACTGAAGAGGAGGTGTCAAGCCGAGGTGATTGAAGTAGTCTCAATATAACTCAATGAAGTACTTTTAGTTGGTCGAAGGAGACTGGTTCGAGGAAGTGGTTCGAGCATGTGTAGGTCGAGGAACTCGAGGAGCGAGCTGGCTAGATATGGAAAAGATATAATGTATATCTTATTTCCTTACTGAACAAGACTTATCCTCTATATTGAATTTGGATAGAAATTCATATACTTTGAGATAGATTAGGATTTAAATATATCTTATCAGAGTAGTGATCATATGAGAATAGTTTTTAGTATAAGAAATGAGAATAAATCTCAGCCTTTGATTTTGTGATTTCAACGCTCATGATCTATTTCACTCCGTGTGCAGTTTTCCTCGTTTATCCTGCAGTTTTGCAAAATTAGGGTTATTTTTGTAAATTTAGCTTTTTTAAAATCTGAAATAGTATCTCATTAGATTTTTTATTCCTTTCTTCGCACGATTTGATTTCTTCGTCCTTCTTCGTTCGATTTGATTTATATATCTTCTATCGATCAGATTTTTTTTCTTTATTTCTGGTTTTCGCATTCGTGTTCGGTCTCGACTTTGTTTATTGTGCATGAATATAGTTTAAAAAATTTTGTTTTATTCAGATCGACGTTCATTTTTACTATTATATTGTGCATCTTTAGTGTTAACT
>JAPKLW010000342.1:106258-119461 GCA_026898455.1 Plectranthus barbatus | reverse complement strand
TTTTACTATTATATTGTGCATCTTTAGTGTTAACTTTGTGCATTTTTTGTATCTTACAGGTTCATTTATTCCAAAGTGTGTTGATGAGATGAAGCATTTTAAGGGCAGAGTTTTTAGAACTGTTGATGTTGGTATTGAGTTTTATAGAGACTACGCTCGTGTTGCTGCTTTGAAGAAGAAGATGTTTAATTTTTTTTTAATTCGTATTTATGTAAAAATGAAGTAAATCGGGCTAAAAATGAAGTAAATTGGGCTAAAAATGAAGTAAATTGGGCATAAAATGCAGGTTGCTGTTTGTGTTTGAGTTTTTTTTACAGTTTTAGCCTTTAAAGGCTAAAACTGCAGGATATTGGGGCAAAAATGCTGCGTTTTTCAATTTGCTGAGAATGAATCTTGTTCGTTGATTTGATGAGATGGACGCGCGAGATCTATTCTTATTTCTCATAGTAACTCCTATTCTCACCTGATCACTACCCTATCTTATCATATATATATTTATATTTCTTATGTATATAAAAATTTCTCCTTAGAAATGTATTGCTCACCATCAATTGTAATTATTACATACTTTCTGACGCTCTAGCCACTATTATAATGTTTTGTAATCACTTATTTCACAACAAACTAATTCAAATCGAAATCTCTTATAAGTTATAACTAGCATTTCACCCGTGCGTAGCACGAAATTATAATATTAAATTTTACTAAAAATACCATATTTTATCAAAAAATATTTAAGAGACCACTAAGTCTATTGAAATACTAAATTTATTCTAATATGTCGTGGTATCGTAATACAAAGAGTACAACTATATCGTAAATTAATTAAGAATTTTTTTCTTATTCTTCCAGTTTATTTGTCTTGATTTTGAAACGTATTTGAAAAGTACTTGAATTCTACGATAAACATATTCTATTTTATACGTTCTTCAAATCATTTTTATAAATTAACTTTAAATTCTTTTTTTAATTTTATCCTCCTCTCAATGTGCTCCTCATTTCTTGATCACTTCTATAAATTAGTTTTCACTATACTTTCTTAAAAGTGTGAATGAACAATTTTTTATTTTAAATAAGAAATCTTTTTTTGAACAGTTTAGTTACATGAATTTAAAAATCTTAAATAGAAAGACTCCCAGATTAGTGAAAAAGTATCGAAATTCATTGCAGTTCAATCCATTTAATTTTATTTCAAGTTTGTGAAATCTTTTTTTCTAAAATGTAAGTATGTTTACGCAATGATTTCATTTAAAGTGGACCTTGAAATTTGAATGAATTGCAACCACAGAAGAAATAATCATGATTTTGTGTAGATTCAAAGAAAAATTGTGAAATAAAAGAAATACAAAGAATATAAATATTTTTGAACAATTAGGTACATAAATTAATACAATCTTAGAGAGAAAGACTCGCAGAAAAAAAATGTAGAAATTACTTATTTTTTTGCTTAAACGTAAGAATGCTTCCATGATGATTTCATTTCAGGTGCGACTTGAAAATTGGATGAATTGGATCCACAAATAATTAATCATCATGCATTTATGTAGATTTAAAGAAAAATATTGAAATAAAAGAAAATACAGAAAATATAAACATAGTAGAATAAAATGAGATGTGTTTGTCGAACTTTTTTTTTTGTATATAAATTAAGTTTACACGATTTATCGATGTTTGTGTTGGCTTGCATATCAAGAGTTTGATTTTAATAAACCAATATGTCACATTCTGGTGTAAATATTATATATATAATAGTTATATGTTTGATACATATGATAAAGGATATAAATTTTTAACCTAATGTACCCACGCTTTACATTTTTAAAATAAATTAATAAATTATAATGTAAATAAAATAAAAAAATCATATTGGTGTACCCATGGTTTATATTTTTAATATATAGATAATACTAATTCTAAGTAACATAAAAAGTCAAACTGATATATATTTTAGTATAAAGTAAAAATACTAAATAAAATAAACAGAAATACTCGAACTGATGTACCCACATTTTAAAAGTTAACTTATGTCCATTTTTTTACTAATTTAAATAAAATTATAAAATAACATGTGATATTTGGCTATAATCTTATATATAAATTTCTATAATTATATATATAATTACATTAATGAGTTGCTTATTGTTCGTTATAGTACATATTATACATATAAAAAATATTTAATTTGTACCGAATTTACAAAAAATAATACTCCCTCCGTCCCATTAGATTAGTCCATTTTGGCTTTGGTACATAAAACAATGTTTGTGAGTGTAATGGAATTAATATTATTGATGTGAAGAGATTTTTTTTCCATTTTAAGAAAGGAGACTAATCTGGTGGGACAGACGAAAATGAAAATATGGACTAATCTGACGGGACGGAGGGAGTATTAAAGTTATAAAAGATTTTATAAACTATAAATATAAATAACAAATTTATTAATATTATATTAATCTGTCTTATTAATTTATCAAAATTATTATTAATATCTTACAATTTTTGAAACATATGAATTTAAAATAATTTTATTTGTAATCATCATTTAGGTTTGCATGTTATAGTATAAATATAATTATAGCTTGATTACGGAGTTTATATTCTTGAAATATTGGTAAAATATAAAATATTTTGTTGACAATTAATGGAGATAATTGTCTTTTATTATGTATTATAGAAATTGAAAATAAGACCGACTATATTTATTGTACAAAAATGATTATTATGATTAGTAATAATTAATAATTATTTAATTAATAACTGAAGAGATATTTGTGTAAAAAAATAAAATTTATATATATGCTAAGGATGGGGTTTGAACACAAAACCTCTTGACTACATAGAAACTTAATATCAACACTACAAACCAACTATACTACATAAATATCTTCGATAAGTTTCGATTAAAAATATAGATATTCATATTATTTTATAATTTTGGCGGGAACAGTTTTTTTTAGACCTCTTTGCTTTAGTATATACTAGATTTGCACCCGTGCGTTGCACGAAAAATGTTATTTATTTAGATTTTTTTTTAATAATATCATCAATTTAAGTTTTAATCTATTCATATGTTTTAAGTTAATTGTGTATTAATTTAATAATTTATTGGAAATAGACGAAATACTTTAATCACTTATGTCTCAAATTAAAAATACATTTAAAATTTTAAGTAATTCTAAATATAAACTCATATTCTACTTAGTCATCTTATTTATATTTAATATAAAATTGAGTAAATATAATTTTTTATAAGTTTGATGTATGTAATCTTTGTCACCTCACAATTATAATTAAAACAAATCATTTAATTTTCTTCAAAAGAATTGAATTCATAAGAAGTTCTAATAATTTTAAATATTAATATATAAAAGTGTGTAACTGAAAGAAAATATACACATTCTAATAAATAAAAATACTAGCTCATGACATGGATATGTAAAGAAGCATTATCAAACTATAATTCAAATTGAGTGAAAAATATATTATCAAATAATAAATTATCAATTTATTTAGTGGTTATGGTTAGAACAGTAATATTATATCAAAAACCATAAAATAAAAAATAAAAATAAAATCAAAATATATCATAAGTAATTCTTGAGTTCTTATTTTATCTAAAATTTAATACAATACGATCTTATTTTTAGAAATACAATATAATATTTTGTGCACTTTTGTTCTTGTACTTCAATATAATATTATACATTGAATATATATACAAATTTAATAAAATTAAAAATAATTATATCAAACACAAAGTCTATGAGATTTGGTTTAAATATTATTCCATGAAAAATATCACACTTGTATTATTTAAAATATAATAAATACAATAAATTGGTGAAATGAAATATTTTAAAGAAAAATGAAAAATATAAGTTTTATATTTTTATTATTTTTTATTACATAATTTATAATATAATAGAAAAAGTAATATAGAAATAATTCTAAAGTAACATGATAATGTTTTGGATGGAACAATTATTATAAACTATTCTCCTTTAATATATTATATAGATATTTAAAATTTCATGGATTATTACATAAAAAATCATCATGGTAAAATTCATAATAGTTGAAATAGTAATATTATTTAAAACAATAAATTAACATATCCTCTAACTAAATGAAGATAATCATATACTCCCTCCGTTCCGATTATATAGTCCGGGTTATTATTTTAGGGTGTTTCAATTATATAGTCCAGTTTCTATATTTGGTATTGTTTTTATATGGTCATTTACCATTACATCCCTCAATAATCTTGGAAAATGAGAATATTAAATGTAATATTATGAAAATGAGAGGTTAATTAATGCTTTAAATAAGGGTAATTTTGGAAGTTTGTTTAAATATTAAATATTTTTTGACAAACGTGCAAGATCAAAGTGGACTATATAATCGTAACAGAGGGAGTATAAGTTATGCATAGTTCACAATTGTAAAAATAAAAATGTCAAATTTAATAATATCGAAAACTGTAACATATATAATTATTAAATTCTTATTTTATTTGAAATTTTATTACAATACAATTTTTGTGCTCTTTTGCTTTCATGCTTAATATAATATTATACGTCAACTATATATACAAATTAATTAAAATAAAAAAATAATTATATTAAACCAAAGCCTATTATGTTTGTTTAAATATTATTCTATAAAAAATATTATATTTTTATTATTTAAAAAATAATAAATATTATGAATTGTTAAATTAGATGTTTTAAAGAAAAAGATGACAAATATAATGTTTTTTCATATTTTTATTGTTGGTTATTGCATATATAAAATATAATAAAAAATAGTATAAAAATAATATAAAATTAACATGAAAAAAATTTGGAGGGAACAATTATTCTAGACTATTTTCATTTAATATATTATATAGATATATAGATTTTCAAATTTTTGAGGTGGAGAAAAATTAGTTTTAAAATTATTTTTTTAAAATAATATAAATTTGATAAGTAATTAAAATTTGGAATAAAAATTATAAATCTAAGTTACTAATCTAAATATAGTATGAAGTAGTTTATTAATAGTGACATAAAATTTAGATAGGTTGGTGAATAAAAGTAAATTAAAAAATAATATTAAATTTGATGTGATAAGTTTTGGAGGGAAAATGGCATAGTCGTAAATAAGTTCAACTATTTTCTTTTCATATAGTATATAGATATAGATTTTTAGAGCGTTGTACAAATCTTATATCACCAACACCTATGAGATATGTATCCCGTGCGTTGCACGATTTACATATGTAATAAAATTAAAATATAATTTATATATATAGATTAGCATTGTTATAATACAAATTTTTTAAAATTATACATCAAACTATATATATTAATTTTGATTAAAATCAAAGCGTGTAGATAAAACACAAAATTTCCAAAAAATAAGAGTTTGTTTGCAAAATTAACCTATCAAAAAATTATATTTGTATGATTTAAAAAAAAAGATATAATATTGAAAATGTAATGTGATGATTGCACCCTCGTTATGCGCAAATTAAATAAATGATATGTTATGTTATGATATTAAGATATAATTAACAAAATTATATATCTTAACATTTTTTAGCAATTTTTTTTAAATATATTTAATTTTTATTTGTAATATTATATTTAATGTATTATAATATAAATAATTTTGTATATATGCATCCAATTATATATATAAATTTAATAAAAATTAAAAAGTATATCAAATACAAAATATGAGATTTGATTTATATATTATCTCATAAAAAATATTATAAATGTATTATTTCAAAAATAGTAAATATAATAAATTAGTAAAATATAATATTTAAGTGATTAATATAATTTTATTATTATAATCGAATACAAATACATGTTATAATAGAATAAACTGAAAATTAAAAAAAATATAATATAATATAGGGTTTTGGCGGGAGTAGTTATTTTAGACTACTCTCCTTTAGTATATATATATAGATATAGATAGATATAGATATCTCACACAATACATTTCTCGTACAAGTTTTTGTCAAATTTATTAAATGATTTTATATAAAATTTTGCCCTGTAATTGTGGATTCAATTCACATGTGCAAAATCAGCATTCATCAAGCAATGTTTGTCTTTTTTTTTTTTTTTTTTGGTTGACTTGTTAGGAAAATACCATAATCAATCATAGACATGGAAGAAAGATTTGAGCGAGGCCTAGGAAAAGAGAAGAAATCCAAAAGACCAGAACCCAAAGATTCATTCCTTATTTTGGTATTTCCCTAGAATATAGGGAGGCATTAAATCCCATCCAAATGGCTACAGCCGCCTTCAAATCCACCTCCAGAAGAGGAGCCGCAGAACCCAAAGCCCCGCCGTCCACCGCTGCTTCACGGCGCCGATCACACAGCGTCAGCGCTGTTTCCCGGAAATCCCACGCCCCATTCGACGACAACACTTTGACTTCCACCGAATTCTCTAATAGTAGAGATAACCCACTTTTCTGGAGCAGATCTTCCTCGCCACCAGATAAAGAAGAAAGTGGTAGGATCAGTGAGATTGCTAATAGTACAAATAAATCATCTTCAAGCTTGAATGCAAGAAGCGCGAGAGACGGCAATGGGAGTTTTAATTCTTCCGGTGATCAGAGAGGCCGTTCTGTTACGCGGAGAGTCGGCAGCAACAATGGGATCGGCCGCAGCTTATCGAGGGTTAGAGGGCGGTCCGTGTCTGCAGCCTCCCGTAATGGAGCTTATGAGGTGGCGTTCTTGAAATTCTTTTTGTTTCAGTGCGTTTATTGGTTAGTTTCTGAGTGATGATTTCATTTATTAGCCAGAACAAGATAGAAAATTTGATTTTTAAACCGAAATGTTGGCTTATTTAGAGTTCTTGAACGATGAAATTAAAAAGATTGACTGTTGTTCCTTGGTATATTTGATCGATGAGTATCGTTGACCCAATTTGATCATAATGCGTGCGAAGGTAGCTTTAGTTTTGGTGGGTCTGTCAATAATGTGTTCTGCAAGTAATGGTTATGGAAGCTTTCGTTGTGTTTTAGAGAGTAGAGCTAATCCAAAATTGAAATCCCTGCACTCATTCAGTTGTATACTGTATCCTTTTCTGTGACAGAATGAAAAAGAGCAGGATCGTCACACGTCTACTATTGCACAAAGCAGAAACGAGCCGAAAAGGACAATTAGCGGTAGCTCCTCAGTAAGAAATAGGGAAAATGACCGAGGGCAAGTGAAACATGCTGGAGCAAGAAGGATCCATAATCAAGCAACAGAGTGGTCTGAAGATGACTCTGCTGTGAGTTTGACTTGTACATTCATATCCAATTGATTGTTCATGGTTACTGATGCTAAATTGACTGAATGTAATACAAAGGTCAACATGTCCCCCAGGGTAGTTTGCAGATACCACATTTGGAAGATGGGATTTCAATTGGTTCCTTATCAGAAGCTGAAGAGAAAACCATTATAACTGCATTTGAAGAGTTGTATGTAAGCTCTGATTGCATTCTTCAAATATTTAAGGTTACCCTGTCAATAAAATGTTACAATAATTGGATTTATTTTGTTGCCACTTTCTCAAAATGGCTGATAAAGTTTATGGGGTTGAAATTGGAAGTGACGTGTCATCTAAGGTCATATGAAGCTTAATAATCTGTGGTATAGGAGGAGCAGCCTCTGATGCCCAAATGAATTTGGGTTCTTTTGGTTTACTAGTTATGATACGATTATTTATGTACTATCCATGGATGGATATTGATTCCTTTGTTGTGAATTGTGTTCGCTGTCTATCACTTAGAGTAGTGAATCTTAATCTACAATATAGTTGATAATTTCTTATTTAATTCATGCCTGCTCTGTAACCAGAAAGGTCTTTAAAAACTAAAATTTTAAATTTGAGCTGATTTATAATATGTGAGGGAGTTAAATTAGTAACTTAAGTAGTGTCTAGGGCACAACGTCCACTTCAGGGTAAAGATTAATATGGAGAGATTTTGTTTCTGACTTTTCAGTGTGGGAAGGGTAATTTGTCAATCTCTATAGCTGATCCTTGATAATGTAGTACTTCAGTAAGGTTTCGGTTATAAACTTTGAAATGGAACACACCATATTGTTATTTTCGTAGGCATTTTACCACAATCAATAGGTGTCGTGCTAAAAGAGCACATCATTTAACGATCAAATCATAAATTCGTCTTTCCCTTTTAATCCAGCAAATTTTTTTATCTTCTTTCTCTTTTATTTCTTTTTTAATTTACAATGGCATGTTATATAAATGCAGTGTTATGTTGTTTTGCCTAAATTATATTACCCAGATTGCAAGTTGAGTGATACTCATGTCATTTCTGCTTAATTACTGTTATAAGATGATATCTTTCTTAATGATATGCAAAAAGCTATAGCAAATGGTCTGAGGATTGATGCTTATCTATAGGAGCTATGTAAGTATTTATTAGGCTTGCATAATGAGGTTCATCTTTCTCAGGAAATGTTTTTGACAGCTCCTTTTTCATAATTGAACTCAGGTTCTTCGAAGAAATAATCCGATCCAGGGTGCTACAAATGTTGCTGATACTCCCTCAGATTTACTAAATCCTAAGACTGTTGAATTAATGTCGGGCATAAGGGAATATGCCATAAAATTGGAAGAGGTGGCGTGGTGTTTAGCTATTTGTAGTCTATAGATCATTATCATCATTTATGTCACTAGACTTATAGAGCATTATCCTCACTTTATGTCTATAGAGCATTATTCTTATGTTGCAAGACTTATAATGTACATTGGTGCAGTCCGAAGAACGCGCTAGAAAACTTCGGGCAGATCTTGCTATTGAAGAGCACCGTGGCCAAGAACTGGATAGAATACTCAAGGAGATAGTTCCTGATCCAAGGACTTCTGATTTGCAGAAATCTCGTCGAGGAAGAAGAGTAGGCTATTTTATCTTCATTTTGTGCTTTTTAGATATATATTATTTGACTGATCCACAAAACTGAAAAGAAGCCCAACATAGTTGCTAGAGTGACAAATTGCAGCCTTGATTAGATAATGTATTGTAAATTGGAAGATGCTTTTTTGTATCAGGTTTTTTTCTACCATACATAATACATTTCTCTTAAAATACGGGAGATACAGATACTATGTGCTCTAGGATTTACATCAAAATTTATGATTCATTTTCTTGAAATTACCTATCTTATTGCATGCTTTGACATCTTTGTGTATGTGCTGTCTCTACTTATCCCTAATTGCTTGCATTGCTCTCTCTCATGTTTGAAGAAGTAATGTGATTGTGCATTCTGAAGTTTATACATTCTTCTGTTTCACTTCATAAATGTCTTTGATCAGACTAGGTAGCTTGATCATCCATCAAACTATCAAAAGCTTACGTGCACGCAGCATATCTAGTTTCTTTTTACATCACCTTTTCTATGCTGCTTGTTTCTGTAGAACTAGAGGGTGAGAGAAATAATTTTTTTTACCTAGGATTTAAAAAGGAAAAGTTTAGTTGTAGTTTTACCTAACAGTTCAGATCATTCAATTTTAATCAATGATAATTATTACTTGAACTTACTACAGCCATGTGGGACTTGTGGAGTCCTTCATAGGTGCTAATAAAACATTGATGTTTTTGTCTTTTGGTTGGTAAGACAAGAACCATGCGTGTAATTCATTAAGCAATGTACCTTTGATGTTCTAGCTATCATGTTCCAGCATTGCAGATTATTTGCAGAATATTTATAACTTTCCAGCTAGAGGTGACATTAACCTTTTCTGGTGTTAGGCAAGCAATGAAAGAAAGCGGGTGTCGAGGCGCCTCACTGAAGAAGCCATGGCGTATTTTGATGAATGTGTGTCCTTGTCCACTTTTGATAGTTCTGACTTCTCTGCTTCAGAAGATCCCGCCTTCAGTTTAGTTGGAACTGCTGGACCTGTGGGTACTTCATCTCTAGTGAATGGAAGTCCAAGCAGCATATGCTGTTATGACCAAGGCAGTCCTGTTGACCAGAAACAGGTTCCTACTTCCTCTCTCCGACGCTGAAGGGTGGTTTAAATTCAAGCACATTTGATAGTTTATTCTGTTTTGTCATGCCAAGTCAAATGTCTGCAATTTTTATCTAACAACTGATGAATGCATGCACAAAATTTTCTACAATAAATGCATGCGTAGAAAAATAATCACACTTTGTATTCCTCAAGTTTGTTTGCATCTTACTCTTAAGGTCAGTAAGTCGGTTCCTTCCTTTCTGCGTGTGCTGCATTTTTCAAAACTTTACAAGCTATTATTCTGGGTCCTAATTGATGGCAGAAACTAAGAAAATAAGAGATGACTCGAACCTAAGTATTTCTATCCTCTACGTGAGTACGTGTTAAGAGGCACTTACTGCTTGTATAGTTGCCCTCAAGTCCCTTTTTCATATTTCCAAGTGGTAAGGCAAAATAATTTAGACAAATCTCTCCTGTTTCTGTTTGAACTTAGAAACCTATGCTAAATTCAACGAATACATTCGTTGTGTCCTGCTCTTGCATTAATCTATCACATCATTTTTCTTATCTTTCTTGTTCCCTCTTATGGAAAGACCTAATAAGGATGCTGCCTTCAATTGCGTCTGCATCCATGGTTAATTAATCGGTCTGAAATCTCCTTATAAAATAGTAGTGTGTTTGTAACTTCTAAACTTGCTAATTTGATCAGTTAAGATATGCCAATCGAACTAATTGATTTCAGATATTTGGCGCACAGGCGTATGTCAAACGCAGCTTGGATTATGAACCAACTGCTAACAGCACCTCTCAGTTTTACCAGTTTTCATTTGCTGATAAAAGGGCCGAAGATGTTAGACCTGAAGGTGATATTAGAAGTTACATCAAGAACTTTGAGAGAGAAACCAAGACAACAGACATAGATGAGGAAGCTTGGAATTCATACTATGATGCTGGAGAATACAGCATACAGGGCCACATTGAGGGTATGTTATTTGACAGGGTACTATATAACGGCAGAATAGAGTCAGGTGGTTTACTTTTATGTGGCGGTGCTGTCTCGCCTCCTCCCTTCTTCTCGGTTATGTGGTAGACTGAAATCCCATGAATCTTTTCCAGTCTGCCATCATGCTGCAGCAGTGCCTGTGGTCATGTTAGATTTTTTATTTTGCCTGTAATTGTGCTCTCTGATATGCATGCTTGGATTTTCCTTCTCACTTATTGGAATGGATTTGTATGTATAGCTTTGGGGTTGATGCTTGAGCTGTAATCTATATATGCTACTCACTGAAATTATATATATATATATTCTGAAATATTTTTACTTCATTCATTCATGAATAATTATTATTTAATAAATATAATATGTAAAGGTGGTGAAGGTTGGAGTAAGCAGAGGTGGCCTACCAGATCTGCAATATGAAATTAATTTTGTCCCAAAGGTGAATTGATGTGAAAATTTTGCATTTGATGATAAAATCGATTGAATCTGCCATATGTATTCAATTTAATAATATTATATGCTAGTTAATATAACAGTTAACTCTATTTTATATTAATATAGAGGTCTCAAGTATATTTTATAAATGAGATAACTAGTATTTCACCTCAATTTAATAAACAAATTGGATTTCTAAATGTGTATTCATAAAATAATAATAATAAATTTGATACCCTATTTGTAGTCTCGGTGCTTATTATACTGGCGATTCTGGTGGTCTCAGTCTGACAGACTTACGAATGTCTCATGCTTTAAGATGCATGGATAGAAAAAGAGCATTTAGTAGTAATGAAATATTTGGAGAAGGTTGATTGAACTCCATACTTTTGCAGGTGAACGTTAGTACGAAGTTGTACATTTCTGCATCTTCTGTACTTATAAGGAGACATCTTGATTGATATAAAACATTTGTTTGAAGATTCTATCAACTGAGCTTATATTTAATTTGTCCATCATTCTTCTCCTTTCATTTGTCAGTTGCTACGAACTATTAGCTGGTCCTTCTATTCAACCATTGTGATATCTTTATATCTAAATGAGTCAGTTATAAACAACATACTTCTCACAGCTAAGTCAGTTGATGCTGCTGCCTAAGTTGTGATTTTTTTTCTTTCCTTCTTTTTTTTTTCTTCTATCATAGTTGGCAACTCGATCAATTATGCACATATTTTTGAACTTGATTGTTTCTTTACTTGGTTCTTCAAATCTTCGATCGGTCTGACCTAAGTTATTATAATCCTTATAAGATTAGTTCTATGTAGAAATTAATGAGCAAGTGTTTTTAACATATTATCAAAACTAAATATAATTCCTGAAGGACCTTAATATTGGGTTTGAGATTAAAATTACTCATAGAAATTTTCAGATTTTGAATTGAAACTTTATACTCCCTCCGTCCTATATTATTAGTTCCCAATTGAAATGACACGATAATTAATATTTGTGAGTGTAGTGGAATTAATATTTTATTGATGAGTGTGAAAAAATTTACCATTTTAGGAAAGATGACTAATAAATGGGACAGATCAAAAAAGTAAGTGGGACTAATGAAGTAATTCAGATGTTGAATTAATAATAAAATTAATTTTTAGATTTGGATTGTATTCCAAAATAAATTGAAGGATTATCGACAACTTTGGAATTAAGCAAACAAACATTGAAGGTAAGGAGTAAGGACCGAGTCATTTTAGACATGCCCTCAATGGTTTCCTCAATTTACGCCTCATAACCCTTCCCTCCATGTGTCAAATTTTTGTCAGTTCAAAATTAATTAAATTTTTTATTGAAATTAGATATTCAAAAATTGGTGTTTTTTCAGTTCAAAGCATCTTATTGAAACTAATGCAAATAACTGGATTGAACTGAAAAAACACCAATTTTCGAATATCTAATTTCAATAAAAGATTTAATTAATTTTGAACTGACAAAAATTTGACACATGGAGAGGAAGGGTTATGAGGCGTAAATTGAGGAAACCATTGAGGGCATAATAACTATTTTACAATTCCGAATATTTAAGCTGATAATGAATTTAATATTTATATATACATATAGATACATCTCAAGCGACAAATATATACTGACATAGTTCACAGATCTCTCTCTTCCACAGTTAACAAAACAATATTCAAATCTCAAGCCTCATGTATACATACCACCAAGTGTCATCTCTCTCATCTCATCTCATGAGAGAGAGAGAGAGAGAGAGAGAGAGAGAGAGAGAGAGAGAGAGAG
>JAPKLW010000342.1:63826-106248 GCA_026898455.1 Plectranthus barbatus | reverse complement strand
GAGAGAGAGAGAGAGAGAGAGAGAGAGAGAGAGAGAGAGAGAGAGAGAGAGAGAGGCAGAGGGATATGATGCCAATTGGTAGCATGGCTGACTGCATTGCCCAAGTGTTGAAATCCTTTACTTCACTCCAATCCAAACTTTCTTGCTTTTTTTAATATGGGAGTTGCACTATAAATGCTCACTTCTAATTACTTTTCAATCATTTATTTTAGCTTCAGATTTTTTCTTTTTAAAGGAAAAATCTTCATCTTCTTTCTTTCTTTCTTTTTTATTATAAATTTTTGGACTAGATCTGTGATGAGTTTATGCAATATTCTTTATGTCAATGCCATCCTCCCTCTCTCAATCTTCTAAACAATATAGTATATGATAAATATTTATTCTCTTTTAGAAAAATAAAAATATAAAACACATAATTTTTTTTTGTATTTATCAATTGAAAATTTGAAATATTAAAAAGACATTATTTTATTAATATTTGAACATGTTTTGTTATTTCAAAGAAAATATATATATGTTTTGATTAGATGAGTAAATAATTTTGAAGGATTTATCTATGAAAAGTATTTTCGCTACATATAATTATAATAATTTATAATCTAATTAAGAAATATGATACTGAATATCAAATTTGGCAATAGTTGTCACAATAAATCTTTAAAAAATAATAATAATCTGAGTTAAAGAGATCGATTTTGTGAGGTCCGGCTCAATTACAAATTGTTTTTACGCGATTTAATTGAATCATATCACACATTTCGAACTAAATTAACATCACTAAAAAGTGCAAATAAGGTTAAATCCGAAAATCGAGATTTTTCTACGAAGTACAAGAGACATGTTATTGAATTTCTAGTTACCCTTTTGGGAAAATTAATGTGTATTAAGCAAGTTGAATGTTGCTTGTGTGTGTGTGTAATATTTTCGATCTACGAAACCTACTTAATACACACAAACTATATGGGACCAGATTTCGATCATATTATTAAATGCCACCTTATAACGTACACCTTTAATATATGTATATTTGATTTATCACAAGATTAATAGAACATGGGTCTAATTATTTTTTGTACAAAATCTTTTTAGACATTTTTATATTGACTAAATATTATTTTAATCGTATTTAGTTTGGTAAGAATTCTCCTCCACAGTGTTCAAAATTGTGAGCCGTGAAGCTTTGTGATTTTCCCTCTCTCTCTATACAGACATAATTTTGGCAAACTACTTTTGTTCACCAAAAAAAGAAGCCTTTATTTCCTCCTTTTAACTTCCCTTTTGCTCTTGATTCCACACCAACCCACCCATCTTCGCCCACATTTCTTCTCCCTCCTCTGCTGCGTGTCATCACTCATCACTCCCCCCCTCCCTCCCTCTCTCTCTCTTATACACACACAGAGAGAAGAAAAAAGAAACAGAGAATGAAGAGGAAGTCTCCTTCGTCTTGCTGCTCCTCTTCCTCATCCTCCTGCTGCATCGAATCGCCGCCAATCCCCCGCAAAAATGGCCCCCAATCAAAGCCCAAGCCCAAACGCGCCCGAGCAG
Source organism: Plectranthus barbatus (assembly GCA_026898455.1). Lineage (NCBI taxonomy): Eukaryota > Viridiplantae > Streptophyta > Magnoliopsida > Lamiales > Lamiaceae > Plectranthus > Plectranthus barbatus. Next base: position 104,703 of record JAPKLW010000342.1, on the reverse strand, counting down.
CGAAGAATCAGACCGACAATTCCGCCACCTCTCCGAAATCGCGAAGCTCTGTTTACAGAGGCGTCACCAGGTACGCGCATTGCACATGCAGAGCAAGAGATTTGGTCGAATCGATTCCCGCTTCACTGCATGCATGAAATTTGATTGCTCAATCTTTTTGGAAATCAGGCATAGATGGACTGGGAGGTACGAAGCTCATCTGTGGGATAAGACGACATGGAACAGCATTCAGAACAAGCGAGGAAGACAAAGTGATTATTTCCCCCTTTTTTCTGAAAAAAAAAAGAATTTCTCGAAATCAAGGAGATCTGGGATCTCGGTTTAATTAATTAGTTGAGATTTAATATCTGTTTCTGCAGCAATTAATAGTTAATTAAATTCTGACTGCGTGTTTTTATTCTTGATGATGATGATCCCGGTTCATTTACTTACGCATTTGTCGCTGCACAGTCTATTTAGGTAACCTCCCTTTTCCCCCCCCCCACTTAATTTATTCGCTTCACGTTGTGTGTGTGTCAGTGTGTGAAAATGGGTTGATGTCTCTGCAACTCTGCATGCAGAGGTTTTAGGCCATAAAACTGCAATTAAAAAATTAGTTTTAATTTCTGTTTGATTAATTTGTGATTCCAATTATTATGCATTACTGTAGGAGCTTATGATAATGAGGAAGATGCCGCTCGCACCTACGATCTAGCTGCCCTTAAATATTGGGGCCCTGCCACTCTCCTCAATTTTCCCGTACACCTCTCTCTCTTTCTTTCTAAAATACTGTTGCATTGCTGCAATCTTGAATGGTTAATAAATTACTACACTTGAAGATTTGATGTTGGGTGCAATGGGGTTGGATTTTGTGAAGAATTTGGAGTATTGGTAAATGTTTAATGCATATTTGCTTTTGAGCACGTGCGTGCCGGCCTAGTCAGTGCACACACACACAACACAAACGAGCGTGACTAGGGGATATATTCAAAAGTATAATATTATTATAGATGTGGTGATGGTGAAGGCTTAGGCAGCTGATTAATTAAGACCATTAATCTTAGTTTTGACTGCAAATTGCAGGTGGAGGGCTACACCAAAGATGTTGAGGAGATGCAAAAATTGACCAAGGAGGAGTATTTAGCCTCGCTCCGGAGGCGGAGTAGCGGATTTTCAAGGGGAGTGTCTAAATATCGCGGTGTAGCAAGGTAATGGCAAATCCCAAGATTTCTTTAGTTTGATTGGGGCCCACTTAGTGATTCATTCTTTCCTTGGTGTGAAAAAATGTGATTTGTGTTGTCGCCTGTCAAAGTCATTTTTTGTATGGATTTTGTTTGTTTGAATGATACACGAGAAAATGAAATAAGATGTGGACTTATGTTGAATTTGGATTTTGACAGGCACCATCACAATGGCCGGTGGGAGGCTCGAATAGGGCGCGTTTGTGGAAACAAGTATCTCTACCTAGGAACATATAGTGAGTACATCAAATTTCTCTTGGATAATATATATATATAGTATGAAGCATTTGATCAACAATGCATGTTAACTTGAAATGACATCCCAACGGTTGAGATCTCAAGTGCAATGAGAGAGGTCTTACCGAAAAAAATGGAAAGAAGAGAGGAGGTCCCATCAGGATAAAATAGTCAAAATGCCAAAATAAAGGGAAGGGAGAAGTATCAACAACCATATTTTAGTTGCCAACCCCACCTAATTAGATCTGATATTGGAGATCCTCATCTTATTAAAAAGCTGACATGGCACACTGATGGCTTGTATAATAAATAGTAAGACAATATCACAAAGGTAAGTTAGTACTTAAAAAAAAAACTTTGAGAATTGTTCTTTCCCATGGTGGGGTGGGGTGGGGTAGGAAGGAGGTCACATTTTTCTATTCTTATATATTTGACTGGAAAATAATATATGGATGGGATCTAAGTAGTGTGCAGCTCAAGATTAGATCAAATGCTTGCCCAGACAAAACATGAATCTTGGGATTTTTGCTCTCAAGAAGACTTTACCTCAGATTTAAGGGCTGGTTATTGAATAATATTTGGAATAAAAAACAAAAATCAATTTAAAAAAAAAAAGTATTTGAAGTGTATATTTCATAACTTATTTGAATAGTAAGAAATTAGGTTGTAGGTAGTAGGTAGTGGGATACATAATAAGTAGTCTAGTAGATAGTATTATCAATCTGCCAAACTTCTAATTAAATTCTACATGTTTTGTAGCGCTTCAAATTTGCAACAAATGTGCATGGGCTCAGATTTAGTATTATTCATTGGAATTGAACGGCTCTAAATCCATATCTATTATAAAAGTTCATTATTTCTTTCAAAATGCATGCTCTCTAGTTATCACTCTCAAATACTGATTTAATGACATTAATATAATTTTTTTTTATATCTATTGTAATATTATCCATTAAGAGTTATTCGGCAACAAGCAAGGGCGGCCCCGGGGCTAGGGGGCGGCCGCCGCAATGTACCGAAATTCTTTATTTAGTTATATATATATATATATATATATATATATATATATAGGGATGCATTAATATGTTAACCACTTCCCAGATGTTACCTGTTACCTCGCTGGCAGTGCATTATCTAGACAAGCTAACTACATTATCTAGGTAAAATTAGGTACATTGCGAAGATAATGTACTACTCCCTCCGTCCCATTAGATTAGTCCACTTTTGTTTCGGCACAGTAACCAATGTCTGTGAGTGTAGTGAAATTAATATTTTATTGATGTGAGAAGATTTTTTTCCATTTTAGGAAAGTGGACTAATCTGGCGGGACAGACGAAAATGGAAATATGGACTAATCTGGTGGGACAGAGGGAGTACATTACAAACTGTAATAGATAATGTAATGTAGTACATTATCTTCCCAATGTACCTGATTTTGCCTAGATAATGTAGTAAGCTTGTCTAGATAATGCACCACCAGCGAGGTAACAAGTAATATCTGGGAAGTGGTTAACATATGATCACAACTCTATATATATATATATATATATATATTTGAAAATAAAAATGGAATTACAAGGTGAACCCGCACGAGATGTAGTTGAGCCTTCATGGTCCTTCCTGACTACATGAAATCTCACATGTATGGGAATTATACGTACAATGACTTTATATGTGTGAAAACACATGCATCAACAATTAGAGAGGTATGAGCTGTTAAACAGCCGGGATTAGCGTGTTTAAATTACCCTGTTGATGGTGGACTCAAAACTAATAGTGTGTGAAGGGAAGAAGTTTTTGACATTTTCTATGAAACTATCATGTGGCTGCCGACCTACATCTGTGCAACTCAACAATGGCAATCTCTACTAATCAAGATTTGTGTAAAAATTTCTGATAAACCATTTACGCGTCGAGCTGCTAACACCTAAGCCAACAATAATAACTCGTGCACAAGGAGGAAAACACCCTCCAAGATCTGTCATTTTCCTAGCTCATTTCTCATCTGAATATCACCGTCCAACCATAATTTTTTCTTGGAAAATGATTGATACAGTTCTAAGAGAGTCCCGTTTAATGCAGGCACTCAAGAGGAAGCAGCAGCAGCATATGACATGGCAGCCATAGAATTCAGAGGTCCAAATGCTGTGACAAATTTTGATGTAAGTAATTATGCCGATAAGTTGAAGAAATTCCTTCCGGAGATGCAAGTCAGACAGGAAGATGTCGTAGTCAAGGAGGAGACCAACTCAGTTCCCCCTGAGGAACAAGTACAAGCAGATGAAGCACATGATAATCAAGAAGCTCTTAACCAGCTTGTCCAGACAAGTACCCCTACTAAGCCAGAATCCAATGACTCGGGAGCTATAGACGTCATGGAGATGACCGAGGTGCACGACCACCCTTGGGATCTCTGTCTAGACACTGTGTTCAACATTCTTCCTATTCCTGATTTTTCTATGGGGAAAGGCTCCGAGGTATTCGACTACCAAGGTTTTGAGGATGACATCGACTATATATTCGATGAGCCATTAGATGAAAATGAGATCATCCAGGATGCAATACCTGGCTACCAGGTTGGTGCAGATGCTTTGGTGGCTTCAGACTTGAAAGTGCAAGTGCACGATGCAGCAACTTCTCCATCTTCATCGCCATTATCATCAACCACATCAGCTTGCAGCAACATCTAAATCTAATGGCCGGTGAAGATTTAAGATCTTAGACCTTTTAAGTTATTGTAACATTAGCTGAGGAAACTAGCTTGTAGATGATAAAGAGCAACATGCAGTGCTTCTGCACAAAGCTCAGCCTTGGCTTGTTCATGGCCAGCCTTTTTTCCCCTGAGATGCAGACTGTTTCTAATTATAGCTATGTTTATCAGCATGTAATTCTAGTGCTTCTTTCTTCTTTCAGAAAAAATGAATCCAGTGAGCCTTTCTTCAGATTTCTCCTCTTTTGACATTCAGCAAATGTATGCATATTTCATTTGAGTTTTTACTTTTTTTGTTTATCTCTTTGAAAATTAGAAAATGCACATAAACAGAAGGGAAGAGGTGACAATTTCCTGTTCTTGAAGTTGCTCATAAATTGACATTATCAGCTAAACATCAAAATATCTCATTCAATCCAGAAAAAAAATGTATGGCTGGTATTCTTAATATGTCTAATGATCCAAAGTTAGGTACTGAAATGATGTTACTAATAAGTTGGGTCAATGTCTATTTCATGGTAAACTTTGCTGCTCCCTCCCAACTCTGTGGCCAAACCTACATTACAACCCTCTCTCTCCTTTCTGCCCATCTCAATTCATTGCTTCACCTACATGACTACATTTTGGCTTTATTCAAAGCATGTATGGCTAACTTACAGCTCCTAACTTTCTGCAGCCATAAACAATGAGTTTGAACACCAAAACATAATGCACCGATACATAAACAGCCATCCACATTACATCACTAATGTGCTCATTCAGAAAGTAAACAAGTAATCAACAAGAACAAAACCTTGCTTACCTCAGTTCACAAAGACTTAATAGTTTGTAAGCAGAGACAATCATTATCCCTCATCAATATTTGAAGCATTTTCTATGTCTTAGTGCAAGATAGAAAACTGCAATAATGGGCAAGATCAGAACACATGAAATATCAAACTCGGTTTAGGTGCATGCATTATTACTTATCACAAACAGAAAATGCCTATCAGCATTTCCAAAACCACAACACAAGAAGACTGAAAGAGGTGATGTCCACAGCTAAGCACCTCCCGGTCATATAGTCTAGTAACCTAAGTTACACTAATACATAGTAAAAGCACTCAAGACTCAGTAGGCATTAATATCTACAACTATGCATATATATATGTATATATACTAATTTAAGGAAACCTAGTTAGGGTGGCCGAAGATGGCTAGGCTTCTCAGAGCTTCAAGGAGGATAATTCTGCGGATCTTTTACCAAAGCAGTCGGTGGGAGCATTCTTGTTTCACATGAACCACAAAGGAGCTTCATGCTTTGGTAATGGATCCACAGAGAAGTCGCTGGATGTAAAATTGAACGGTGAATCAAATCGGAAGCCAGTGAAATTTTCCCCCACATCACCATTGTAAGAGTTGTACGATGATCTGCACTGGTCATACTGGAATTCTGCCGCCAGAAAATTAGAATTGTTCAATGTCACACCGGCTTCTTGAAATGAGCCGACCTGAGGTAAAGCTTCCTGTCTGATAAAGTCACTACCTTGTTCAAGCTGAATGGCCGACTGCTGTGGGCTCTGCCCCATGAGAATGTTGAAATGCTCAGAATCAAAGCTATTGTTGGCCGGAAAATTGTTATCATACAACGACATCAGCTCACTAATCATTTTCTGGCCATCTTCTGGGATCCCGAGTTCAGAAACATTCACAGAAGTTGGAGCATTATTCATGAGTAGATCATTAGAAGGAGCATCACAGACGGGTTGCTTTCCGTCGTTAATCTGACAGTTTGCTGCACAAATCCTTTCCGAAGAACTGAATCGGAACTGACAATTATTCTGGTGATTGTTTCTCCATCCCTGGTCACTAAATCCCATGACTTGATCACTGTGGGGGCATTGGGGAAACTCACATGTATATATCCTCTCAGTGTTGTGCTCCTCAACAGACACCTGTTTTCTTTTGGGGGTAAAATCTACATCTACATCAAAGATCTCTCCCTTAATTGGAGCTAGAGGTAGCCCCATAGGATTATTTTTAGTTGCAGAAACCCCAAAGTTTAGCAGGCTCCTATCAAGGGGCTTGCAGTCAACTGCAATGCTCACATCATCTTCTACTCCTTCCACATCATAGTCGCTATTATCGCTGACCAAATACGACCCACTCCCAACAACCGATGATGACAGTGGATAGCTATCCGGATATAGCTTACTAGACAAAGCCTCTTCCTGGTTAATAATAGCCAGCCAAGTTGCACTCTCCTTGGCTGTCATTTTATCCTGTAAACACTTAGACTGACGGACAAGCTTGTGTATCTTGGCAATATCAGGAGACATGTGTTTGATCACTGAAGTCAGAACGCCAACCTTCCATGCCTTCTTCAAGTCATGGGGCTTCTTATACGGAGGTGGTCCTTGATCCTTTGGCATACCCAATTCAGGCCACCATTCTTCCTTCCCAGTGGGCCACCAAGGAGGAGAAACACCCTTTTCCAGCGGGAATCGCCTCTGGGGTGGATTACAGTGCTGCATCAGAGCTGATAATAGAGATCCAAGTGTAGTGTCCTGGAGTTCCTGAAGTGTCTGAGGAGTCGATGCCACCACATTCGATGTCTCGGTTTTCCCAGGAATTGAATGCTCTGCCTCATACTTGGTAATTGCAGCAGGGCCGTTCCTGTCAAATCTGACTTTCTCCTTCCACCATGCACGAAGATTATCAGATGCTCCGGTCACAGGTTTTCCTTTCTCGGGAATGATTCCATACACAAAACCTTGAGCTTTGCAGACCTCCATCATCTTCAGCATATATTTCAAGATGCCATCTTGGGCACGAGACATCTTCTTCCTCCGTGCTTGCTCTTGGGACTGACGCTGCTTCGCGCTGTCATCAATCCTATCTTTACTCTTCTTCTGCTCCTTGAGCCGCTTCCAACGCATCCGGTATCTCCAAATCCGCTTCTCCAGCTCATCAACATCCATCTCATCATCACTGTAGTCTTCCTCCATCTGTCCCGCCGGTTCAAGCTCCTGGGAGACCTTCATCTCTCCAGGAGGACCAGAGAGAAAATCAAGATTATCACAATACCCCATCTCCTCAAATATGCCCATTTTAGCTCTGTGTTAATCTCAGTCCAACTCCAAATTCTCTCCACAGCTTGATGATCCAAATCCCACTCAATCAACTTCTCTGGATCACTTTTAAATCAAGGAGAAACCCCTCTAACCTGCAAATCAGATCCAAGAAACATCGAATCAAAACCGAGTGTCAACCAAACAGATCCAATTAACATCAAAAGCAACAATCACAAGATTCAGAAGAGCTGATAATCTCTCTAATCATACACATATGACAAATCTAACCAGAATCCTCGGCAATTCATCCCATGATCACCCAAACCCTAATAGTATCAGTGATCTATAATCTCCTTTAAAGCAAGATCACATAAAATGAAAAACAGAACACATAGACAAACATATAATTACTAAACCTTACAAAGGACCGCGTTTCTTCTTGCCTAAACACAATTACGACACACACCATCCCACATAATTACAAAAACAATCTCAAGACTTGAGCTTTACACCACATAGTTGACATAGAAATCAGAAAAAAAGGAAAACTTGGAACTTTCATTTCAAGAAACAAGAGGAAATCCATACTTCATACAGACGAAAGCTTACCGATAAAATTTTCTCTTCTTTTTAAAATTTTCTTCCAGATGCTAGAAACCCCCCAATTCAGCTTTTCACCAGTCAGATAAGGAGGTGGGGGGAGAGCAAGTGGGGAATTTAGGTGGGTGGCTGCTTTTTGTAATAGAAAAGAAGAAGGTGGGAAGGTGCAAAGAAATGAGAAATGGGTAGTAACATTAATTAACCATGGTTCAGTTAGTTAATCTCTTTTGTCTTTTACTGAAAATTTTAACCATGATTCAGTTGCTGTCTAATCCAACCCAACCCAACTCTTTTGTTTCTAAAAAAAAAACTCTTTTGTTATTTCCTATTTTCTTTGAAAATAAATAATAATGATCATATACTAAAAATAAAAATAATTATTATTGCGTTACTCATACGTTGTGCAGTTTCTGGCCACTCACATAAATATTGTTGAATTACAATATATTAATGTTTTCGAGATGTTATTGGAACTTTCAATTTTAAAGGTTACAAAAAACAAAGTGTATGTAGATATTCACATTTATTTATTTGTAATTTATGTAGTTTATAAGATGGTAAATCATATTATATATGACTATAAAATTAAATGGTGGCTACTCTTTTTAGCGATGGAAAATGGGAAAGTTAACCATGATCATTATATCATATTTAAATATATTTATTTGAAATTTTTTATTATCATAATATTATGATGATTTGATATTTTTATGAGTTAATCTTCTTTACTGACAAAATTATGAAAAAGAAGAAGAGATTGAAGATAAATGAGAAGTACGAGGGGATGGAGCATAAAAGAGCTAGATTATTATTATTTTTTTTTTTCAATTTTCAGAATTTTATATTTTTTATTCTTTAAAATTTAATAGAGTCCCTAATGAGAAATTCATGAATCTGTCACTGTTTGTATATAAAATATCTCAACATAGTTATAATAGTATACAATTCTTGTAACATACGTAATAATGAACATTGCTATAATATATGTATAGTTTTAGAGTAGCAACAGTAATAGTTAGAATAGTTTGGAAATTGTCCCATCTTTTATGGTATATGGATTGAATTTTTGAACCAATAATTGTATGTGAAAACCCTTTATACACGCTTTTGTGAAATTGTATCCTGATCCACTACTTTTAAATTTATTAATTTTTATTTAATATATATATATATATATATATTGATTCAAATATAGAGTATTTCTTTATATTTGATGAATTGAGTGTTATTACTTTTTGTAATTGGAATAGATTTCACCATTTTCTACTGATTTTCCAATCTAACAATCCATTTTATGTACTATTAAGTCGAGTTTTTGTTATGTTTTAGTAGATTGGGTTAATATAAATCAAATAAACAATCAATAAAAACTAATAAATTAATGCAAAAGCAATTAACTTATAATTTTGAAACGTAACGTAGTTATATACTTCATTAATTGTATAATTATGTTCACATTGTTGATGGAATGTCATTATTATGATTTAAACGTACTTATATAAATCTTTAGATTTTTTTTTTGGATTTCAAAATTGAATATTATTTAAGGTATCTACACATATGGGTATATTTGATTTTTTGACTTATGAATATGTTTCATACGGATATATCATATTTTTTATGCTAACAAAATCTCATATTTTAAAGAAGTTGTCATGCTATAGCCTTAGTCATGCATTGTTAGGCATAATAAACTGTAAATAATAGTATGACTTTATGAGTAAGAATTTTGATAATTAATGAAGCAATATTTATTACAGAACTAACCTAGATAGAAAGTAATAGCAATAAAATGGACAAAATATCTCAATCACATTAATTCGCACAAATATGTCACTTGTATTATGTACTTCACTATCAATAATGGTATATATTGATATCATAATTTTGCTAGAAAATCTTCAATTGATAGTAACTCTTCTAATAATGTTATCATTATTATTAACTTAAAGTCCAAAAAAAGTCAAACTTTCGAATAATAAGATCCGAACAATGTCAATTTGCTTAATTAGCCTCACAAATTTTATGAAACTCCAGTACTATTTTTTTTTTAATAGGAATATATTTATTCAAATTTACATGTTCAGGTGTTCTCAAATAAGCTTGAATATATAACTTTTTAATTCAAATAAGGTACTTTTATAATTACATCACGAGCAAGATATAAAAATTTTATTCACTTCTTTGATTGTATCAGTTATTTTGGGAGGCTTCGTAGTTCTTGATCTTGGATTCAACTATCCCACTGGCCCCACATATATAGGATCGTCCTTGATTGATATGTAACAAAGGTTTTATCATCAATTGAATTCAATTTATTTAATTTGTTTCAAGGAGAACACGGAATTTTAGCCAAAAATTTTCAATTCTCAGAATTTTATTTAAAATTTTATTCGTTTTTATCCAAAAGAATTTTATATTTAGAGATTTTATCCAACTTAATAGTTATATTTTATTATAAATCACTAGTTAAATTCCATATAGTTGTACATAAATTATTATTTCCCACCTTAAACAAATGTATTTTACATCTGTACTTTTCCCATATTTATTAACACCTAAATTGCACAACTCAACCCTCGTAAAAAAAATAAATTATCGTCAGTTAAATTAAATAAAATTTCTAAACGGATTTTTTTGTTATGGATAAAATTTCTTTTGGATAAAATTCTCAAACATAAAATTCCTTTTGGATGGACTTCTCAAACAGATAAAATTTTGGAAAAAATCCAAAGTGGTTAAACTTTTTGGATGAAATTTCATATTTTTCCATTCTTCCAAATCCTAAAATTTAATTAATTCTGCAAATTTATCCGGGGATCTGTGAGGAGTCAAATTTTTGCTTGAATGTTCGTGGGCCTTGGATTTTGATTTAGTTATGGGCTAGACTAGTCTTGTAATTTGATTGAGGCCCAACATATTATTATTATTAATCAATAGGTGAACGGTCAAACTTTTTTATCACTGAAAAATTTAAAATTTGCCCAGATCTCATCAATATACTACATAACTATCTCTCTCTCTCACTCATCACATATTCCAACAAATCCAATCCAATATTAATTCAGAAATATTGGTTAAATAAGAATCGCAAAAGTGTGTCACTGCATGATCAGCCCAGCAGAGAAAGGAATGGTGGTGTAATTCAACCAGGTATCACCCATGGTGAAATTAAACACCGTAAAATTCAATGCCTCGCTAGCATTCATCACGCTGTAACCCGGCCACCGCACTCTCATGCTTGTGTTCGAACCCGGTCCGTAATTCTCGTACTCCCCGTAATACAGCGTGTCCAACCCGGTCGACCCGTTCCACTCGAGCCAACCGGTCGGGTTCACCAACTCCCCCATGTACGACTGCATGTACACCGTTCGAGAATACTCCTTCCACGGCCTCCCCAGATACACGCTGTTGCTCTCCATCTCGAATTCCGGTGCGGCGGCGACGCTGCAGTTGTGGATCGAAATGCCCGTGTTCTGGTTCGGGTCGGTCCGGCCCTGCGCCGTGAACGCCACCTTCTGGTTCGGCAACGGCCGCCGGGCGTAGAGGTTGCACCGCTGAAAGATGGCGGCGGCGTTGCCGAAGATGAAGTCCACGGTGCCGTAGATGTCGCACTCCCGGTAGAACTGCCGGAGGGAGTGGGCGTAGAGCGTGTCTTGGTATCCCTCGAAGCTGCACCGGTAGAACGTCGACACGTCGGCGTTGTTCCGCACCGCCACCGCCTGGTGCTTCTCCGGCCCCGCCGTGTTCTGGAACGTGATCCCCATCGCCACGAAGCGCTCGCCGTAAACAACTGCATCGTGGTCATGCATGCCATCGTTGATATAATTAATTATTGATTAAGTAATTTGATGAGTATATTATATACCGAAGGTGGCGGAGTTGAAGGTGGTCCAGCCGTCGATGACGCTGCGGTTGCCGGAGATGAGGGTGGCGTTGATGCCGTCGCCGATGAGCATGATGTTCTTCTTGTACCTGGGGACGACGACGTATTCCTGGTAGTAGCCTTGCATGACGTAGATGACGAAGTAGCCGTCGTCGACGAGGGAGTTGTTAGGGGCGGAGGCGATGGCGTCGTTGATGGAGGTGAAGTTGGCGGCGGCGGAGGGGCTAACGGTGACGGTAGCATTTGCATGTCCGTCCAATAAGTCTTGGAAAAGTCGTCTTCCTTTGTTAGGCAAATGCAGGCTCTGTAATTCCACACATTTATTTCAAACTATTCTTCCACATTGCACATGTCATGTATTCTATTTCTTCCATACTCCATTAAATTATTACTCCCTCTGTCCCGGTCAAATTGTCCACATTTGACCGGACACGATAACCAATGCTTGTGAGTGATATTGAGAGTTAGTGGAATGAATATTTTATTGATGAGTGTAGAGAATTTGTTATTTTAGGAAAGTGGACTAATATTATGGGACAGACGAAAAAGGAAATGTGGACAATTTACTTGGGACGGAGGGAGTATTATTTTTTCACATGCTTATTTTACTAACATTATTCTAACTATATATACCTTAAATTTAATATTTGATTTTTTTCATCAATAGAGACTGAAAATACTTACTCGGAGCACGAGTCAAGTTAGTTAGCAAGTTACGTATAATATTTTCAATTTTTTTTAAATTAACTCAATAATAACCGAGTCAAGTTCGAGCTTATGATCACTTGACTCAATTGGCTCGTAAAGCATACCAAGCATAATTTAAGTTGTTTATTCCCAAATTTGTTCTTTAACTATAAATAATTTTAATTTTTTATTAAAATAATAAAAATCAAGCCGATCTTGAGCTTGACACTGATCGAACTCAAACTTGATCATTCTCAACTCGTGATCACCTACAAGTAGAAAATTTAGCTTTTTTCATGGTATTTGACTAAATATAGATGAAACACCAACATAAAATTTAATCCTCTAGCCAAGATTGGGGTTACATATTGGATCTGCTTATATGTGTAGATTCTTGATTCATGAAATTTTGATTTTACATAATTCATTAAAAAAACACTATATTCATTATTAAGGATAAAATCTCCTAAGTGATTGGCCAATCCAATTGAACTATAATTTTTTTTCCTGACAATGTAAGAAAATAAAAATTACCTCGAGAAGGTGAGAAATGGGGTGTCGCGCCCCCCAATTGAACTCCATGGCCCCCCGCGGACCCGACACCGCCCCACCCCGCCGCCTCCGCCGTCCCCTGGGGCCCAATGCATGCGTGACCAGCCCGAGCGAAACGCTGTAGATCGCCGCCGCATCACCCAGCGGCGCAGCCAGCGCGGCGGCGATCCCGCTCCCGGCCTCGGCGAGGCCGTCGTAGCACGTCTGCTGATTAGTGACGACGGCGCTGAGCAAGCTCTGCACTCTGCAGACGAGCGCTTGGCTCATGTTGGTGGCCGACTTGAGGTCGGCGGCGATGAGCTCCAGGTACTCGACGCTGAGTTCTTGGAGCTGGCGGCAGTCGTCGAGGGCGGCGATCTCGGAGTAGGTGAGGAGCAGCTTCTTGTAGGCGACGAAGTCGGTGATAGAACGGGAGAGTTTGCGGGCGTGTTTGAGGCACTGCTTGACGGAGAAATTGCCGTAGGTGTCGGGATTGGAGGGGGAGTGCCGGAATGCGGAGAGGATGGAGAGGCATAGCTTGTGGTAGCGGCTGGATTTGCAGGCGGCGGACGGTGGCTGGGCGGAGGAGGGCGGTGGTAGAGATTGGAGGGTGAGGAGGAATAGGAAGAAATAGAGTTGGAAGAGTGATTGTTTGGCCATTTTGGTTTGTAATAATGGAGTTTGGTTGCTTATTTGTATGCATCGCAACAGGTTTTTTCTCTCTAATAAATTTCATATACATCCTCTTTTATGAATCTACTATGAAACATGTGTTTTTGTAAGATCATAAAATATATAGAGAGAGAATTTTGATTAAAATATATAGTTGTGTATAATGTATTTGAATTGGAATATGCCAATATATATATATATATATATATATATATTGATTTTTTAAATGGAATTGTATTGTTTATTAGGAAAAGAGAGTTTCTAACATAATAAAATATTATTATAAATTGATTATAGGTAAAACATTTCATCACCTATGATGTTGAATAGTATTATATATTGATTTTATTTTGGTGATTTTTAAGATTTTATCAAATTTTCAAATATATTAATTTAAGGCTTATATATTAAGAATTTTATGCACTGGGGATTTTATATTGTTACATAATATTCATATCATTACAAAATATTTATTTTAAGAAATTCAAGAATAATATTATTTCTCAATTATCTTATTATTTTCTAATAATTAGAAGTTATGAATGCAGTTACTAATTGAAAGTTTGATATAAATTTAAATACCTTTCCTATTAAAAATACAATTAAAATAGTTTAACTAATTAACTTCGAATATATTATTCAAGTTCTACTTCTTACATATTTTCCATGATAAATTATTGATGTGACAGCTAACTTAAATTATCTAAGCATTTTAGTGTAATGAGTAATATAATGTGATAAGATAATTAACGGTTGTATAGCTTGAGATAAAACAATACATCTTTTATTATCAGTAAAGAAATAGAGAAAAGACAAATAATCAACTTCATTTTTTAAAAGTCATTATTATATATAATAATGGCATGGTCTATCATATGTCTATGTAGAATTCTTGATACCTAGTTTTGATCTCTGAAAAATATTCAAAGTTTAAGTATAAACTTATTGATATAGGTTTAAACAGTCATTGAAAATCTTGTGATATATTAAGATATTCTCCATTTATATTATAGTTTGATCCATGAATAGGGGTGGAAATAGGCCGGGCCTAGGTAGGCTTTGCTCCGATAGGCCTGGGCTTGCGAAAAATTCATTAAGCCTGGGCCTGGCCTATTTACTATCATAATCTTTTATAAAGGCCTTAGCCTGACCTTTTTAGTGAAATAGGTCGGGCTTCTAGCCTACTTGAGGCCTATTTAAGTCTATTTAATAATTTTTTTTTAAAAGTATTTTTAAATTAGAAATACATTATTTGTTTTATAAATTATATATATATATATATATATATATATATATATAATATAACTTAATAAGTTAATAAAAATAAGAGAAACTATGTAAATCTATTTTAAACTTGAAATGAGTTCTTGAATCTAATTCAGACTTTAGAATATAAACTATTAGTATTAATATTCAAGTTTTATTAAATTATGAATTTAATTTTTTAAATACAATAATAAATATATCTAATAATTATATAATATATTATTTAAGTAGGCCGGCCTGTTAGGCTTGAAAGGCCGAATTTGAAGCCCAAGCCTAAGCCTGTTTAATTATATAGGTCATTAAAGAAGCCCGAGTCTGGCCTTTTAATGAGATAGGCCGAGCCTATGTAGGCTTTAAGTAGGCTGGGCCGTAGGCCCCTGTCGGATATCCTGACCTATTTACACCCCTATCCATGAACCCAATTAAATCTTATTAATCAATCATGAAATCAAAATTCATCATGAGCTTCAATTATGAATTTGACATAATCCTCTAATTTTGACTCAATTTACTTCCTTACTTTTGAATATATTTTGATATGTTCTCTTTGTTTTCAATTACGAAATAGGATGTTTTTTTAAAAAACAGTAAATACACACGTGTACGAGAAAGTTCGAATCCATAACTTCTTAGTCACAGACAAAGTGCTTTATACCTTATCAGTGTACATAATTGTTATCCTAATTAGCAATTGATTATCAATGGTGATTAATTTAAAATGAGTTTTAGAGAGCATATTTTATATGTAGCCACAATTTTACTCAATATAGCCACTTTATTAAAAAAAAAAAACAAAATTTTAGTTTAATACTATAATTTTTACCCTCATAGCCTTCTTAAAACAATAATTAAGTAAGAGATAATTGTAAACATCATAACCCCATTCATTTAACAAATTTGGGTGAGAGTCTGTTTATTAGCGATGGTGTGCGGCGGAGCAGGTGAAAGTAATAATACTATCAGCCAAATTGAAAGCGGATTACATCTACATCACCATTCATATATGATATGATTTACATTTATATCGCATGAACATAATAAATGTCCATCCTCTATTTCTCATGAAAATACTTTATTTATGATAAAAAAAAGTTATGAATTTAAGGTTTTTTGAGGATATATGAGTACGTGTGTTTGAATAAATTAATTTTATAAAAAAAACTTAAAGTGTCATTTACAATGTATATAAATTAAAGGAGTTTTATCGATTCAGGACCCGGAAGATAGTTTAATTGTCAATTCAGGACCCGAAAGATTAATTGTCAATTCAGGACCTGAAAGATCACCAAAATTCTCAATCCAGGACCCGAAAGATCATACAATTCTCAATCCAGGACCTCAATATCAGGTCCTGGATTGAGAATTGTTTGATCTTTCGGGTCCTGAATTGACAAATCATCTTTCGAATCCTGGATTGACAATTTAACTATCTTTTGAGTCCTAGATCGACAATTCTCCTAAATTAAAGTAGAAGTGATTGATGTTTTTTTTTTCCTTTACTTTTTCTTTTGATTGGAGGTGGTTGGTTTTAATTTGAAGTGAAATACTCCCTCCGTTCCACCTCAATTGTCTCACTTTCCTTTTTTGTCTGTCCCACCTCAATTGTCTTATTACTTAAAAAGGCAACTTTTTCACATTCAACAATAAAATATTAATTCCACTCAACTTACTTTACACTCACACTCCTTAGTTATTGTGTCCGGTCAACCCGGGACAATTCAGCCGGGACGGAGGGAGTATATATTTTAGGTGGCGTAAGAGTATATGCATTGATGGTGGCCGTGATCATTAATGTTTATTATGCTATTTAAATATTTCTTGAGGTTGATTTTGTATGGATATAGGTCCTCGAAACTTGGAATCTGAAAATAAAAGAGAACGATAACGAATGATACTCCCTCCGTCCCATTAGATTAGTCTATTTTGGTTTCGGCACAGAAACCAATGTTTGTGAGTGTAGTGGAATTAATATTTTATTGATGTGAGGAGATTTTTTTCCATTTTAGGTAAATGGACTAATCTAGTGGGACAGATAAAAATGGAAATATGGACTAATCTGGCGGGACGGAGGGAGTATATAATAGTAAACATGACAAAATTAAAATAATTCGAACAACTATAAAATACAAAGGAATATTTATAGGCATTTAAATACGCTAGGGTTTCGGGGATTCTCGTCCAAGTGGTTGGGCAACGGCCTCCGGCTTTGTTGGAGCTGTAATAACGTCTCTATCCTAAGCGACCTCCAAGGTTCCCGCGAGCTTATCCGTTTCATCCCCTTGACCGTTGGGTAGTTCGATAGAGGTGGCTTTCTAAGAGTTGCACTTCAAGGAAGAGGTCTCATCTTTTATCTAACTGTCTGGTCTGCTGGTTTTCTTCGAACTGCTATTTGGGAACTCTTTTTTTACCTACGAACTACTTTTAGCTTAGCCGGCTATGGGCCGACTTGCTCTCTAACCCGGAGGAGGGCGAGTGGGCCTCATTTTAGGTCTCTTTAACATGCTTATTTTAATTATACCCCACAATATCCTAATTTGTATAGTCAATCCTATTTAATTAATACAATAGTGAAATTAGAAAGTATTGAATATAAACGTCCTATACAAAATATAATATTTCTCTTCGGCACGGAAATTAAGGACGTGAGTTTAAGTGGAATTAATATTTTATCGTTCAGTATGAAAAAGTTGTCATTTTTAGAAATGTAACAATTTGGTTGGTACGCCCGATTTAGTAAGTGTAATAATTCGGGCGGAAGACAGGGAATAATATAAATAAAAGTAAAAGACAAATGTGTAACTCGGGTTCCAAATCATTAAAGGTTGGCAAAACCAAATCTTAAATCGGTGGTTTCGATTTGATTCGGTCTGGATTTTTTGAAAATGCAAAAAATTGGTTTAGTTTGTTTTAACCGAAATTATGGAGGTTCGGTTCGGTTCGGTTCAGTTTGGTTCGGTTCGATTCAATTCGATTCGATTATGAATTTGTTATTTGAACTTAGATTTGTGCTAAAATTGTAGATTTGAATTTGTAGAGTTGGTACATTTAGATTGTTTTTCAAATTTATGTATGTTGTAACATTAAAATATATATTTTAATTTAAGTATTTTATAAAAATGTTCTAGAAATTTCGGTTAAAACTGAACCGATACTTCGGTTCGATTTCTTTAAAACCAAAACCAAAATCGAAACCTATGATTCGATTTGGTTCGATTTGATTTTTAACCAAAGTTTGATTTGGCAATTTGGAAGTTCATTTCAATTTTCAGACCGAAACGACCGTTGTTCACTCCTACAAAATAAACTGTCTTCTAATTGGTATGCAATAGTGAAAGTGTACGACAAAGAGGTTAATAATTTCGAAATTTTTGGAATATTAAGGTGATAAGTTTAAATAAATGTATTTTTATTATTAAAAAAAAACTGAAAAATGAAATTAGAGTGAATCTGCGTTAGGGTTTAACTCGATTATTGAAATTAATTCTATAAGGCTATAAATGTAAAATATTAATATCAAGAATTTTTATTGAAAATAAAGTTTGTTAAATAAAATAAAATCTTTAAATAGTTGAAAACCTAATGAAAACTGCGGTTGGTCCACATGGAAAGAAACAAGCGTCGTCGATGATGATTATGAATGGCGGTGGACAGAATCAATCATCTATGTATACAACAGCAATCTTTTTACCATTGTTTACGGATTTGTTTTTCTAAGTTGGATTTGATTTAGTACATAATACGGAGAGAGTGAGAGAGAGTATTGGCAGCAGAATCCGAAAGGTCGAAGAGGGAGGAATAGATAGAATGGAGAAACGTGGAAGAGGGCGTCCAAGAAAGTCTGCTTCTCATATCATGCATGCCATTGCTCTGATTCTGTTTCTTTACTGAGCTTCCATTATTTATTTTAGTATCACTAGTCAACTGGGTTGTGGGCCAAGAATGATTTTTTTTAATATGGGTTTCTGTCGTTTATAGCTTTTCTTGTGTTTTTTTTTCCTGCGAAACTCGCCTACTATATTTTGTTCTAGATTAATTGTCTGGATATTAAAAAAAAAATGATTTATTGTCTGGAAACATGAATATGAATTGCTAGAATAGGTAATAGTGAGATGCCAGTTTTAGTAAATGATGCAAAACTTGGTAGTGTGATCTTGTTGTAGCAGAACTTAATTTGACACTATGTTTAGTGAAAAATGAACAATGTTCTTGCTAGATTAAGAGATAGAGTTCTGATTCAGTTTACTGCCATAGTTCCTTTTGAAGAATGTGTTTGACAAGTATTTTTTATTTTTTTGGTTTTCCTCAAAAGTTGGATCTTGTTCTATTGTTTTCAAATATATGTGATGTGGTGATGAGTGGAAGATTTGAAGGTTTGTTGCTACTACTACTAAGTGTATGTTGTTGAAATTGAATTCGAAAAGTTCTTAATGTACTTGATGACTGATGATGATGGCAGAGTTGAAGAAAGGATGAACAAAAAGGTCACTTGTTCTGATAATTTACCCGAGTTTTTCAAGATTTATATACCTGATCTATGCTCCAAAATGATGGTTAGTAGTTTGCACATTAACCCTTTTTATATTTGGTGCATCTTACCATTTATGTTGTTTGATTACGAGCACGCTGGAATATGATTTGATCATTCATCGTTCAACTTTTGGATGCTGCATGCTAATTCTCATTTCTTTATTCAGGCTATTCCTCTTGATTTTATCGATAAGTTTAGTGGAAATATTCCGTCTACTTGCACCCTGAAAAAGCCATCGGGAGTGTATTGGCAAGTTGGTATGAAGAGAATGAACGGTTGTTGGTATTTCGAAAAGGGTTGGCCTGAGTTTGTGCAAGAAAGCTCAATAATGGCTTACAATGTTGTATTGTTTAGCTTAGTTGATAACTCGACGTTTTCTGTCAAAATATTCTCACCAAATGGGTGCATAAAAGGAGAAAGAGCTGAGGACACAAGCAGTAGTGATGATGAAACTAGTGAATCTGGTCAGTAAGTTCCCTCCCACACAAAGTTGAAGAGAAAATGAATAGTTTCTCTATTTCATGTCCATCAGAATATGTATGTTAGCTGTTGCTTCTGCAGAGAATTCTGAGATGGAAGGAGCTAGCGAGCTACTTTCAATACGGAGGTGGGGTTCAGTGGGGGAGATGAGGGGAAAGCCTTGTTTCTCAATTCGAATGCAGAGGACACACATAAAGAAAGGGGTTATGGTGAGTTCATTTTCCTTTGCGTTTGTGTGCGTGTTTATTGAATGTTGATTCTGGTGCAGAGTGTGCCGGTGGAGTTCTGGGAGAAGTTCATGAAAAAAGATGGAGCAGGTTCAAGTGTGGTTAGTCTTCGTGTAGCAGACAAAGCATGGAGTGTGGGTTTGGTGACTAAATATGATAATAGAATTAGAATTGTAAGAGATTTCTTCAAGTTTGTGAGGGACAATTCTCTAAAAGTTGGGACTTTATGCACTTTTCAACTCATTCACACCAAACCCTTCACTTTCCAAGTCCACATTCCTAAATAGCTCTCAAGTTTGTTTATGTTGTAGTTGAGCTCTTTCTCCCACTTTGTGGATTTGGGAAAACTAACATGTGTGGGAGCTTTATTATCCTTGCCAGGGTGAGGCAGATTGAAATGAAGATTTTTTGAGCTCATTATGATATATTTTGGCTTGTCTCTCTCTCTTTTTTTTCTTTTTCTTTTCCTCAACTTTTTTCCTGGCCCTGTTGGTTTGGGCCGAAGGATTTATTAGGATCTTAGTGTCCTATCAAATACTAATTGAAATCATAAAAATTTGATCTACACATATTGTTACCCCTAATCTAATCACTTGGATGTTAACGTGTCTTATTCTTGCTTTTTGAGCCTTTACTTAATTTTATTTTATCTCAAATTTAAATGAAATAACTATAATAAAACGAATAATAGCCATTTTAAGAATATAGTTTATTTATTGTGAATAATTTTCAATAAGTATCATTGTATCAATAATATAAAAGTATAATAATGATTTGATTTGGCATTCAAATACAAATTTCTTCCAAAATATATGATAAAATAATATAAATTAATAAATATATGAATTAAGTAAAATAATATTTTTTTAAAAGTATATGTGTTAATGGACGATAAATTAACTAACATATAAATTGTTTTTGCTATAGTAAATATAATCAAGTTTTAATACCTAGAAATCTGCACTTGTTAATTAATGAATACAATAATAATTAATGAACTATTAATGGAACTGTAATTTCTATATAAAGCATTCACCTTCCTTATAATATATAAATCAATATATAGATTAACTATGTAATTATATAATATATTTATATTTAATACTCCGTCCCATTAATGTAGTCTTATTTCTTATCGTCACGGGAATTAAGAGTTGTGAGTGTAGTGAAATTCATATTTTATTGGTAATTGTGAAAAAGTTTGTCATTTTAGGAAAATGAGACTATTTTATGGGACAAACAAAGATGAGAAATGAGAATACTCCTGCGGGACGGAGGGAGTAATAATTATGTTTGTGCCAAAATCAGAAGGTAACGTATGCAGCTGAAATATATGGAGGATACAAACTAGCCAAGGCCATGGTGAGCAAAAGTCTTACTCTGTTCTTATAATTGATTGTGACTAATGAGTTCCTAGTTTTGAAAACTGGTTAGATAATCGAATCTTTTACTTAGTTGGTTTCGCAGGATATAAACCAATAACTTAGAATGTAATTTAGAGAGTTGTTGAGTTTCAAATCAAGAGCAAAAAAATAAAGCCGGTAAAAGCAAGTAAAGGACACGGGATTTTAATAGTGGTTCACAGCTAAATGAACTACTTCCACCCTTCAACCGTACAAGTTGGAAATCACTAGAACTTGTGTTCTTCCCATAACATCGATGTTGGATGGTTGGGTGCTGTAACGTCGGAGTTTCTGAAAGAGTGAAAAACTCTACACAAATTCTTACTTAGTAAGTAAAAACTCCGAAAATAGCTCTACTATAATGTTCAGAACCTCGTGTATAAAACACGGAACTTACAAGAGCTTAGAAAAGCTTAAGCTTGGTGAACTAGGAAGTGTGAAGGAGATAGAGGTTACAGAGTGCACGTTGCTTCTTGATTTACGATCATCCAAAATTGTAACATTTTTCTTGTGTGGCTTGGTCTCTATTTATAGGCGCAACCCTTGAGAAAAAAGGGATCTAGCCGTTTGAGACAAGTTTAAATTCGACCAATTGGAGGTTTTGACGCAGTATGCTTTCTGCACTGCAGGACGTAAGAAACTCTGCAGTAGGTAGACTTTTCTACCTAGTGTCAGAACGACTCTTTCTCAGTCTTAGGAATTTAAATAAGTAGATTTCTAAACAACTTGCTCTTCTGTCTCTGAGTGATGCAGACTTGTAGAAACCACCATTTTCGAGTCAACTCATTAATATTTTACGTCTGACACATTCTTCTTGTCTTTTGTTTGGTCTTCACCAATTTTCTTTTTATGTGAACTAAGGAATCTGGTTGTAGATCTTTGCTGCTGGCAACTTGCCAATTTTTCAGTCGCTTCAGCACATGTAGATGCCGCTAGCTACAAGACCCAAATTTGTGTGATATCTAGCTCTTATTACAACTCGATAATCCTATATACGATATTACACATATTTTAGCTAAACTCACATCTAGAGACTTGTCAGTTTTATACATTTTAACTGATAAAGTGATTGGTTTGAAACATCAAAATATAAACAAAAAAGAAAATTACAATATAATTCCTAACAAATCTATTAAATATAGAAATAATAATTACATAATTATAAAGTATTTATATATAATTATTATCATTCGTAATAATTGAACTAATCAATGAAGTAAATAGTTAAACTAATGAGCAATTAATGCAACTAAAACTTATCATGTTTAACTAAGTTTTTTTTTTTTTATATAACAATTTAACTTTTGAAAAATAGATTAAGATTGGATTATTCATATTTGATTTGATGGTTTTTCTCAATCAAGCCCTTCTAGTTTGATTCATATCTAAGATATATATTTTCAATTTATAGAAATTATTATGGTTTTTGAAATATATTAAATTTTATGTTCTTCTTAGTATTAAATTATCTTATCTAGAAATTTTATTTATCTAGGATTATCACTCAAAAGAGTAACAAGTAACATTTTCGATATTAGAATAAATATAAGTTGAGAACACGTATAACATAATAATAATTCCTTATTATTTCCAATAAAATTATAGCACCAAAAGAAATAAATGTCAACTTCTAACTGATTGCGAAATTTTGGGAATATAATTCTTACTGAATATTATCTTTCATTTAAATTAATCAATTATATTTTTTATGATTATTTATAGAGGTATCATGCCAAATAAATATAATCATATACTATAATTAGGGATGTCAATAAAGCCCGAAACCGATGTGTCAGCCCGAAACCGATGGGTTAAAATGCGGGTTAGGGTAAAAAATTCCCAACCCGAAATTATTTTTAACCGAACGGGTTGAACCCGAAGGGTTGGCGGCCCGAACGGGTTGAGCCCGGTGGGTTGCGGGTCGGCCCGTAGGTCCGACAATATTTAATTATATATATATATATATATATATATAATATTTTATTATTCATTATTTCTAATATTATTTATATTCTACTATACCCAAAAACCCAATTCTCTAAACCTAATTTTTCGTCGCACAAAATCTCATCTATCTCTCAAAATGGCGTAGTCCTTAACCCTCAAATCGAAAAATCCTCCCTTTCTTCCACTTTCACTGTCTTCCACTCGTCACTCTCCTAATTAGCGTGCCTACTCATTTCTTCCTTTCAAGCACCTTTACAAGCCTCTCGTTGCTATGTTCACCCAAGTGAAAGCTAAATTTAATTTTATAATCTCTATTTTATCATTTAATATGTTGAAAAATGTACTTCTATTACTTAAAATAGTTCGCATATAAGGATTGATATTTTTTTTAAACTATGATTGGCCAACCTTTTATCTACTTATCACTATTTTTTGACAAAGATATTGTTGTCTGATGTTTTTTATTTATGTTGGTTCATCATTTTCATTTTTATTTTGTTTTAGGGGTTGTTAAAATATTTTAAGAAAATCTTTACAAAAGTAAACTCGTAAATCTTGCCAACCCGACGGGTCAGCCCGAAAACCGGTGGGTTAGGGTTAGGTTCAAGAATTTTTTAGCCCGAAAAAAATTCAGCCCGATTCAACCCGGACCGAATAGCCCGAAACACGACGGGTTAGCCCGATTGACATCCCTAACTATAATGTAGATAAATAACAATATAGACAATGAGAAATGTATAAAATATATTACTTAACATATTATATAGTTTAATATAGTAAATAATATATTATTTAATGTATTATTTGTTATTTTTAAATACATTATTTATAGAGGGAATAATTTTAAATAGCAAAAGTTATAAAACACATTCACCTATATGTACAAAAATCTTATATATTACTCACAAAATAAAATCTTACGTGAGACTCGCCGTATATATTGGTGTGCAAATATTTAAAAAGATGTACTTTTTTTTTACAAGACAGGATTGGAAACTAAATATATCCTATAATCATAGAAATATTAAATCGGAAAATCTTATTAAAAAATGCAACGAATTTTTTTATAAAAAAAAATTCTTAAAATTTTAAGAACCCTTGTTGTCGATGATGAATGGCGGTGGAGAGAAAATGAGTGCACTCATCAGAAACAGATGATAATATTTACAACATTCTTTTCACCATTGTTTAAGGATTTGTTTTTCTAAGTTGGATTTATTTTTAGTTTATTTGCTACGCATATATATATTAATATATTAGAATTTCATTAGTGCGTTCTATAAATTAATAATACATGTTGGGAGAACCTCCAACTCAACATTAATATGATATTGTTCACTTTGGACCAAAGCCCTCACGGTTTCGCATTTGGGCAATACTATCCCAAAAGGTCACATACTAATGAAAGTTGGATGAACTCTTATATACAAGAAATCTCATCCTTGTTTCTTCGATGTAGGACATGAGCTTGCCAAACCCAACATTCCTCCCCTCAAACCCGAGGACCACAATCCCGTGCCTCGATCACAATTCATCTTGTACCGCCGTTAACTAACGGGACCCGTCGCCTGACCACCACTGTTAGGAAGCTTTCGACACAAGACACCCATTGTATCGAGGTTTGTTGAGGGCTTCCTCCCTTCGAGCCTTGATCCGTCTTGTTGGTCCCTAAATATTAGAGTCGTCGTGTTGATAACTTAACACGAAATGCAGCGGAATAGTTTAAGTCTTTTGCACTTATCGTTGTTAGCAAATGTTTCTTAGCTCAAGTTGTTATTTAAGTACGTTTTCAGATATACTCTAGCAACTCTGTTGCTAGGTTTCAAATCGATCTTAAACAGTAACTCAATGAAACCGTAAATAGACACAAGGTTTATAGTGGTTCGATCAAATAGATCTACGTCCACTCCTTAGCCGAAACGCTAAGAATTTCACTAGAAAAGTATACAGAATACAAGGAATCGCCTTTCCAGTTAAGTAGGCAGTGAGCTTTCGGCCTGGCTACTTGACAGCTATCCTCCGTGAGTCTGAACTTCTCCGGTAAGGTTTGGCTGGGGGTCAAGGGCACACCTTCGAAACTCCTGCCTTGCCTGATATGGAAGATTTGTAATTACTTCCTGATATTCCTTGAGAATGGCTAGACGCCCGTTCTAGTCTTGACCTTTTCAGGTGTTCGACTGTTAGATTCTTTCCTAAAAGAAAGGAATCTCAATGATTAAAATATTCTTGAACGCAATCAAGAATATCTTCAATGAAGTGTCTGTATATCAACTGAGCAACACTTCTGGTTGTTGGGAGCTTTTAAATGTGCTTTCAAGCGGCTCTCAACTGACTACTTGTTCACTTTTTTTTCGCTTTGTTAAGGAATTCTCACACTTGTATAATTTGCGAATGTCGGTAGTGATTAAAGCAGTTGTTGTCTCCACTTTCGAACTTGTCTTTTATAGGTGGAGATTCAAACTTTGAATCTCCATATCCGTTAGTCACAACGGCTCCAAGATCCGAGAGTGTTTGGTCTGTGACATTCACTTTTGTTTTTGACTTGTACCTTCCTTGCCACTTCGGGAAAGTCTTATCCTTTTGTGTGAGCTTTTTTTCAGAGTCGCAGTCCAGCTTCAGATTTGATTCTTTTGTTTTGCTGGAGTCTGCTGAGAGTATATTCCTTTTACTCCCTTCGATCCTTTGACTTCTTTTGTTTCAGACTCTTTTCTTCATCGCTGGAAGGTCCGAATGCTAACACCTTAGCATTCTGTCTGACGTGCTTTCAGCCATTTGCTAGTGATCCTCTGTTGGCTTGCTTCTCTAGCAGTTCGACAGTTGAATGCTGATATCATTTGCTTTGTTTCTGCTAGGGATTCTTCTCAGCATACTAGTCTATTACAACTCAATGTATAACTTATACAGGACTTTACAAGTTGTGTTAGACTCTCTAGATTTCAGCAAATGATCGACCAACTAAATAAGGTTTGATCCAACAAAACCTTTTACAAATAAATCCTAAGGGAGATTTTAGGAATAATTTCCCAACAATTTCCCCCTTTTTGGTGCGATCAAAGCTTACTATCATTTGCTGACCATAAGTGGAAGAATGTCTGTGTTTTACAAGTCTATGCTATTCTATCAATCTGTCACAGAGTTTTTCCAACTAGGTTCAAGCAACAGAAATGATTGAAGTCAAATTCCCCCTCAACAAGTGCTGGGGAATATTTCTCGATTAAATATGAGTAAATGTTTGCAACAAAGCAATATGCTAGAAATTCTAGCACTCATTAAATCAGCAAGCATTCATATTCATCAATCAAAATATAATCGTCATGTCCACATGCAAATTTGTTGAGTACACCAGAAGTGTAGATCAACTAGAGCACACCAGTAAAATTCAGAAGTGGACAAAGAGATTTTGTCAAGATCTGATCCAATTTCATATATGATATTGCAAGTTTAAGTACAAATTGGATTCAGAAAGAAAATTAACCTTGTCGTTCATGAGCCGGGTGCTGGTTTGTCCTTTTCACTGTCCTCTGGCTTGTTCTTCTGAATATCAGCAAACTTATCCATGGTAAATTTCATGAAGTTCTCCAGAAGGGCTGCTCCTGTTTCTCTTTCAGCAGCCTCACGCTCCAGTTCTTTAGCCAGCTTCTCCTGCTCCATAGCAATCTTTTGTAATTGAAGTTCATGTTCCTTTTTCTGCAATTCTAACTTAGCTTCATGTTCCTTTCTTTGTAGCTCTAGTCTAGCTTCTAGTTCTTTTTGTCTTAACTCTTCCTTTGCTTCTTCTTCTTTTCTCCTTATTTCCTCTGTCCTTATGGCTAACTCTTCCTCATTTTTCTTTCTTCTTTCTTGGTTAGCCTTTCTTCTTTCTTCCCCCTCTTTGATTGCAGCCAAAAAGTTTGTACCATAGGCCACAACCGTGTCTTCGAGGTGAGTCCTGGTGTCTGCTATGTCTTTTCGAACAACCTCAAGACCTGTTCTGTTCTCAGAAATAGCTAACTTGGTTTCAGCGACCTCCGTTTGTACATGAGATACATCGCCCCGTATCTCATCAACTTCTCTTCTCAAATGGCTGGTGGCTGCTGCTACTCTTCCATCAATGGCTGTTTGTAAATAAGAGTTAAAAGCTTCAGCTATTTCCGCAGTCAATGGAAAGGGTATCTGTAGTGAGGTTATGGGAGAGGCATTGAAGGAAGTAGTCGTGACAAGTTCTCGACTGGTTGGAATATATGGTTGCTGTGCGTGACTGGTATTCGCAGCAACATACTCCTGATAGCATAATTCCTCATGCAATATCCGACGGGCTGCATCCAGAACTTGTGCGGTCTCCTGGATAATCTGAGCTTCAGCTTTCTGAGCTTCCTCAATTATGTCCTGAATATCAATGTCCAGGAACTTAGCCAACAACATATCGCGAGAATCGAATTCCAGAGCAGCACGCTCAGTGGCTTGTGCCGCTATCCGAGCTTTGAGTTTCTCGGCTTGTTGAACTTTATACTCCATCTGTCGTTTCTTGTAAGCGACAGCAGCTCTTGCTTGACGCTTAGACAATTCAACTCTGGCATCAGAATATCCATCGGGAGTGAAGGTGGATTTGGGTAGTCCCGCAGTTTGTGAGATAGAACGGTGTTCTCGGATGGCTTGAAGTCTACACATCACCTGTTTATCTGAGAACTGTATCATCCCCGGAACTTGATCAATCCAATCGAAGCACCAACGTTCCTCACGTCTCCAGAAGTTTAAGCCTTTAGCAGCAAAGACCAGTGCTTTTTCTTCAAAACAGAGTTGATGCATAACATAATCACACTGCTTCCATCGTCGGAATTCTTCTGCTAACAAGCGTCCTTCCGGTGTCGATTCATCTAATTCTGTGTGGAATAGATCAGCAATAGCCCTTTCTGTTTCGGATTGCACAAACAATTCGATCTCTTCAGCCATAGGGATGAGATCTGAATTTGGCTGTTCTTCAGGGTAGACCAGTGCACACCATTGACCGATTCTACGTAGGAGATAACGTGGTCCAGGCAGGCCATTGAGAGGTACTCGGAGAGGAGTATCTGATCCAGATGGTATCTTCCTTAGGTATTTGGCATTAAAAATTGCCTCAGATTCTCCATCAGAATCAGAAATGCAAGATTCAAGATCAGAGAGCAGAGAATCATTTTCTTCTTCAGGTGAAGGTGAGTCATGAAGAGGTGAATTGACCTGTTCTTCAGAATCTCTTCCTTTACTTGATTCTGCATCAGTGAAGGCTCCGGACCTCAGTAATTTTGTGACTGCTTTATCTGATAATCCTTCTTCTGCTGGGTTTATCTGTAAGTCAGAGGAGGGATTGAAAATGGTTTTCTCTTCTGAAACAGCTTTCCCTTTTCTTCGTTTATTGGCATCGTCTGCTAGATGTTGCAATTCATTAGCAGAAGCTTCATCATCATTTATCAAGGTGATTTCTGCCGAAATGTCTGCTGTTTCCTCGTCTTCTGCTGGAGCTGGATTTCCTTCAGCAACATTCGCCACTCCTGGTGACTGTTCCTCGTGTACTTCTTCGTGGATGCTGTCTGCGTTGTTAGCCTCTTCATTTGTCAGGGCTTCTTGGGAGGGCACACCATCTCCTATGGTAGTTTCCCTTTGCTGGATAGACTGGGCGTCCATTTGGATCTGCTTAGCATTGCGCTTCTGTGCCATATATTCTTCAGCAGCGGATTTGACTCGTTCGAAGTTTCTGTCTCTGCCTTCGAATGTTAAATTACTGATAAATTTTTGGTAATCCTTTTTTCTCGATTTCCTTTAGAGTAGCTATGCGCTTCCTCTTTGCTTTTCGTGTTTCCTGACTGCGCTCTTCTGCAATCCTGAGAGACTTAGGGATGTAGTCTGGAACAGAGGTATTGTCAAAATTAGTCTCACTAGATGTCTTCTCTGCTGTAATTTCTCTTTCAGCAGTTCTAGCAGACTTGTTTTCTGCCTCTGCTTTTTCCATTACTTCCTTGTCAGTCAGAAGTTCCAACCTTCTTCTGGTCTTCTTCTTTGCCTTAGTTGCAGGAGGATTTGTAGCAACTCTCTTTTGTGATTGAATTGGTACTGCCAATGCTCCAATAGTAGTTGGAGGCTGTTCTGCTTCCTTCGAAGTCACGATGTCGTTGATCTGATCAACTGGGAGGTTTCCTAACTTCTCAATCTCTTCAAGATTTTTGAAACACTGATCTGTTTCGGCATTCTTCTGCAACACTGCTAATTCTTCTTTTGTTATGGGAATGGAGTGTTGGAGTCTGGGTACTGCTAAACTAGCTTTATCAGGTTCCTCTGGAGATGTAGGTTTATTCTTGTCTACATTAGACTTCCCTTTTAACTTCCGAGGATTTCTGATATTGACCGGCTTAGGCTTGTGTCTTGTTACAGGAATGTAGTCGGTAGAAAGAAGTGCAACTCCTCGATCTACTCCTGTGTTGGTAAACAGAATCTCCAAAAATTTACTAATCTTTAGCCCAAAGTTTACATTCGAGGAGAATGTTCCATCTACTTCCATGTGAGCATTCTTCTTGGAATGCTCTGCCCAACGTTCAAATATGAATTCAGCCCAATTCCCTTTAACATTGTCATTTAATGCCATCATCACGGCATATTTCTTAGCAGAGAGCTCCGAGTAAGATCCATCATCACACTGGAGCATCTTGATTACTATCTCTGCAAGAAGTTTGTACTCCTCTGTCAAAGTGTTGATTGAGGTGTTGACCTTGAACGTACTTGATTGCCCTTTTTCTCCTGACTTCTTCCAAAGCTTCCATCTTCTCTCTATTTCGGCTATATCATTCACCTTATATTGAGAGATTTTGGCTCCAAAGTTTCAAAGTCCAAAAGTACGAGAAAGTAAATCAGCATTTACTTCTACGATATTCCCATATACACATGTCTTGAATGACTTCTGATCATCACTCATAACAGCCCTAGCATAAAATTCAGCAACCATGTGTGGATGAAATTGATCAGGTTCAGCAGTAAGATACTTTACCAGCAATTCGGAATCAAGGAGATTCAAAATCCATTTAGGAAATTGTTTGTTGGCGAGAGGCATGTACAGAATCCTGTCTTTCATAATCTGGGCCACTCGTCGCCTTTCTGCTGAATGCGTGGACAGCTTCTTCTGTCTGGCCATGGTTACCAATGTGTAGTAAGGGATGGACTCATCAATGTCCTCCTTCTTCTCAATGCCGGTGAACTCGGGTGCATGTCGAACATGCAGGGGTGAGCAAGTGGTTGAGGGGTAAATAAATGAGGGCTGTTGAAGGTTGACTGTCTCTACGTTATCGGATGGTGAGGATTCGGGGTTTAGAGATGTATTTGTGTCTTGGTGTGAGGAGGTTGAAGAACCTTGATTTGAAGTCATGGTTGAGTAGGTAGGTTTTTCTGAGGATTTTGAGAGGTTTTTATTTTCAGAGATGGGGGTGAGGGATTTTCTGAAAAATTTGATTGTGGTGTAGAGGATTTCGGAGTACGAGAAGAATTCGACGACGAGGATTAAATTCACTTTAATTTCCATCAACGGTTGGGGTTGAGAGTCAGATCGTGGGTATATCCACGTCCTTCGGAGCTCGAGTGCGGATGACGTGGCACTGTCTAATTTGTCATCGTCGTCTGGACGCATTTAATGTTTCTCCGAGTGAAAAAGCATCGTCTTACGTCCGATTTGAAGTCTTCAGCAGCCAATATTAATAAACTCAAGCAGAAGCTACCACGTATTTCTTGATATGATCATAGTAGCCTCCGGCATTGCTTTTCATGCATGATCATAATCTCTTCCGATTTGACCCTTTCATTAATGAAGTACCTTACTCCACTTAGCGACTCTTCGACTTCAGAAATGAGCAACAACTATAGTTGTCTTTATAAATTGCAAAGGCAAGCGATTCATTTGATATCATCGTCTTCTCCTTCTTTCCAATTTCACTAATACGAAGATATGGAACAGACTCAACCTCTTTTCGTTCCGCGCCACAGAATCCTCTGTGATTCTGGTCTGTATGAAGAATACGAAGCAGAGTACCACATAGCAGAATGGATCATGTCCAGTCTTCATGCGTGTGGTTTGGCTAGGTTCATCTCTTTGACGCCTCATGCGTTTCATAGAGAACATCTTCAGTTCTTCGTCCGACAAGGTCAGCCCATTGGAGACTCCATTGTAGGTGTCTTCAGGAACCAGTTGGTGAGATGGACCGTGGACATTTTTGCTTCGGAGTTCGGCTTACGGAGGGGTCCAATTTCTGTGATGGATTATCGCAGTAATGAAATCGCTCCAGAATGGTCTTCATGGATGAGATGGAGGCGTTCTTCTGATCTGGAGTTCTCGCCTACCCCATCAGCATACGGACTGCAGACTCGTTATCAAGTTCTCTTCGAGTTAGTCTGTGGAATGTTGGTGGGAGAGAATCCGGATGACATGATCTTCTCTCGTGGAGTCTGGAAGGTCATGATGGCGATTGATGACCGGGCAGAAGTTGATTGGGCGGCGTTCATCTTCCAAAGGGTCCGACAGAGTGTTCAGCAGTTCCCTCGACTTTACCTTCCCTATGGAATGCCTTTAAGTTGGCTGCTAGAACAAAGATTCACCGATCTCACCTTAGGTCCCTCGAACCTTCGAGGAATAGACTTTTATCCCTTTGTGCCTTTGTCGCCCTTTGATTGAATCCTCTGTTGTAATTGTTTTTGATGATGTATATAAGATGATGTCGATTTTTAATTTAGACAAACTCATATAACTGCATTCAATATCGATCATCTACTTGATAGTTGCCTCGATAATCAACTGTGTAGTAGAACTGCTGATTATGTTTCTGCTAAGATCATAGCAGATCGATGATTGGTAGCAAAGATAGATGTTCTGTCACACACGTAGCAGATACTACTTTAGAAAGTAGTTAGCAAGGCTCTTCGTCATCGAATATCATTTTTAGCAAAGTGACCTTCCTTTAGCAGAGCTATCAAGTCTAGCAGAAGATTCATTCTTTAGCATA
Source organism: Plectranthus barbatus (assembly GCA_026898455.1). Taxonomy (NCBI): domain Eukaryota; kingdom Viridiplantae; phylum Streptophyta; class Magnoliopsida; order Lamiales; family Lamiaceae; genus Plectranthus; species Plectranthus barbatus. The sequence goes on along the minus strand of JAPKLW010000342.1, from coordinate 72,263 downwards.
GACCTTATTCATTAGCAGAGATCTCATTTGCTAGCAGAGGCCTTGTCTCTAGCAGAGACTTCAACTCTAGCAGAGATCTCATTCGCTAGCAGATGCCTTATCTCTAGCAGAGACTTCATCTCTAGCAGAAATCGCATTCGCTAGCAGATGCCTTTTCTCTAGCAGAGATTTCATCTCTAGCAGATGGAACGAGGATTTTTAGAGTATATTTCTCCAAGCCTCGATTGCGTATTCCAAGAATCATTTTGACCGATCTGTCGTGGCGTCTGCCTATTCGTCGAGTGACAAATGTTTAATAACTCTGGTAATTTGAATCTGGTTGATTCTGACGAGTGGAATTAAGATTTTCCCTTTATAAATACCCTGATTGTGAGTATCCTTGTTGCCACAACAACCCTTTGCCGAAATACAATCTTTCAAAAAATGGATTCACCAGGTCAATCTCTTGAATTGCGCCGAAACCAGATCCTTCATGAGGCTGGTTTGAATTCTCTGTATGATAACAATCCAAGGGTGGCAGAGATCGTCATGTCGAAGTTAAATCTCAGTGGGTTGACTCAATTCCTCACTGCTACTCCAAAATGTTTTCAAGGCTTCGAGAATTCATCGACGACTGTTCTGTGGAGGGAGATGGCATTTATGGTTCCTTCAGAGGCAAACTCATTTATTGGTCACCAGACGTCTTTTCTCGTCGATTTGGCCTTCCCAGAGGTTCTGGGTCTGTCTTCAACTATCGTGTGACGGACATTGCCCCTGAATGGTCAGCGTGGCATAAATGGAGACGAACTCCTTCGTCTGAATTTTCCCTTTCTGTCTCAGCATACGATCTGCGCACTCCTTATTGGGTGCTCTTCCGTGTGGCTAATAATATGTTGATGGGAGAGAACTGTGACGACACGTTCTTCTCAAAGGAAACATGGCAGCTCATGATGTCTATTGACGATGGAGCCGAGATAGACTGGGCGAAATACATCTACAATAGCGTTCGAGACTGCGTCGAATATTATCCGGCCGTGCCTCTGCTCAATGGAATGCAACTTAGTTGGCTGCTAGAGCAGAGTTTTCCTCATATAGCAGAAGGACCAACAAATCTTGTGAATGCAGACTTCTTCCCGTTTAGGCCTTCCCCCTAGAATAGTGAATATGCTGTTGTTTTCAATTTTCCTCTGTTTCTTGTAATGACATCTTGTTGATGAAGGAAAAGATGTATGAAAACTGTACAACTATCTTTTGTTATCTGGCATGTGTTATCCAGGTCTTCATCCACTTTCTGCTCAGCATTCTCAATATTGACAGATAGATATGATGAATATTCCTCTGTAGATGTAATCATCTTCAAAAATGTTTAACAACATCTTCAAGAAATCCAAGAAATAGAGATGTAATAACATCTCATTCGATACTCCGTCTCTGCTGTGCTTGCATCAGTGTCTGAAGTAGTCCACGATTTTCGACACAATATCATCAAGTGCCATCATTTAAGACGGTAGATTTCTGTCTTAATCAAAGGATTTGGGATATCCTTTGGTGTCTTCTTTAAGCATTTGTTGAAAAGAACACCATGGTACTCAGGTAGGTCGACTTGCCATAAATAGCCTTATTAAGACATGTGGCGTTTCCCCCTTTGTCGAGACTCCTCGACTTCTGCTCTTCTAATTTCTGAATTCATTTGATGAGACATGTTTGGGAGAGTGTTCCCACTATGGATAGAGCCATGATCTTGCTATAAATATCATCGCCCGTGTCTTCTTGAACTTCATCTTCTCCACTCCATTTAGCATAGCATATTCTTCTCTACTTATCTCAAAATGCATCATATTACCATTGCACCCAGTGATCTGCCTGTAACTCGCAACCAGATTCTTCATGAATCAGGGTTGTATTTTGAGTATGGTAACAACTGTCGTGTAGCTAATTTCGTTATGGGAGCTCTCCATGAGAGTTGTCTAACCCAGTTTCTGACAACTATGCCAACCCGTTATCAGAAACGAGCTCTTCAAACCTTTATCTTCAGGTGTAAAACCGATGATGATGCCATTTGGGGTTGCTTTGATGATCAGGTGGTGTGTTGGACTCCGACTTTTTTCTCACAAAAGTTTGGCCTTCCTCGGGGTCCTACTCGCGTCATGGATGTCTATCGCCATTTGACTGCTCCAGAGTTCGGCTACTGGAATAAGTGGAGGCAGTCCGATGACTATGACTTTTCACCAACTCCTTCATATCTGGGGCTGAAGGAAGAGTATAGAGTCATCTTTGACATAGTTAGCAACGTCACTTTTGGCATCCCGGCTGACAACTATGTGTTCAACCCAAGGATTTGGAGGGCCATGATGGCCATTGATTCTGAGATGAAGGGCGTTGATTGGGCAGAGTTCTTCTTTGATGGAGTGAAGAGATGCATCGATCTCTTTCCTCAGTGTCCTCTGCCGACTGCCATGCAGCTAAGTTGGTTGCTTGAGCAGTCATTCCCTCATCTTGTCTCTGAGGGCATCCCTTTGATGGGTTTTGACTTCTATCCCTTGAGGGCTCACTTCCCTAACTGTGGTTGAAGAATGCTCTGGGCTTTCCTCCTTTTGGCCTTCATATGACTCCTTGTTAGATTTGTAAACAAATATGTTGTAGTTGATGAGATTTCTGCTGTTTCCTTGTAATCTTTTGAAGTCTGTTGTCTTTCTGAAGAGTGAATATGCTAACTTTGGATTCCTTCTTATTTTCATGACATTGTTCAGTCTTTCGTAGTGTAATAATGTCAAGATATCTTCAACGAATCGAAGAAATAGCAACCAGAATATAATAATTATCAACTAACTTTCAGGAATATCCTCAAAGAAAGAATGAGAGCTAGGACTCATTTATCCACGTCTGCATCTAATTCCATTAATCCCAGTTTCAAGCATAACTCTTTAAATCTGGTTTCTGGAAGTGGCTTTGTAAAAATGTCTGCTATCTGATCATCGGTGCATATATAGCGAACATCGATGTCTCTCATCTCCTGATGATCTCGTATGAAGTGATGACGGATGTCGATATGCTTGGTCCGAGAGTGATGAACAGGGTTCTTTGTGATGCACATGGCACTGTTGTTATCGCAGTAGATGGGTACACATTCGGGAGAAATCCCGTAATCTTGTAATTGTGGCTTTATCCATAGTATTTGCGAGCAACAACTAGCAGCAGCTACATACTCTGCTTCAGTGGTAGAGATAGCAACAGAGTGCTGCTTTTTGCTGAACCAGCTAATGAGCTTGTATCCCAAAAATTGACATGTGCCGCTTGTGCTTTTCCTGTCGATCTTACATCCTCCAAAATCAGAATCTGAATATCCACTCAGACCTAGACTGTCTTCTCTTGGATACCAAATTCCTAATCCTTCTGTACACTTCAGATAGCGAACAATTCTCTTGGCAGTGTCAAAATGGGCCTTCTTAGGCTTGGCTTGATACCTAGCACATAATCCCACGGCATATGAGATATCTGGTCTGCTAGCGGTGAGATAGAGTAGTGAACCTATGATCCCTCTGTAAAGAGTAGGATTCACATCATCTCCTTCTTTTTCAAGAGCAGCAATGCAAGTTGTGCTGATAGGTATGCGCAAGCTCTTGGTCTTCTCCAGACAATATTTAGTGATTAAGTCCCGAGCATACTTCTTCTGATGGATGATTATTCCTTCTTTGGATTGATGAACTTGTAGTCCAAGAAAATAGGACATCTTCCCCATCATACTCATTTGGAAATGGCTAGTCATGAGATCAGAGAACCTATCACGTAGATCTTGATTCTTTGATCCAAAGATTATGTCGTCAACATATATTTGAACTAGCAGAATGCTGTCTCCATCTTTAATATGAAAGAGAGTCTGATCTATCCTCCCTTTCTGAAATCCATTATTCAATAGAAACTTGGACAGGGTTCCATACCAGGCTCGTGGTGCCTGCTTAAGACCATATAGTGCCTTCTTGAGCCTGTAGACTTGATTACCTTGCTCAAATCTCGGAGGCTGCTCGACATAAAATTCCTCCTTGTGCTCGCCATTAAGGAAGGCGCTCTTCACGTCCATCTGCATCACATCAAACTCATGGTATGCAGCATATGCCAAGAATAAGCGGATAGGCTGTAGTCTTGCTACTGGGGCGAAGGTTTCATCATAATCTATTCCTTCACATTGTCTATACCCTTTGGCTACAAGACGGGCCTTGTTCCTTACTACGACACCTGATTCATCTTTCTTGTTTTTGAACACCCACTTAGTGCCTATAACACTTTGATGTTCTGGTCTGTCGACTAGTTCCCACACATTGTTGCGTGTGAACTCTGCAAGCTCCTCTTGCATGGCATTCACCCAATCTGCATCTAGCAGTGCTTCTTCTACTTTCTTGGGTTCTTCGTTAGATATGTAACATGCTAACATGGCATTGCCGTTCCCTTGTCTGGTTAGGATAGGGTCATTTATGCTTCCAAGAACATTGTCTAAAGGATGTGCACGTAGCCATGATGGTCTGATACATCCTGGGATTTCAGCATCTGGTTCTTCTTCTTGATGAGTATTATTTTGATTAGCTTCTACTGCATTCTCATGGGGTTCGGCAACTGGGACAACTGGTACTCCTTCTTCATTTGCTTCTGGATCTTCATGAACAGGATCGGCATGAACAGGTATGTCAACGGTTTGAGCTCCAGCAGCAGGTTCCTCCAGGATTGGATTCTCAGCATCTCCTTTGCTAAGATCTTCAGTAGATTCTTCATCCTCTCGATCGTCAAGTGCGCCAGCAACATCTAAATTCTCATTTAGATATATAGAGGATGGGGCCTCAGCATGATCATTAGCATCACTGGCCTGGTCAGCAGTCTGGTCACCTGCTGAGTGCGATGCCTTTGGGGTGACATCAGTCTTAGACCTAATCGGATCAATACTCATATTTTCGAAAGAATTCTGTAGAGATTGATCATAGATATTATTGGTCTCATGATTGTCATCCTTATCATCCTTGTTAGCTCTGCGCACTAAAGTAGACTCATCACAAATAACATTGCATGTTATCTCCACAAGTCGAGTTGTCTTGTTTAACATTCTATAACCTTTGTGAGAAGGGTATCCATATCCTAGGAAAACACCTTCATCAGACTTAGGTGAAAAAGTGTTAAGTCTAGACTTCCCATTGTTATGGATATAACATGTTGAACCGAAAGCACGTAAGTGTTTAATAGAAGGCTTACGACCATTATACACTTAATAAGGAGTTTTGTTAAATCTTCCATTAACTGCACTTCTGTTTTGAGTGTAGCATGCAGTCATGATGGCTTCTCCCCAATACTTTCCACTGAGTCCAGAATCAGCAAGCATAGACCGCGCTGCTTCCTTCAATGTTCTGTTTCTTCGTTCTACTAACCCATTCTGCTGTGGGGTTCTAGCAGTGGACCTCTCATGATGAATTCCAGCCTCCGTACAGAAATCCATTAGAATTCCATTACAGAATTCAGTCCCATTATCAGATCTAATCCTCTTAACTGTAAACTCTTTGCTGTTCTGCTCTTTGAGGATCAGCTCAGGTAGCAGGGTTTTTACTTCGTCTTTAATAGTTGAACCCACGTATACCTGGAGAAGTCGTCAACATCCACAAGTGTATATATTTTCTTATTGACTGTGGGTGGTGTGACAGGACCAAATAGATCCATGTGTAGGAGTTCAAGAATTCTCCCTGAGGTATCCTTTTCTGGATTTGATTTGAAGGATGCCTTTGTTTGTTTGCCTTGTTGACACGCTTTGCACACTCCTTCCTTTCGGAAAGCTTCAGCGGGTAGTCCTTCGACCAGCTTGTGTTTGGCTAGATGATTGATAGTCTTGAAGTTCAAGTGATTTAATCTTTTATGCCATAGCCAATTTGTTTCCTCTTTGTTAAATGCCATGAAGCATGAGTCCTGTTGGCCACTTTGCCAATCGACCACATATAGGCCACCCTTGCGGATGCCTCTAAGCTTCACTTCACCTGTAACCTTATCAACAATATCACAGCCAGAGTCAATAAAATAAACGTTATATCCATTCTCACATAGTTGGCTGATGCTCATCAAATTGTGTTTAAGGTTTGAGACGAGAGCAGCATTAACAATTCTGATTCCATCTTGTTCTACACATCCTCTTCCAATGACTCTTCCTCTGCTGTTATCACCAAAAATAACTGAGGAACCATAGACGCTTTGTAAATCTGAGAATAAGTCTGCTCTTCCAGTCATGTGTCCTGAGCAGCCGCTATCAAGAATCCATTCATCTGGAGTTCTTGACTGCTTGACTCGTAGATCCTGTTTCTGCAAGACAATTAAGCGAAAGATTTAGGTACCCGTTTAGTCTCGGGTCCTGCAGGATTAGCAAGTGTCATTGTTCCTTTTGGAACCCACATCCGAGTGATTTTCAAAATTTTCTTCTTGACATCACTCTTTGTACCTTTCTCAACCTTAGGATAAGTAAATCTTGCATACTTAGATTGAGGATGAGGTGTGGTAGTGTGTTGTGCCTTCATTGTCCTTTTGAGAAAGTTTGTTTTGGACTTAGGCCTTACATTGGTGTTCTGCCTATGTGGTGTAAATGCATTGTATGAGGGCTTTACAGCATTATAATAAACATTTTTGTTTTTCTGAAATGAAGAGTTTGCTGTCCTAGCAGTAGATACATACTGCTCGGCATTCCTTCTAGACTCTGTTGTTCTTGGTTGCGAAGCATATATTCTCGTGTTCTGCTTGAATTTATCATTCCTCTGTTGAGGTATCATAGCAGACACTCGAGTATTCTGCTGAGGTATAACGTACCTCTGCTGTGCTTCCCTAGCATATATTCTAGGATTCTGCTGGGATATATCGTACCTCTACTGAGGTTCCCTAGCAGATGTCCTAGCATTCTGCTGTGGTTTCACAGATTCGCTAATGAGTGTTTTAGCAGATTCCATTTCTTTCAGTTTTTCTCCAAGGATGAATTTTCCAGCAGAGACAAACTGAGTAGTCTTCCGCTTAGAAGATCCTCCTTTATCATAGCGATCATAACCAACACCAACTCTATCTTTGTGGTGCTTTTGTTGATTAATTGCAGCATTCAAAATAGCTTGACTAGTCGTGTAAGTACAAATGCAATTTTCTTTTGGTTTATTTTTCAGCAAAATGTTTTCTTTCTCAAGAATTTTGAAATTTTCAGAAAGTATTGAAAATTCGGCTTTCATTTTTGTAAGTTCCTCACTTGCAGACCTTAGTCTTTCGACTTCCTCGGTCAAATTTGAAACTTTTAACTTTAGTGAGGTGTTTTCACCCACAATGACGTTTTTAATTTCGTACATTTTAGAGAATTCTTCACTTAGCTTCGTGAGATAGTCTTCCTCAGAATCTAAAGTGAGATTCTCGCAATCATCAAAGGTTACAAATCTAGGGATGTTTACTGAAATTACCTCGTTGTTCTCGGCTGCTAGAGCCGTTTCAGCATTCTGATCAGCATCTGCATCAGCAAATTGATCTTCCACGATGTCTGCCATCAGAACTAGCATGGTTTCTTCATCCTCTTCCTCTGAGGATAGATAAAAAAAAAAAAAAAAAAAAAAAAAAAAAAAAAAAAAAAAAAAAAAAGCTGACTTTCGGACAGTCATGTTTCAAATGGTCTGGAGATCCACACTCGAAAAAGGTCCTAGGCTTTCGCTCTGCTGAGCGGGCATGAGAAGGTGACTGCTGAGTCTCCTTTGCTTCCTTTTCGCCTTTAGCCTCCATCAGCATCTTCTGAAGTTTCTTCATCTGTTCTTCTAGTTCACTGATCTTAAGATCAGTAGGCTGAGAGCCAGAGGTTGCAGCAACCTCCTTTGATTGGGTTATAGAAGCAGATCTTTCTTGATTGTAAAATGGTTTCTTTTGTTTAAACTTATTAAAATCCTTTTTGACAAAATAAGCTAAATCATCTGAGCTAGCAGCGGATTGTACTACTGCAGCTTCATTCTTCTTTGACTGTTGTATTATAAATTCATGAGATTTTAACTGAGCAAATACCTCGGATGTAGACATGTTGTTGAGATCTTTCTCACTTAGACTAGTCATTTTAACAAACCAGTCATCTCTGGGGTATAGTTTAGAGATAATCTTGTGATTCATTTCTCCATTCTCATATTTCTTACCAAGGTTATTCAGCTCTCCAATGATGGTATTAAATCGTTCCTCCATGGCCATTATGGATTCACCTGCATTCATAGAGAAAGATTCATATTTATCAACAGCTACCTGCAGTTTATTGCGTTTCATCTGGTCTGTCTCCTGGGAGGACTCGCAGACATACTGCCACATCTCTTTAGCTGTATCAAACTCTAAGGCCTTTTGTGCCATCAACTTGGGTAGAGAGTCAAGGATTAACTTCTTTGCAACATGCTCCAGCTGAGCTCTTTTCTTGTCTTCACTTGTGTATTCCTCAAAAGGTTTT
>JAPKLW010000342.1:42336-58826 GCA_026898455.1 Plectranthus barbatus | reverse complement strand
CTTCCTTTGCTTCTTCTTCTTTTCTCCTTATTTCCTCTGTCCTTATGACTAACTCTTCCTCATTTTTCTTTCTTCTTTCCTGGTCAGCCTTTCTTCTTTCTTCCCCCTCTTTGATTGCAGCCAAAAAGTTTGTACCATAGGCCACAACCGTGTCTTCGAGGTGAGTCCTGGTGTCTGCTATGTCTTTTCGAACAACCTCAAGACCTGTTCTGTTCTCAGAAATAGCTAACTTGGTTTCAGCGACCTCCGTTTGTACATGAGATACATCGCCCCGTATCTCATCAACTTCTCTTCTCAAATGGCTGGTGGCTGCTGCTACTCTTCCATCAATGGCTGTTTGTAAATAAGAGTTAAAAGCTTCAGCTATTTCCGCAGTCAATGGAAAGGGTATTTGTAGTGAGGTTATGGGAGAGGCATTGAAGGAAGTAGTCGTGACAAGTTCTCGACTGGTTGGAATATATGGTTGCTGTGCGTGACTGGTATTCGCAGCAACATACTCCTGATAGCATAATTCCTCATGCAATATCCGACGGGCTGTATCCAGAACTTGTGCGGTCTCCTGGATAATCTGAGCTTCAGCTTTCTGAGCTTCCTCAATTATGTCCTGAATATCAATGTCCAGGAACTTAGCCAACAACATATCGCGAGAATCGAATTCCAAATGAATTGTGATCGATGGGAAGGACACGGGATTGTGGTCCTTGGGTTTGAGGGGAGGAATGTTGGGTGTGGCAAGCCCATGTCCCACATTGGAGAAACAAGGATGGGATTCCTTGTATATAAGAGTCCACCCAACTCCATTAGTATGAGACCTTTTGGGTTGATACCTGTTGAGGTTTGATTTGTGATGGAATTGGGACCCTTGGAACTTATTATAAATCGAATCAAAATATAGCCAACGATGCACAAAACGAGATACAAGATACAAGCCTTGAATACAGTTTTATAGAAAGAACTAAATTTCTAGTGCTCTCGTGCGTTAGTGCCTTTCTCCCTTGGAAAAAATGTGTCCCAAATAGGACCTTCACTTCCCTTTTATAGTTCAAGGGAGGTAGTTACAACCCTAGCGCTACTCGACGGCTGTTCCGACTTTTTGGGGAGTCGTTAGTGCCGGTCGTTGGAGTCTCTTTCATGGAATCGGTTGGTTAGGGATCTCTCGAGCTGCCTAACGGGAGAGCGTCACCGGTCCTTGCGAGATCTTTGGAGGTAGTTCCGGCTTTCGGGGAAGAGGTGGCCATGTCCTGCGGTCTCTTAACTTCCTTCCGATTTTTGCACGTTCCCAAATTCGGCGCCTCTTGCTAGGGTCGTACACGAGGATTGGACCTTCTCATTTGATCTTGGAGCAGGTGGTCCCGAGGAGGAGACCGCGACCTTGACTGGGCGTCGGAGCCTGTACCCCGTATGCCGGGCCTTGGACCTGTTGAGGTCGTCGTCTTGAAGCCGTCGAGCCCGTTTAGACGCGTTATTTTGGGTCGTTGTCATTCTTAATGGGCCTGGACCTGACTTTTCTATTTGGTGCATATTTGAATTTTACATTATACAGAAGCATGATGGGCCTGATATGGTCGTGATGGACTATTCCTATTTAAATACAAAATGGATATAATTGCGATAAATAAAAGAGATATGATTGAAGGGTATTTATTGAAGAAAAATTGATGAAAATGTACTTTTGCTATTTTGTGGAGTTTTCATAAGGGTTGCTATTTATTGAACTATATTTAACCAAATTGTTAGAATAGATTTTGGCTCTATTTATTATCCTCACTCAAGATTTTTATGTTTGTTTTTCAAAATTACCATATTTGTGATGTCAAAACTAAGATAAATTATGTAATATTTAATAGTAAAATAATAATTATTTTGAAAAATTAAAATAGAAATTAACATGAATAATTTTTCTTTGTTCGATATGCAATTCAATTCAATCTTTTCTTTTTATTAGATTAATCATAAAATTATTCTTGATGTCACTCCATACAATGATTAATGAACATAATAGTTTATTAATGAACAATTAATGCAACTCAAACTTATCTTATTTTGCATCCGGTCTTACTTTAATATATATATAGAGTAGTGATCATATGAGAATAGTTTTTAGTATAAGAAATGAGAATAAATCTCAGCCTTTAATTTTGTGATATCAACGCTCATGATCAAATTTACTCCGTGTGCAGTTTTCCTCGTTTATCCTGCAGTTTTGATTCATTAAGGTTATTTTTGTAATTTTAGGATTTTTAAAATTTTAAAGGTATATACTTCCATATTTAATTAGATTTTGTATGCCTTAATTCACGCGTTCTGATATCTTATTCCTCCTTCGTTTGATTCGATTTATATATCTTCTCTCGATCAGATTTTTTTTTGTTTCTGGATTTGGCGTTCGTGATCGCTGTCGGCTTCGAAATTGTGGTTTTTGTGGAGTTTTGTTTTTGATTTTGGAGTTCTGTCGTTTGAACAGGACATGTCTGATCGATCTAAAGGTAAGTTTAATACTTTGTATTTTTTATTTTCGATAGTGTTCATGGTTCTATCGATTTTTTTTATGTTAGGAGATGATTTGATCTTGTTTTTGAATTCTAGACTCTGTTTGTAATTGATTCGTGCATGAATATAGTTTTAAAAAAATTGTGGTATTCAGATGTTCATTTTTCCTTTAGTGTCGTGCATCTTTAGTGTTAACAATGTGCATCTTTATATCTTACAGGTTCATTTATTCCAAATTGTGTTGATTGTTTTTTTAAAAAATTGTGTTATTCAGATGTTCATTTTTCCTTCAGTGTCGTGCATCTTTAGTGTTAACATTGTGCATCTTTATATCTTACAGGTTCATTTGTTCCAAATTGTGTTGATGAGATTAAGCCTTTTAAGGGCAGGGTTTTTAGAACGGTTGATGGTGGTATTGATTTTTATAGGCAGTATGCTCGTGTTGCTGGATTTGATACTCGTATGTCAACTAGTTCTAAGGTTGATGATAGAATTATTTGGAAGTATGTTATGTGTAGTAGGGAAGGTGATAAGTTTACTACTTCGAGACATATGGATTCGAAACAAAAAAGAAGGAAACATGACTCTATGAGGTGTGGTTGTACTGCTAGAGTAGTCTTGAAATATGAATACCTTGTTGGTTATGTTGTTCATTCATTTATATAGGAGCATAATCACCCATTGATTGAAGATCAGTTCAAGCATTTTATGAAGCTTAATAGTAAGATTGATATTGTTCATCAAAAGTTCATTATTGATTGTGCGAAAACTAATATTGGACCTACTAAGTCATATAAGTTGTTGATGGAGTTTCTAGGTGGTTATGATGCTGTTGGTTGTTCTACTTTAGATGTTAGGAATTATTCTCGGGATATGAATGCTTTTGTTGATGGGGTTGATGCCCAGATGCTGCTGAATGAGTTTCGTGGAAAGAAGGGTATATGTCCCTCTTTCACATTTGATTTTGAGGTTGATTCAAATCAGAGATTGCAAAGATTGTTTTGGTGTGATTCTGTTTCGAAGCAGAATTACAAATTGTTTGGTGATGTTGTTGCTTTTGACACAACATACTCTACAAACAAGTAAGTTTTTGTCATGTTTCATTTTTATGTCATTATACTTCATCTTTAGCTTTATATCTTGCATTATTGTATTTCTTCCGAGTATTATTTTTATTTTAGGTTTTTTTCATTTTTAGTAAAAATTTGTTCATTTTTCTGTTGATATTCTGCAATTTCTACTTTTAGGTATTGCATGATATTTTCTTCTTTTACTGGGAAAGATAATCATGGTAAACCAGTGACTTTTGCTTCTGCATTGTTGAGTAAGGAAGATTCAGATTCCTTTTGCTGGTTGTTTGAAAAGTTTATTTCATGTGTTGGTGTTGCACCTAGGATGATTATTACTGATCAAGATTTAGGTATGAAGGTAGCTATTGAAAGGGTTTTAGTAGGTACTCGGCATCGGTGGTGTATGTGGCATATTATTCTAAAACTTGCTGATAAGGTTTCTAGGGAACTTCATGCAAATGAAGACTTTAAGGATGATTTGAAATCTTATGTTTGGTCTGATTTAATTGGTCCTGAACAGTTTGAAGAAGGTTGGTATTATATTATAGTGAATTATGGACTAGAAAAAGATAAATGGTTCGAGACCACGTTTGAATCTAGGGATTATTGGGTTCCTGCTTTTTTCCGTGATTTTTCATTCAGCGGTCTTATGAGGACAACATCTATATCTGAGTGTGAGAATCATTTTTACAAGAGTTTTACAAAATTTCGTTCTAACTTGCTTCAGTTTTTGATGAATTTCAATCATGCTATTGATTCTCAAAGGAATTCTAGTTCACATTTGGATTATCTTGATAGCACAGTTGTTCGTAAACTGAAGACTAGACTTTTGATTGAGAAACAAGCTTCTTTGGTTTATACTTCCAAAATGTTTGGTTCTTTTCAGACTGTGTTACTTGCTGCCTGCTACCGTTGTCATATTTCTGATAAGAAATTTGTTGGGGATGGACTGGTTTATAAGATTATTGATGAAAATAAGGATATTTTCTGTGTTGTTTACAATGAGGATGATGAAACTTATGTTTGTGTCTGCAATATGTTTATTAGGATTGGGTTGCTGTGCAGTCACATATGTGCTGTTTTTAAGAATGAAGATGTAGTGTCTGATGGGTTTTGTATACTGAAAGCATTTATTATAATGAGTATACAATGGTTTAATTCTCCTATCTGTTAACAATCGTACAAGTATGAACAATGGTATCCTCTTGTCTCACCGATAGGGACGATCATACGGCGTGTTGTAGATCGTAGAAGACAGTATGATCACTTGATCTAGTGAGACATAAACCTGATCACAGCCGAGACAGCGTATGAGGATACGTCTGTCCGGATGGCTGCGACATTGTCGGAATAAGGAGTCTGTCTTGGTTACTTGACATGCTGGTACGCAGGGGTGGCGTATTGATGGACCGCAGTGAGATGTATTCGCCTGTCTGACATCAGCGAATACAAGATCTCGTTATATTGATTGAGTCCAAACCGTAACGAAGGTTCAGGGGTTTGCACGGGTTGACTGTTGCTTTGACTTGCCATGGTGGAGAGCCTAAGTAACATGCTCGTATATCCGAGTAATAGGATGGGGAAATTCCCTGAGGAGCTCAATAACATTCATCGTGTCAAAGTCCTGCAGGCTGATTAAGTTCAGGCACGAGTGATAAGGATTGAGTGGTACTACTCATGAATAATAAGATATTAATTAATTGTAGTTAGAGCTTGTCAGAGGCTCCGATTAATTAATGGATGTCCGGTTACCTTAAATATGAGGATTCTCAATTAATGCAGCCCGTTCTCATAACGTGGTAATAAAGGGGTAGGTCAGTATTAATTTTGTGGTGAAAAAGAATTAATATTAATTAAATAATTGTGTCCTGGGTTGTGGATGATCACTGTAATTTCTACAGATTAATTACAGAAATAGTGGCAAATAAATTTGTAAACCCTAAGGTTATCGATCCAGGGGAATGAAGCAACGAAAAATCCTAAATACTAAATCAGGCGTTCTTAAAATACTGGTTAGGAAAAACAATTGAAAAGTTTTGGTTGTTTTGGAAATTTTAATACTTGAAAATTAAACAGGAAATTGAAAATCTTTTGAAGTCAAATAAGAGAAGCACAGATTCCAGGGATAAACCACCTTCTATTCATCATCCACCTCATCTCCTTAAATATATCAACAAATACACAACCTCTATTTTTTTTTCTAGCTCGTATTGAATCTCTTATGCTCTTTACATAAATTTTTTTTTTCATTCTTTTCTTTTCAGAGAGCTTATGAGAATTCTAATTATTTCTTTGAGCTTCTTTTTCACACATCTTTTCACCACTAATTTATCATATCTTATCACGAATTCACCAATCAACCCCATACATACCACAACTCAAGACATGAGTGAGACAATACTTTTCTTAATCTCATAGACAAGGAAAGAAAAATTGTACAGGCTCAAAGTGGCTAACTAGGGAAAATTTTATTGTGAAGGGACAGTGTTTAGGATATTGGGTTAACAAAGATGGCCTAAGATCATTTTCTCAACTTGTGCACACTATGCAGTCTCAACACAGAAAATAAGCAAGTTCTAGAGAAATCAAAACACACATGTGAATCTCACATCAAATGAAATAAAGGCTCAAATTCTCACACAAGGACTCAAAAATTTTCTTTCACAATCAATTTCAAATCAGCTCAATCAGCATGCAAATATAAGTGTCAAATCAGTCCTATCATGCGGTATTCTACATTCATAGGCATCTAACCACAATCTCAATCAATTCAATACTCAACCCTCAATCAATTCTAATCTCACAATCTCGTTCAGGTTATCTCAAAACTTAAAATTTTTCCCACAAAATAGCATAAAAATACGAAAAATTAAAAACAAAAGCCAAAAAAATTGAAAGCATAAAATAGAAAGGTGCGAAAAATTAAAGACAGAAAGCAGAATAAATAAAAGATAGGACCTTCCATCTCTTGTCCACATCCCCCCAAACTTATTTCCAACTTGAAGAGTGGAATAAGTTTGAAAATCAGACTAGAGAGGGAACGATACCTGGTAGTTGATCTCAGACATCAACTTTTTTATCCCCCGGAGTCTTCAATCACCATCAAGGAGGTCGGGTCCAGGCAAGCCTCCTTGCGACCTCCTTTTCATCTCTGTTCTTGACAACTTTCATCCCCCACTTCTTGGTGCCTTTCAATGTCCCCCCAATGGCGGACTTGTACTTCTGTAGAACTCGTAGTAATTTGTCCAACTTCCCATACCTAAGGTGTGCCGGAAGCATCTTGAGTTTCAGAACCAGCGGATCAGAGTTAGATTGCAGTTTTCCCCAATTTGCGTCGGTTGACATGGGTGAAATTGCCGCAATCCCTTTTCTACGTCGCGCTGATGAAAACTACATCTCGGTCTTCCGTCGTGTGTCAATCGACGTGAATGTAGAGTCGATCGACGAGGATCCTAAAGCTCCATCGATCGACGAGGCTCCTTCGTCGATCGATGTGGGTGCTTTTCCACGTTTTCTTTTCTTTTTCTGGCTGCGTCGGCTTGACAACCGCTTCTGTTTGTTCTCTTTTTCATGTGTTATCCCCTCGGATACATCCAGCTCCATCGCCCGATCCACAAGCTCATCATCTACCTTATCCAAATCTGAAGACAAACACAAGGGGTGTAGTAAGCTGTTCTCCAGAAAATCCGGATCAGTTTTAAGAGGAGAAAAGGGAGAGGAAATCACCGGATTTGAACATTTGATCATGTGGCACTCTTCCCGGTAGCTCCCTTCATTACGCTTCTACACTGCTTTGTATATGGGGAAGGTGACCGACTCATCATTAACTCGGAACGTCAGTTTGCCATCTCGAATGTCGATCAATGCCCCTCCGGTCTTCAGGAATGGTCTTCCTAGGATCAGAGAAATGTTCGATCCTCCTCCATATCAAGCACCACAAAGTCGGCTGGAATAATAAAATCTTTTACCTTCACCAACACGTCTTCCACGATGCCTTTCGGGTAAGTGACTGATCTGTCAGCCATCTGCAATGATATGGTAGTGGGCTTGATGCTTCCGATCTTCAACCGCTTGAAGATTGACAGCGGCATTAAGTTGATGGATGCGCCGGAATCGCAAAGGACCTTCCCAAAGGTCTCTCCTCCAATGACACAGGGGATCGTGAAGGATCCCGGGTCTTCTCTCTTCAGCGACATCTTCTTCTGGATAATCGCGCTGCATTCCTCGAACAAGTTGACCCTCTCGTGCTCTACAAAGGGTCTTTTCTGAGAGACCATATCCTTTAAAAATTTCATATACCCCGGTATCTCTCGTAGTGCCTCTATCAGCGGAATGTTAATGTTTACTTTCTTCATGTTCTCAAGAAAGCGTGCATATTTCTCGTTCATCTTCGCTTTGGCAAACCGCTGCGGATACGGCAGGGGGGGCTTATACATTGGTGGCTCGACTGGCATCGATCGACGAGCTTCAGCCTCGTTTGACGGGAGCTTTGGTACTTCGTCGATCGACGGCAACCCTCCATCGATCGACGGGGCTGCGTCAGCGACAGCTTCTTCGGCCTGCTCGACATCTTCGTCCTTCTTTGAATCAGTCCTTGCTTGGTTTGGCCCTTCGTACGATTTTCCCCCTCTTAGAGTGATAGCATTCACTTGGTTTATCTGACTCTGAACTTTGGGGTTAGCTTGAGTATTGCTAGGAAATTGCCCGGGTTTGTGCTGGGCTTCGAGAGCTTTGGCGATCTGACCGACCTGAGTCTGTATGATCTGTACGTGTTTCTTGACTTGGTCCACCTTGGTCTTTACTCCAGCTATCTCTTGCTTCAACTTGGCTACAGTATCAGTAGAGCCTTCCATGAACTTGGCCAAAATCTCCTCGAGATTTGGCTTCTTCTTCTCCACCACTTCTCCATCTTGCACTGCAAACCCAGGTGGTGGTTGCTCAGCTGCTTGGGGGTTCGCGTAGGAAAATCCAGGATGGTTCCTCGCGTGATTGAAAGTGTAGGGCTGGTTGTGCTGCTGATATCCTCCACGGTAGTTGTCTTGATAACCGCCCCTTTGAATGAAATTTACAGCGGAACAATCCCCCTCAGACGGAGCTTGCACTGGCTCTACTACAGCGACTGTTTTCTCCTGCTTCAGTGCAGCGAAGTCTTCCCTTAACTTTTTCAGCTCGGCTGCCAAATCAGGTTGTTCGACAACTTTCTCCACCACTTTCTCCTTCTCGACCGCCATCACAGGCCAAGTTCGGCTTGAGGACCACCGTTGAGTGTTGTTGGCCATCTTTTGGAAGAAATCCATGGCCTTTTTTCCACTTTTCGTCATGATTGTGTCTCCCAGTGTGGTGTCCACCAATTTGGCTGTCTTATCATTGAGCCCTTCGTAAAAAGCTTCTGCCTGTTCTCCTGGCGGAAAACCATGTCCGGGACATGATCTCAGCAGCTCTTTGAATCGATCCCACGTCTCACTGAAGCTCTCGTCAGGCCTTTGAGCGAACCTGATGATTTCTTTCCTTCTCTGCCTGATGACATTCGGAGGGAAGAAGTTTTCCAGGAATTCATTCCTCAGTTCGGTCCACGTGCCTATGCTTCCTTTGTCCAGTGCGGTGAACCATGATTGTGCCTTATCCCTCAGAGAGAATGCGAACAGACGCATTCGGATGGCACTCTTGCTGACTCCTCCAATTTTTACAGTATTGCAGAGCATAATAAACTTGTCCAAGTGCGCATAGGGGTCCTCAGTAGGTCTTCCTCCGAATTGATTTTGTTGCACCATCTGCACCAATCCGGTCTTCAGTTCAAAATTGTTGGCATTGATGCCAATCTTGAAATCAGTCTCCTTGAACCGAGGTTTATACCGGTTCTGCATGGCTTCCTCTTCTTCCTCATCGTTCGACTCCTCTGGAGGATCTGGATTGTCTTCCTCTTCTTCGTCGGGCTTATCTTCGAACAATGGGTTGTGGCGAAGATCTCTTCCATTCGGATTGTTCCTTTCGAGTTCTCCTTCCAGATTGTACTGTTGGATTTGCGCCCTCATAGCTTGAACTTCTTGGAGAAGCACAGCCTGCTCCTCCGCAGTTGGCACTGGTGGAGGCGGTGGTACGTTGTCTTCCATTGTGAGATTACTCGAGCTTTCCTGAGCACGCTTATTCCTACGGATCTTTCTGCAAGTGGCTTCAATGTCCGGGTAGTAATACAGCGGGTCCTTTCCTCTAGCTCTTGTGCTCATGCACTACCTGTACAGCAAAAGGAGGTAGTGAAGTAAGACTGAAAATAAAAATGAAACGAACTGAAATAAACAACTGAAATTCTAAAAAAAAACAAAGCGTCGATCGACGAGGCAAGCCGTCGATCGACGAAAGGAAAATGACTTCGTCGATCGACGCAAAATAGCGTCGATCGACGAGAATTACAAAAATACGAGAAATTAAAAGAAAATACGAAAATTACAGCCTAAATCAGTATTTCAATCACAGACTTAATAGTAAGATTAATTCTGTTCACTCCCCGGCAACGGCGCCAATTTGATCACTGTAATTTCTACAGATTAATTATAGAAATAGTGGCAAATAAATTTGTAAACCCTAAGGTTATCGATCCAGGGGAATGAAGCAACGAAAAATCCTAAATTCTAAATCAGGCGTTCTTAAAATACTGATTAGGAAAAACAATTGAAAAGTTTTGGTTGTTTTGGAAATTTTAATACTTGAAAATTAAACAGGAAATTGAAAAGCTTTTGAGGTCAAATAAGAGAAGCACAGATTCCAGGGATATCTACCTATCAAGTATGAGATGAATGAATTGATTAATTCCCAATTTTAATTCCTCTTCGTAGTGAAACATCAGAAAAGTATTACGAACTTCTTTGTTGGACAATTTGTAAAGTAGATTAATTAATTACCTATCTCCGCTCGGTCTCAAGATAAATTAACTAACTCCAAAGATCTACAGATTTATTCCTACAATTAATCTCCTTCAGTTACGACAAGAAATCAAATTATATTGTGAAAATCTCTTTCGATTGAAAACTATCACAGTTACATCTCAAGTAATCAACTAGATAATCCTAAGATGTGGCCAACAAATCAAGATTATGAATAAGCACAGATTTCACAAACTACGAAGGGAAAGGGAAAATAATTCAATTAATCACAACATGCATACATTGATGGTTCGAAACCCTAGAATCTGAGGAAGAGATTAGTTACACATATTCAGAGTAATATTCATCATAGAAAGATAAAACCTGAATTGCATAAAAACTTGGGTTGGAATGTCTTCCCACAAAGCTCTATCTTCAAACATAAACTCTAAAACTCTTTGAATCTCTCAAAATCTGAAATCTGGAATAAAACATGCTTAAAACTCGATTTTACAAGGTTATTTATAGAGGTGGAGGTATATCATATCAAATCTAGGGCTAAAGATATGAAAAATCTCGAATTCAGCCAATTTCCCACGCCAGGAGGTCCGCGTCGATCGACGGGGATCGACGAGGCATCCCCGTCGATCGACGTGGAAAACTGAAGTCAGCCCCGTCTGCGCGGTCTCACGGTTTTGGCCATAACTTCCTCATCCGAACTCCGATTAACCCGATTCCAGTTGCGTAGGAGAGCTAACTCAAAGCATCATCCATTGCCATGCGCCAATAGCCCGAATTCCTCTTGTGGAAAAACTCTTCACTGCTACTCTTACACGTCGCTGCTTTCGGAACGGTTTTCTCATGAGTTTAGGCCTAAAAACCTGCATAAACATCAAAACACACCTAAAACCACCTAATATTGACATCATGCATAAAATATATATATAAACTCAATAAAACTACATAAATTAGTATAAAAATAATATAGATAAGTGAGTGAAATAACGAGCTTATCACTGCCATTGGAGATTTCACCTTGTACTTTGATGATTATGTTTTAACTTTGAGATATGTTTTGTACGTGCCGGATTTTCGGCGAAACCTTATTTCAGTTTCCAAACTTTATGTTGATGGATATTCAGTTATTTTTGATAGTGGTGTTTCTATCGTTGGTAATAACGGTGTTATCTGTCGTGTGATGCTGAATAATTCTCTCTATGTTATTAACTGTAATCATAAAGCTTCCGCAAATATTGCATGTAATTCATCCGTAATTGATAAACCTAGAAAGAGAAAACTTACTTCTTCTGATGAGGATCTTACATATCTCTGGCACTTGAGACTGGGTCACATCAGCTTGAAGCGGATTCAAAGATTTGCAGATGACGGTACATTGGACCTAGTCCGGGCTGTACCTTATCAAGTCTGTGAATCCTGCATCGAGGGCAAGATGTCAACTAGTCCTTTCAAGGCTAGTCAGTCTCGAGCAGAGGAAGTGTTGGAATTGATCCATTCTGACTTATGTGGACCGATGTCCACGCAGGCTCGTGGAGGGTACGAGTACTTCGTCACTTTCATTGACGACTACTCAAGGTACGGATACGTTTACCTGCTTCGCTACAAGTCTAAATGCTTTGAGAAATTCAAAGAGTTCAAGGCTGAGGTAGAAAAGAAGGTCGGGAAAACTATCAAGTCGCTGCGATCTGACCGCGGCGGTGAATACCTCGGTAACGAGTTCCTGCAGTATTTGTCAAAAAATGGGATTACATCCCAGTGGACTGCACCGGGTACTCCCCAGCAAAACGGTGTAGCTGAGAGAAGAAATAGGACTCTTCTAGAGATGGTAAGATCAATGATGACTTATGCAAACTTACCAATTTCGTTTTGAGGCTACGCATTTGAGACAACAGCTTACGTGCTTAATGTGGTGCCTTCTAAATCAGTTCCTAAGACGCCTTCTGAGCTCTTCCTTGGTCGCAAACCTAGTTTGTGCAAGTTTAGAGTATGGGGCTGTCCGACACACGTACTATCGAAGGAACCTGATAAGTTAGAAAGCAGGTCAAAAGTAATGTTGTTCATAGGGTATCCCAGACAAACGAAAGGTGGTTATTTTTACTGTCCTGAGAGTCAGAGAGTCGTTGTTAACACCAACGCTAGATTCTTGGAGGACGAGTATGTGAGTAATCACAAGTCAAGGAGTGATATCGTTCTTCAAGAAATTGAGAACGAGAATGCAATTCCAAGGTAAGGGGAGCGTGTAGATGTGGGTGCACCTGTGAGAGGTACAGCACCACAGACACGTTCTTCATTGCAAGGTGCAGGACCACAAGCTACTGCATCTACTACTGACACGGCACCGATGCCTCGTCGTAGTGGGAGAGTTATTTTCTAGCCGGAAAGATACATGTTCGTGGGTGAGTCTTCGGACTTGAGCCCGGAAGACGGACATGAGGACTCTGACCCACTAACTTACGAAGAGGCAGTGCAGGACAAGGATGTTGCCAAATGGCGTGTCGCCATGGATTCTGAAATTGAATCCATAACTGCTATGGATGTATACCAGAAAACTGATTTGCCGGATGGCTTTAGGGCCATAGGGTGCAAATGGGTATACGAGAGAAAGAAAGGGGTTATAGTCAGAAAGAGGGCATTGACTATGACGAAACCTTTTCACCCGTAGCCATGCTCAAATCCATCCGGATACTCCTTGCCATAGCTGCGCATATGGACCTCGAGATCTAGTAGATGGATGTCAAAACTGCTTTTCTAAACGGTTACCTTGAAGAAGGTAGGGACATCTATATGCAGCAACCCGAGGGTTACATAAGCAAGGGCGAAGAACATCTTGTTTGGAAGCTTAGGAAGTCCTTGTATGGACTTAAGCAAGCTTCAAGGTCGTGGAACTTACGTTTCAACGATGTGATTAAATCCTATGGATTTGCACAGTTGGAAAACAAAAGTTGTGTTTATCGACTTTGTGTCACTGGAAGCGTGGTTTTCCTTGCACTATACGTTGATGACATACTCCTATTTGGAAACAACGAGGGAGTGATGTCGGAAATCAAGGCTTGATTATCCGAACAGTTCCAAATGAAGGATCTGGGAGAAGCTGGCTACATTCTTGGGATTAAGGTCTTACGAGATCGTAAGAGAAGAATGTTGATCTTATCCCAGGCATCCTATGTGGATACTGTGATTGCCCGGTTCAGCATGCAACTCGCCAAGAAAGGCTTGCTACCTTTCAGACATGGCGTTCTAGTGGGCAGTGTCCTCAGACACAGCGGGAGAAAGATGAGATGAGTCTTGTACCATATGCTTCGGCTGTGGGTAGCCTCATGTATGCGATACTGTGTACCAGGCCAGATATCTGTTATGCCGTTGGCATGGTAGCAAGATATCAGTCTAACCCTGGACAGGCGCACTGGACTGCTGTAAAGCACATCCTCAAGTATTTGAAAAGAACTAGGAATTTCTGCCTAGTTTATCAAAGTGAGGATTTGTGCCCTGTGGGTTATACAGACTCGGATTTCCAAGGAGACCAGGATGAGAAGAAATCGACCTTAGGATATGTGTTTACCCTGGGAGGTGGAGCTATATCTTGGAGAAGCTCAAAGCAGAAATGCATTGCTGACTCCACCATGGAGGCAGAATATGTCGCCTCCTCCGACGCCTCGAAAGAGGGGGTGTGGCTCCAGAACTACTTTTTAGAGTTGGGCGTGATCCCGAGTTTGCCGAGGAGCATCACAATTTATTGTGATAACTCTGGTGCAGTGGTAAACTCAAGGGAACTGCGGTCTCACAGGGCAAGCAAACACATAGAGAGAAAGTACCATATCATACGAGAAATCGTATCGAGGGGCGATGTGCTGATTAAGAAGATTGACACTACTGACAATCTTGCTGATCCATTTACAAAGAGCTTGCTGCAGAAAGTTTACGAAAGACATATTCGTGAGCTAGGTCTGAGGTGGATGCCGACCACTGATAGTGGTTAAAGAGACAACAGACTAGATAGACGGACTGTATACTCTGTAATAGCTTAGTTATGCTTTGAGTATAAGTGGGAGATTGATGGGTTTTGTATACTGAAAGCATTTATTATAATGAGTCTACAACGGTTTATTTCTCCTATCTGTTAACAATCTTACATGTATGAACAATGGTATCCTCTTCTCTCACCGATAGGGACGATCATACGGCGTGTTGTAGATCGCAGAAGACATTATGATCACTTGACCTAGTGAGACATAAACCTGATCACAGCCGAGACAGCGTATGAGGATACGTCTGTCCGGATGGCTGCGACATTGTCGGAATAAGTTGTCTGTCTTGGTTACTTAACATGCTGGTATGCAGAGGTGGCATATTGATGGACCGCAGTGAGATATATTCGTCTGTCTGACATCAGCGAATATAAGATCTCATTATATTGATTGAGTCCAAACCCTAACGAAGGTTCAGGGGTTTGCACAGGTTGACTGTTGCTTTGACTTGCCATGGTGGAGAGCCTAAGTAACGTGCTCGTATATCCGCATCTTGGGTAACAGCAGTTCATGTAGTACTGCCTGAGACTGGGTTTAGGTAACCATATCCGAGTAATAGGATGGGGACATTCCCTGAGGAGCTCAATAACATTCATCGTGTCAAATTCCTGCAGGCTGATTAAGTTCAGGCACGAGTGATAAGGATTGAGTGGTACTACTCAGGAATAATAAGATATTAATTAATTGTAGTTAGAGCTTGTCAGAGGCTCTGATTAATTAATGGATGTCCGGTAACCTTAAATATGGGGATTCTCAATTAATGCAGCCCGTTCTCATAACGTGGTAATAAAGGGGTAGGTCAGTATTAATTCTGTGGTGAAAAAGAATTAATATTAATTAATTAATTGTGTCCTGGGTTGTGGACATGGGAATTAATTTATAGGCCCACTTTATTATTTGCTTTAGGTCCCAGGTCTTGCCCAAATAAATATGCTGAATTGAGCCCAGGAGCCCATTAGGGATAAACCCTAGGTCGATAAATAGACAACTCTCTCTCATAAGTCAAAATAGAGTTGAAAAACCCTAAACCTAAGAGAGAGAGAGTGGGGCGCCGTTTTCGAGAGAAAGAGGAGGAGAATATTGATTCTGGTCCTGCTCAAGCCACAGATCTACGGAGTCCTCACCAGTAGTAGATTTGAACAGTATTGAGACACAGCCCTGAAGATCTGATCTGGAGAACAAGATTTTCCTTTCTTCTTCTTTGTTATTTTTGATTTTATCTTAGAATTTAGATCTCTAATTTCTGATTCCGCAGATTAAATCGGATTGCGTGGTTGAATTCAAGTTGGAAATTCAAACGCAAAAGATCGGTTCAGACTCGACGGAATAACGATAATTCCTCAATCCACAATTCTTGTAATTAAATTCATAGGAGCATGCTAGGGTTTATCTTGTATTTAATTATGCACAATACCCATAAATCGATCCGGTTCAAATTGGTTTTGGTGATTCGGTTCACAGAAAAACCCTAAAGTGTCCATTCCTGATAAATATTTGGTTAATCGTTGGAAGATGACATCCTTGCTGAGTTTAGAGTACAAGCTAAAGACTCATGATTCTTCTAGTTGTGATGTTGATGAAACTAAAATAATGGAGGGTAAGATTATGAGAGCTATTATTAATTGTCTTGGGAGGATTGATGGGGACAAGGAGATGTTAAAAGGATTGTTGTGTGGAATTGAAAAGTTTGATGATAGCATCATTAGTTATGATGATTCAAAACTGAAGAAGAAGATGTTTGAAGGCTTTTATGGTGCAGCGGTTCCTGAAGAAATTAAAGTTTTGCCTCCAGTTCATGTGAAAACCAAGGGGAGTGGGAGTCGTATTGTTTCGAGAAAGGAGAAAACTCAGAGAATGTTGGAGAAGCCAATGAGAATGTGTGCTGAATGTAAGAAGTTGACCAATCATGATTCAAGGAATTGTGATAAACTGAATAAGAATGTAAACAAAGATGCATGATATCATTGTTATAGATGCACTTAATATGTTCAAAAATGAAAGGAGTTTTTAATTTCTCTTTTAGAACATTT
>JAPKLW010000342.1:4293-41936 GCA_026898455.1 Plectranthus barbatus | reverse complement strand
CCAGTTCATGTGAAAACCAAGGGGAGTGGGAGTCGTATTGTTTCGAGAAAGGAGAAAACTCAGAGAATGTTGGAGAAGCCAATGAGAATGTGTGCTGAATGTAAGAAGTTGACCAATCATGATTCAAGGAATTGTGATAAACTGAATAAGAATGTAAACAAAGATGCATGATATCATTGTTATAGATGCACTTAATATGTTCAAAAATGAAAGGAGTTTTTAATTTCTCTTTTAGAACATTTTTATTATTATATGCATCTTATTTCTTGTAAAGATGCACGTAGGATTGACAATAATGAATAGTTTAGTATATTGGTTTTTTTTATGTAGGATATTATATTCTTTATAGATGCATTTTTTTTTTCATTTTTTTGGATTCAATACTGTTATTTTTTAAGTGATATCATTATTTTGTAATTATGTGTGTTATTATTTCTGAGATACATTTAGAATAATCAATACTGAATTATTCTTACAATTATAAAAAATTTAGGCAACTACATATTATAGGAATTGATAATCAATTTCCTAACATTAAAATGCAAATTTCAGCAGAAACATTGCAGCATTTTCATTGCATAATAACCATATCTATATTAGAATATAGTACTTCAAACCCTACCAAACATGCAAACCTAAGTAGTACCTATTGTTCAAGCTAATATAAGTAACAATATTCAAAAGCAGTTGTTTTTGTAATAAGATTACATCTTCAGAAGGCTTTCCAATTCAGTTTTGTTTTTAGCAAAAAGTTTCTTGTAGTTCTCCTTGGCCAATTTCTTCATTTTCTCTTTGTGGACATTGACATCAGACTTCAGGATTGTTGCAGAATATCTGGCTCGGAAATACTGCAGCATCTTGTTGTCATCTTTCTGGAAATCAGGATTCCACTCCTTCAATTTGTTTCCCATGTAGGTTTCCATGTGTCTCATGGTGTAGCAGTCCACTTTGTTTGTCTCATTTCTCCAGTGCATCTTCAGTCTTTCTATGGAGGCATCTTTTATTCCCTTAGACTTGCGATTGAGTTTTTTTCCCAGGAGGAAATTGGCAAAATACTCAACCTGTTATCATGCATTTAAAAGTTTTAAGAAAGTCATTATATTTTAATGAAGTATGCATTAAGATTTATATGTGCACAAATTGACAGTATAATGTTTTATTTTATTTTTTATATTGTGCATTATTCATGTTGTATTATGCATTATTGTTTATGATTTATTCATTCGAATTTAAATAAGCATGGTTCATGTTGTGTTTCATTATACTTATCATATCCTTCATTTTTAGTTCAATATTATGCATATTTATCTAAACTATTGTGCATTAGAGTTATCAATCAATATTACTTACCAGGGTTGTGGGAGCATCTCCATATTTGACTGTCAAGTCTTCTTCATCGGTAGCACTTGAATTGTCTATGAGGTCAACGTCCATCTTTCTCATATTGAAGTAAATGATATAGAAATGGCTTGAATGACAAATGAGGAAGAATACCTGAATACAAAGATGGTTAAAATGTATGATATTTTATAACATTATACTAAGTTCATATTGTATTCATACAAGGTCAGTGTTTCTTAGTGTGACATCTTTCATGTTGTCCAATTCTTCCTGCACTCTTTTAGAAAACACATCTTGACATTTTTCATTTGTCCAGGACTTGTTTTGGTCATCCACTGTATAAGACTGTTGCATTGAGAGAATATTAGTATATAAAATAGTTTAGATAACATATAAAAAAGATTATTATAGTAAGTACATACACAAGGAAAGGTTGTGAAGAATATTCTGGCAGGAGGAGCTTTTCTGTGTTTCTCTTGTTTGTTCAAATAGGAACTCCATGCATCTATGATGGCACTCTTGAGATATGTTTCAGGCTTAAAGCTTTTTACATTAGATCTCATCAAGATTCTAGTTCCATCAGAATAAACTTCTTCTTCTTCAACCCTAAAATGGAAGTATTATAATTAGAAATGCAGGATAACAACACTATAAATGAAACATAGATATCTTCAAAATTTTAGATCCATCAGAATAGATTCCTTATTTCGTAAAATGCAAGTATTATGAGTAAAACTGCAAGATAACTACACTATAAATGAAACACATATATCTTCAAAATTTCAGATCCATCAGAATAGATACCATATTTCGTAAAATGCAAGTATTATAAGTAAAACTGCAGGATAACAACACTATAAATGAAACACAGAAATGTCATATGTTGTTATTCATTCATTCACTTACTGATTCTTCTTTTTCTGCTTTCCAAACATGATCCATGCATAAATTTTCTTTTCTTCAACAGTGAGAGCTTCTCCTGCTTTCGCAGCTCTTTCGTTGAATGATGACATCAACTTTGTAGGCTTTCTTCTTTCAACAGTTGATCTTTTCATCATTGCATGCTTGGTTATCTCCTTTTCAGTGGCTGTTTTTCCTTCATGCTTTTCATCTTCTTTCCTCGTTTGTTGATTCCATTTTTCTTTCACAGTCTCCCTCTGTATAAGATTGGACTAATTGTAAGATACAGATACATATTATGTTAAATTTTATACTGTTTATACCATTTTTGTGAGTGTTTCTGTCAATGCTTCATCATCATCTTCTTTTTCTTGTTCTTCTTCAACAAATTCTTTGTTTAGACTGCCAATCACTGATGCTATTTTCTTGGTGCATTCTTGTTGGATCTCCTTGTTGGTGGTGTTGTCTTCTCTCTCCCTGCTGGTGGTGTTGTCTTCTTTCTCCTTCTCGGTGGTGCTGTCTTTTTTCTGCTTCTCGGTGGTGCTGTCTTCTTTCTCCTTCTCGGTGGCGTTGTATTCTTTCTCCTTCTCGATGTTGGTTTCTTCTGTCTCATTTTCTGTTGTAGTCTCTTCCATCTCGTTCTGTTGTGGTTCTTCTTCCAAGTGTCTCTCTTCAGCAGTGTTATCTGCTGGTTCATCATCATCAAATTCATCTTCATCATTTTGACTTTGCTAACAGAGAGATCATTTTAGTTATTAGACATTGCTTCTTAATGTACAATATTTGCAATGTTTACATTGTGTAAGTATTTTGCATTTTACCTCAATTTCTTGTATACCCAATCTGAAGTGTGGAGGCACAGATACGCAAAGTTTCTGTTGTATCAAAGATGTAGGAGTTTCGAATGTGTCTAGGGAGTGTTTTGCTTCTATAGCTTCCATAATCGTCTCCAGACTTTTCAGCCAACTTGGATTGCTCCATTCATCTGCTATCACAGGATTATCGCTCAAAGGTGCATTCTCTGGTTGTTCTGTACGAACAATTGGAGATTGTACACCTAGCAGATTCGTGGAAGTTTCAACAGCAACTTTGAAACTTATGTTTTGATGTATCTGTGCCGGTGCATCCTTGATCATAAGAATCAGCTTTGACATAGATTCTGCCATTGTTTTTGCAATTTTTATGATCTTGTCAGTGTACTGGTCGGCTTCAGACATTGCACCGTCATCTTCATCATGCATGCTTTTCTTTTCACTTTGTGTTTCATACTTTTTCAGACTGGGTTCCAGGGTCAAATCGTTGTGTGATATGTCCATGACCAAATCCTCAACTTCTCATATCCGCTTTTTGTGTTGTTCTCAAAAGCGTACTTGACCATGATTTCATGATGGGGTAGGTTCTATGAATGACACGCGTGTACAATTCCACTCTATCCACATAGAAGAGTTGTCATGGAAGAGTCATCTATAATTAGTATATTGAATAGATTTATAGACAGTAATGCATAATTGAAAATAAGTAAATGCTGTAAAACAATATATTAATGAAACTATATATAAAAATGAATCATATACTTACAATTGGCAGCAGGGCTGGTCCAGTAAAGCACACCTTATCCTTATTTGCCCAATTGTCTTTGTGACGAATCAGGGCAATCAACATGTATCTGCACCAGTTCAGATTTATGATGTTATATGTGGGCTCCAAGCTGTCCAACATCTTTGGCTTGATGTAGCCATCAACAGAATTCTCTATCAGACAATGTTCGAGAAGGATCAGGAATTGTCTCTTGAACCAATCAATTCCATCGGTTTCATATTTCATAGCATCTGCAACATCTACTGGACGGGTGCGGCCTTTTAAACGTTTAAATTTTGAATTACATTCTTTTAGCAGGGGGGATTCATCTGATTTTCTTCTTCTTTCGATCTGTTGAGGTCCCTTTGGTATTCCGAAAATGACCCATACATCTTCCTCTGTTAAGTGGATCTTGTAGTTCTTCGACAGTAATAGACTAAAGCTTCTCGCATCAAATGATGATATACACCAGTAAGCTATCATGGCTGGAATATCATTGATCTTTAGATTGAATATTTGCATGAAACCGATGTCTTCTATTGCCTTTTTTGTGCTTCGTTCAACTCTGATGTGCTTTTATCAGGATATCTGGACTACTCCTGCAAATTAAGCTTTCGTATTCTGATTTTGGATCCACAACATTTGATGCTGGTTGTTGTATTAATTGAGGAATCCTTTCAGATTTTGATTTCTTTACGGCTTTGTCTGGCTTTTTGCTTACAGTTTTTTGCTTTTTTGCATCTGCAAGATGAATTATACATAATCAGAGCAAGCATTGAAGTATAACATTCATTTTATTGACATTTATATTCATTTTTTCATGTAAACATGTGCATTATTGTACAACATGCTATTTGTGTGGTAGTAATAAGAAGCATTTTATCATTGTTCATTTTTGTTATGTTTTACTTCATTTTTGCTACGTTTTACTTTATTTTTGCATTTTTGCATATGCAAGATGAATTATACATAATCAGAGCAAGCATTGAAGTATAACATTCATTTTATTGACATTTATATTCATTTTTTCATGTAAACATATGCATTATTGTACAACATGCTATTTGTGTGGTAGTAATAAGAAGCATTTTATCATTGTTCATTTTTGTTACGTTTTACTTCATTTTTGCTACGTTTTACTTCATTTTATTCTGTAAAATATGCATTAAAGTCGTCAACTTTTCTTGGAGGCAAAATCATATTAACCTTGCTGTTGGTTGTTCTAAGTTACAAAATATGCAGAGAAACAAATTCGGTGTTTTTTTAATTTTCGATTAGACTAGATTTTTAGATGCGAAACACAGATTTACAGTTATTTTCAACATATTTAGGGTTCATATATCTTTATATTGCAATTTTACGCAATAATACGTGCATATCATCTACCCTGACACCAATAAACAATGAATATTTTCTTATTCAAGTTATTCGCTTCTTCTATGAACAAAATATTCAAATATTTTTATGATTCTAACGTTTAATGCTTAAAAAACCTCTGAAAACTGAACATTATACGTGCGAAGTTGTTAAAATAAGAACAAATTCAAATAAACTCACCAGCATTTGGTAGAACTGTCTCTGAACTTCTTTTAGGAGCCATTTTTGAGTATATTTGTTGAGAAAACTTAGAAATCTGTGGGGAAGGCGCCTAGAATTCCAGAGAAGAACCGTCGAAATTTTGAGAAAATTTGAGTGAGGATATGAAATTGTGTTGAATGTGAAGAGTTTATTAGAGAATTGTATCAAAAAGTTGCGATGGAATGGTGTAATGATGAAACCGGTTTTCGATATTTGATATTATTTCATTTAATTTTTTTTAATTTGTCTTAATTCAAAACTGAAGTAAAAGTGAGGAAAACTGCACAATGTGGTAGGTTTGTGGTTGGTTTTTGTAAATGTTCTTTTACGATTGTACCATTTACTGCATGATATATGAGGAAAATTGCCGTATTTTTGAAATCGCTGAAATTGAATCCCGTGCGTCGAATTAATGAGATGGACGTCTGTGATTTATTCTTATTTCTTATAGTATCTCTTATTCTCACCTGATCATTATATATATATATGTGTGTGTGTGTGTGTGTGTGTGTGTGTGTGTGATAAATAGGAATGAATTTCAATTATTGGATTGATAGCATCAATGGTTGAGATAAAAACATCAAATATTAAAAAATTAAGCATAATTTGTGTTTGTTCTTAATTAATTTATACATCGTGCTTAATTGTATTAAACATGATTTATAAAGTAATTAAAATTTGGAAAAAAAGTTTTAATCTCAACCATTGATATTTTTAGATGAATAATGTAGATTCGTTTTTATTTAGTACAAATTAACTTTTAGCATGTGATACAATATATATATATATAGTAGTGATCATATGAGAATAGTTTTTAGTATGAGAAATAAGAATAAATCTTAGCCTTTGATTTTGTGATTTCAACGCTCATGATCTATTTTACTCCGTGTGCAGTTTTCCTCGATTATCCTGCAATTTTGCAAAATGAAGGTTATTTTTGTAATTTTAGCTTTTTTTTTTATCTGAAATAGTATCTCATTAGATTTTTTATTCCTTTCTTCGCGCGATTTGATTTCTTCTTCCTTCTTTGTTCGAATTGATTTATATTTCTTTTGTCGATCATATTTTTTTTCTTTGTTTCTGGATTTCGCATTCGTGTTCGGTCTCGACGTTGTTAATTATGCATGAATATAGTTTTAAAAAATTTGTTTTATTCAAATCGACGTTCATATTTTCTATTATATTGTGCATATTTAGTGTTAAATTTGTGCATTTTTGTATCTTACATGTTCATTTATTCCTTCTTTGTTCGAATTGATTTATATTTCTTTTGTCGATCAGATTTTTTTCTTTGTTTCTGGATTTCGCATTCGTGTTCGGTCTCGACGTTGTTAATTATGCATGAATATAGTTTTAAAAAATTTATTTTATTCAGATCGACGTTCATTTTTTCTATTATATTGTGCATCTTTAGTGTTAACTTTGTGCATTTTTGTATCTTACATGTTCATTTATTCCAAAGTGTGTTGATAAGATGAAGCATTTTAAGGGCATAGTTTTAAGAACTGTTGATGTTGGTATTGAGTTTTATAGAGACTACGCTCGTGTTGTTGCTTTGAAGAAGAAGATTTTTAATTTTCTTAAATTCGTATTTATGTAAAAATGAAGTAAATCGGGCTAAAAATGAAGTAAATTGGGCTAAAAATGAAGTAAATCGGGCTTAAAATGCAGGTTGCTGTTTGTGTTTGAGTATTTTTACAGTTTTAGCCTTTAAAGACTAAAACTGCACGATATTGGGGCAAAAATGCCGCGTTTTTCAATATGCTCAGAATGAATCCTGTTCGTCGATTTGATGAGATGGACGCGCGAGATTTATTCTTATTTCTCATAGTAACTCCTATTCTCACCTGATCACTACCCTATATATATATATATTATAATTGTTTGTATACAAAAATATATTATACAACTAAAACAAAACTCTACATTATAAATGCAAAAGATTTATTTGTATACTTACATTTTGGTTGTGCTGTCAATTTATCGTCTCATTTCCATTTAATATTCTCCACAAAGAAAGAACCCTTCCAATTAGAAATTGAGGATTGCTATTTTGTTTTCCATTTGCTATTGTATTGCAAAATTTCTTTATTTCCATTATATGATGTTTTCTATAACTTTGAGGAACCAATTTTTTTATATATTTGAAGTACACGAAACTTGTGCTAAATGTAAATATAAGAATCAAATGCTTGATTTGCTTCCATTTTTAAATGAGCTTTGAAATTATTATTTTTTTATTAACTTTTATTTTTAAGACTATTGCTTTTATCTCAAATTGAGAAATATAATGTGAATAAAATTATTAACAATAAGTAACCTATTTCATTTTGAAAAGGCATAGTATAAATAACAGTGTGACACAAACATGCAATACAATCTACAAAAAATAAGATAAGATTCATAAATTAGTCACAAGATTAAAAAAAAATTGAAATCTTATAATGATAAGGTCCTAAATCAACTATACAAAGCTATAATGATAATTCTACAAAATAGGTGAAATATTTATAATTTTTATTCTCTTAAATTATATAATTTGTCCACTTTTTGTCCCGCATAATTTGTCCACTTTTCTAAAATAATAAGTGTTCCACTTTCATCAATAAAATATTCATTTTACTGTTATTCAGATACCTTGGTTATCATTCCCGGTTAAAATGTGACAATTTGATCAGGGTGGGAGTAGTACACTTTTATCTTTTATTCTATTTTATATTTTGACAGCACACTATTTTTCATATTCTTTCATATTCCACCTTCTCATTTTCTAGGTAGTGATTAGGGGTGTGCAAAAACCGAACCAAACTGACGAAACCGGAAAAAACCGACCGAACCGATGAAATTCGGGCGGTTGGGTTTGGTTCGGTTCGGTTTTCGGTTCCAAGAGCTATGAACCGATAGCTTATCGGTCGGTTTTTGGTTTCAAAAAAATTATCCGATAAACTGACCGACCGACCGATAAGGAATTAATAAAAAAAGAAAATATAATATATATATATATATATAATATTTTAATTATTCATTAAAAAACCCTAATTTCCTAAAAGTAATAACATATTACTTACTTCCTATTTCCTAATTTCTTCTCTCAGTTCTCAGTAGTCGAACGACTTGAAACCTAACCTATATTGTGCCCTCATCTGAACCCGCTGTCGTCGCTCACAACTCACGGTTCGGCACCCTCTGCTCGCCGTCACCACTCACAACCCGACGTCCTACTCCATTCTCCCCCTCTCCTCGCGTGCTCAACCCCTCGGCGCCTGTTCCCTCGCTCTGCGCCTCTTCTTCTCGCGAGTCTCGCTGGCCGCCGCTCACTCGTCGCTCGACACCCCCTCTTGCCGGCACCCCGAACCTGTAGCGAGGGAGTGTCAATTGCATTTGTTGGCTTGCTGCTACTACACGACTGTAACGGGCCTGCCTGCAACCTTAACTTCAAGTCCTTTTCAGCCAATAATTTGGTTATTTGTATTTAAAAAAATTGATGGCAGGGTTATCGGTTGGAACCGAACCGACTAAAACCGACCGAAATTATTGGTTTGGTTTTCAGTTCGGTTGGCTTATCGGTCGGTTTTCGGTCGGTTTCGACTAATGGTTCGGTCGATTCGGTTGTCCACTTTTCGGTCATTTTGAACCGAACTGACCGATTGCACACCCCTAGTAGTGACACCCTACACTTTCTCTTCTCTTTAGCCTAGGCCTCATGCCGAGTCATGTCACCTGCACCCTATTATCCACTTTTTCTTCCTCCATCCATCCCTCCATCTTCTCTTTTCTCTTTTTCGATATACTGAGGTCGTGCATCTGTCGTTCTCTTTTTTGTAAGAGTGAATACAATCGTTACCCGAAAATTTACCATAATAACGAGCTTGCAGTGAGCAAACTCTATAGATGGAAACACAGTTGCTCAACATTGATTAGTCGACGATAGAGCATGTACAAGGGCAGCCGGTGAATTGCCATGCGTTGACTGTTTGCCATCTCCAGCAGCTAATTCTATAATGCAGCTCACTTTTTCTATTTTGCAGTTTAAAATTTTCATCTCCAGTACAGTTAACTCTATATTTCACTCAAAAAAGAATATTCTAATTTGATTCTTCTACTATTTATTTAATTTTATAATCAAATTATTATATCATATTTGCACTTATATATTAGTATTTATTTTCATATTTTTAATTATCTAATTCCTAATTAAAAATAAGCAGTTATATTTAAATAAATAATTTTACAAAACTATAAATGAAATATATTTTCACATAAATAACCATTTTATTTAACATAATACAATCATACAATAATTGAGATCACAACATATTATTCTTATGCATTTGAATATTCTTATTGTATTGTATTTTGTGTGCTATCTTTTTTAGTGCTTTTTAATTTGTATTGTGTTCAATTTTATATAAGTTATTAATTGTATTTAGTTTATTAATTCTGTTTTATACGTTGTGCATGATCTCAATCCATTTAACAAGAAAAGAAAAAGACTAGAAAATAATAATTAAAAAGGAATCAAACAAAAAAAAACAAAAACCAAAAAAAAAATAGAATTGTGAACAGTGCTGCACCAAATATGCAGCAACACGGTTCAAATTTTTGCCAAAATGGAAATGGAAATGGAAATAACAAATGGAGGAGCTGTTGGACCTCATTTTCATTGCATTTTGCAATATATTGCCATTCTCCAGCACTGCTGGAGATGGTCTTAGGTCAGTTATTCATAGCAACAACTTTGCGTGGATAGGAGCTTTGGTGGTGACGGTGGCAATAGTCGTCAAATTTGGTGGCTTTCTTACCTCCGCACGTTGCCATGCATATTTGCTTTCTTAAAAACAAAAAAACATTTCCTAGAAGAAAAATGATAAATGATTTAAATATAATATATGTGTAATCTAATAGTTGACTTTTTGTATGTATATCTTTACTAACCTTCTAATACATCAAATTGATATATATTTGAGTTCCATATGCTTAGATTGCCATGAAGTTGATATGAATGAGTTCTGCAGGAGAAACAACAAATAAAGTTATTATGTTAGGAACAAAAACAAAGAATAAGAACAATGATGCAAAAATACTCAAATACCTTGTAGCTTATACTGGTTTGAAATAAATTTAATTGCAATAGTATTTATAGATCTCAAAGTGTTGAGTGACTACATATTGAATTTTGATTGTTTTCGAGAAGTATGTCTCTTTCTGGAAAGGGTAAGGAAAAAAGAGCTTTTAGATATGATTGTAAATACTCCCTCTGTTGGGAAATTTCTCCTGAATCTCCCTTAGGATCACATTGTAAAAGGTTTTGTTGCATCAAACCTTACTAGATTGGTCGATCAAATGCTGAATTCTAGTATAGTCTAGCATACCTTGTAATGTTCTGTATAGGTCAAGCATCGAGTTGTAATAGACTAGTTTGCTGGGAGTTCTCCCTGCTGAGCACGAAGTCTGCTCTCCACAGATTGATATCGAGGAACCGTCTGCTAGGAATGAGGAAGCAAATCCTGACGAAGGTCTTCACGCAGAAGTTCCTTCCGATGCTGAAATAGGAAACTATGAAAGATTCCCTCCTACCTGCATCTCTGAATCCGATTCTGATGAAGAACTCAAAAATGTTTATGAGGCAAAAGAATTGAGGAAGATCTCCACGGAAGACAACAATCAACTTCGTATACCATTCAATGGACTTCCTGATCCTAAATTCAAGTTGGGAAGATTTTCTCAGTGGTTTACTGAGACATCATCAGAAGATCAGATAAACTCTAACTTTGAAACTTTTGGACGAGACATTGAGAATTTTGTGGATTTGATGGTGGAGAAGGAGATCAAGGAAGTATTCGTTGGAGAACTAGAAGAAGGAGTTGAAGGAGATAGACTAAAACAAGAGCTAAGGAGATGGAAGAAATATGATTATATTTCGAGAGAGCTTTGCTTAGAAGAAAGAGAAATGTTGATGGCATGGAAAGGTCTAAGCTTCTGGAGACGCGAGGAGCAATGGGCAAATAATTGGATGGATCAATCCCCCTGTTCCAAACAGTATAGTGATAAGGCCGTTCTAGCCAGGCTCCAGGTCATTAAGACTCATCGGCTAACATCTTCCTCACATTCCTTGCCGGAGTCTACATTTGCTCCGGATGGAGTGTCTGACAATCACATCCAACTATCTAAGCGTCAAGCCCGAGCAGCTGCTGAATACAAGAAACGCCAAGCTGAACTTGTGAAGATCAAAGAAGAAAGATTGCAAGCTCGGTTAGCGGCTATTCATGAGGAAGAAGAGCGCAATGCTCAAAAGCTTGAAATGATCAAGTACCGGAACAGAGAGGAGGAGTTGCGAGCATATATGTTGGCTCATTCACTAGCAGAAGCATGGAAGCTAGAGGAAGCTAAAACTGCAGCTGCTGAAGCAGAGTATCTGAAAGAAATCGAGGACGTAGTGTATCTACTAGCTACTACCGACAGAGTTGATACTGCTGATACAGTAAGCACAAAAGTTGAAATGGAAGAGATCTCCACTTCCATTGCTAGGAGTCAAGCAATCATTGTTCCTACTACTTCATCCTTCTTTGCTACTTCGGTTAGCTCTCTTCATTTTCCATCCTATCAAAATTCAGTAGTTCAAATGGTTGTCCAAAATGTTGTGTCCACCATGTCTGAGAGAATGGTGATGGAAGCTACGGACATAAGGAGAGAAATTGCCGAGGTCAAGACTGATGTAGCTTCTGTCAAGATCGATATTACTTCTATGAAGACCGATGTTAAAGAAGTAAAGGAAGATGTAGCAGAACACAAGCAGCACGTCGATCACAAGTTTCATACTTTCTCTTCCACCTTTTTGGATGCAATCAAAGAGGGGGAAACAAAGAGGATTGCTGAGGCTGCTGAGAGGAAGAAAGCAGAAGAAGCTCGCGCTGCTGCTAAAGAAGAGAAGAGAAAAGCTCTGGAAGAGCTAAGACAGAGAGAAATGGAGCTAAAAATCAAGATGCTTGAAGAAGAGAACGAGAGAATCACTAAGGAACTTGAGATGGAGGCCGTTGAACGCAAAGCAAGCAAAGAATTTTTGGATAAATTCGTGCAACTAGCATCCAACAAATTCAACGAATTTGACAAGCTAAAGAAGCCTGCTCCAGACTCTTAATGATGTCCCTCTGGTAACCTATTTCTTCTCATCTTTATTTTTCCTTAGTCTATCATTTTCATTGTACTTGTAATGAACACAAAATATAAATGAAAATTGATCAGACTTAGACAATCTCTCATTGTCAATATCTGACTTTTACTGCGTGTCCTAGTTGAGTTACACTTTCAGTGTACTCAACACATCTATTTTTTTTTTAATCACGTTAAGGTTGGTAAAGTAAAATGCCTGCGAATCTATTTGGGTGCTAGAATTTCCAGCATATTACCTTTGCAGCATTTACTTATATGATTGAACGAGAAATATTTCCCAGCATTTATTGAGGGGGAATTACATTACAACCAACTCTGCTCGAACTTAGAAGGATAAACTCTGTGTTAGATTGCTAGATTAGCATAGGTTCTTGTAAACACAGACATTCTTCCTCTTAGATACATCAACTCGATAGTAAGCTTTGATCGCACCAAAAAGGGGGAAATTGTTGGGAAATTTCTCCTTAATCTCCCTTAGGATCACATTGTAAAATGTTTTGTTGCATCAAACCTTACTAGATTGGTCGATTAAATGCTGAATTCTAGTATAGTCTAGCATACCTTGTAATGTCTTGTATAGGTCAAGCATCGAGTTGTAATAGACTAGTTTGCTGGGAGTTCTCCCTGCTGACACCGAAGTATCTCGAGCAGATTGCTAGAGAAGACTAACACTTGCTAGAAGACAAAGAGATAGCAGACTGCTAAAGGATTAACAATCCGAAGTCGAAGGAATCAGGAATAAAAAGAGAAACTGCTGAGAACTCAGCAGTCCGATATATATATCTAGCAGATTGCAAATGGAAGCCTTGCAGATCGTTCCAAAGGAGCTTAGCAAAGAAAGACAGCTAAACGATCGCTACACCAACGTTCTGACAACCGTACACGCAAGGACAGGACTTTTCAAAAGCAGGTCAAAAAGTACTGTACGAAGCCAGAAAGCAAGCTGATAAACGAGCCACTCTCGGACAAAGAGACCGTTGTGTCTAACGGATACAAATATTCAAAGTTTGAATCTTCAAGTATAAAAAGACAAGTCCTGAAGAGTGAGAAGTGCTACTCATTCAATACTCTAACTCACTTTCAAGAGATTCCTGAGACAAAAGCGAAAAGCACAAGAGCAGTCAGTTGAAAAGCAAATATTCGAAACATATTCAAAGCCTTTCAACTACCAGAGTGTCCCCATTGAATTACTGACACTCCATTGAAGAGATTCTTGATTGCAGTCAAGATTCTTCAATCATTGGGATACCTTTCTTTACTGAAAGAATCCAACAGTCGAACACCTGAAAAGGTCTAGACTAAGACGGGCGTTTAGCCGCATCTGAAGGAAAGTTAGGAAGTAACTATAAAACTTCCAAAGTAGGAAAGGCAAGTTTCACGAAGGTGTGCCCTTGACTCAGCCTGACTTACACCTGAGAAATTCAGAATATTGGAGGATAGCTGTCAAGTAGCCAGGCCGAAAGCTCACTGCCTACTTAACGACCAAGGCAAATCCTTGTACTCTGTATACTTACTTAGTGAATTCTTAGCGTTTCGGCTAAGGAGTGGACGTAGATCTATTTGGATCGAACCACTATAAACATCGTGTTTCTTTACTGCTTTATTACGCACGTGACTTTAAACCTAGCAATCATATTGCTAGTGTATAACTGTGAAGATACCTTAATCTATACCTGAGTTTAAATAATCTTTAAAGGAAAACATAAGTGTAAGTGACGATTAATCTTTCCGCTGCATTTCGTGTTCCTGTTTAACCACGACGACTATGATATATCAGGACCAACACCCTCCGTCTCAGCTTAATTGTCTCACTTTCATTTTTCGTCTGTCTCAACTCAATTGTCTCATTACTAAAAATATAATTTTTTCACACTCAACAATAAAATTGAAAGAATTTAGTGCCCGAGTTTACTATTACATCGAGGTGTTGAAGAGTTCAACACTGCAGAATTCAATATGCCTGACTAACAGAGTAATGTTAAACAGAATGTTAGACAAAGTTTAACATGCAACGAAAATTTAACACAGACACAAAGAATTATTTTTCACGAGTCTAGGGTTTCTAAACTCGCGAGAGCCTCATGGCCAAAAATAGATTTCACTATAATAATGAAGTTTACACAGTAAAATCGAAATAATAAATATCCAAAACCCTTCTCGGTTCACTCCCTCGAAGAACTTTGAATTTACATAGAAGTAGAGACTACAACTATGAAAAGCGTACTAACGAACACACAATTCAACCCTAAAAACTCATCTACCGTTGGATTCACTCTTCGGAGGTAGGATCCTTCTTTGGCTTGAATATCTTCGTGAGTTGAAAGCACAAGAACAACGATCAAAAGCTGGAATGCCTTGCTTGAATAATATCTTGATGAATACTCTAAGTCGTCCAACTTGAATCTTCATCCCAACACCCTTTATATAGATGTAGATAAGTGTAGCCTCGTGCTAGATATGTATCTTTTCATATATATCTCAACTGCACACACTAGAGAAAGATATGTGAAGATATGTGAAAGATATGGATCTATCTCTAAAGATTAGGAAGTAGATCTATTCAAATATATCTAAAAATCAAATCCTATTCGTTCGCAAATCTCCCAAATCTTTATAAAATACATATCTATCCTAGAATAAACTGAATTCACGAAAATAAATAAATACGAATAAATAAGGAATGATAAGATTAAATCAGCAGTACATTCTAACACTACGGTGTTAAACATAGCCTCGACTTTAACACCAATGAAGGTTAATTATTGCATCTTCAATCTCCCCCTTAAGCTTATCATTCCTATAAGCATTCCAAACACAATACTTGTAATTCAGTTCTATTCGACCTGCATAGTGAGATATCAAACTGCAGTATAAAAGATATTAAAAGATATTTGACTTTTCATACAAACATTAAAACTAAATCTTCTCCCCCTGAATGATTGCAGGAAAGAAAAGCTTATGATTTCATGAAAAGTCCTTATCCAACGCCAAGAAATTCAGCCTACACAACATCCAAGTTCACTTGATCAAGAAAAGGGAAACTGAGTTTAACACCAACTTTAACACCCCTATACTTCTGAACAAACTGTGACACCAAAGTACTCAACAATGATTAAAGACCCCTTTCTTTTTCTCTTTTTTCTTGTTTTTTTTTTATTTTTTTTAAAATAAGGAAACAAACAGAAACTGCAAACCTTCAAACTTTAACATCAGAGTGTTATACCCGTATAAAACAACCGATCTGATAAAGAACAATGTCATGTGCCATGTTCCACAGAGATAGTGTTCCTAATAACATCCTATCTCCAGTACTTAGCTTGTGACATACAAATTCAGCATGTATTACCTCATCATTCAACATGTTCCACATAGATAGTGTTCCTAGTAACATCCTATCTACAGTACTTTGAGAAATGACGATCGTACATGACAAACATACTCAATGTTTTGACATTAAGGCCTCACTCTTGTGCCTACCATCTTATAACATGAGTTTTATACTCCATGTGTTGACATTAAGGCCTCACTCTTATGCCTACCGTCTTATAACATGGGTTTTTTATTTAAAAAAAATTAGATCTTAAAGGAAAAGAATATAACCCAACCGATAATAAAGAATCAGACAAGCAGAACAAAAACTGAAAAACAACTGAATGTTTATCGACTCAAAATTTACAATGATCAACATCCTACTCATACGAATTTAAGGAGCATTACACATACCAAGAGATTTTCTAAGATAAGAGAATCTCTCAAAGTCAAGGGCCTTTGTAAAAATGTTTGCAATTTGATCTTTAGTAGGAATGTGTTTAAGTGAGATAAGATCTTTTTCCACTAAATCTCGAATAAAGTGGTGTCGAATATCTATGTGCTTAGTTCTAGAATGTTGGACTGAATTTTTTGAAATCTCAATAGCACTAGAATTGTCACAGAACAATGTTAAAGTTTCAGAAAACATACCGTAATCTTCAAGCATTTGTTTCATCCATACCAATTGCGTGCAACAACTTGCTGCAGCAATGTACTCGGCTTCAGCCGTTGAAAGAGATATACAATTTTGTTTCTTACTTGTCCAAGACACACGATTTGCTCCAATCAGAAAACATCCACCACTTGTACATTTTCTATCATCAACA
The DNA here is from genome assembly GCA_026898455.1 of Plectranthus barbatus. Classification (NCBI taxonomy): domain Eukaryota; kingdom Viridiplantae; phylum Streptophyta; class Magnoliopsida; order Lamiales; family Lamiaceae; genus Plectranthus; species Plectranthus barbatus. The sequence goes on along the minus strand of JAPKLW010000342.1, from coordinate 25,233 downwards.
TCGCCTGCCCAATCAGCATGACCAATATCTTTTGCATACCACAATCCCATGTTTGAAGTTCCAGATATATATCGAATAATTCTTTTAACAACTTTCATATGAGATTCTTTGGGGTCAGACTGGTATCTAGCACAAACACCAACACTAAAAAGTATATCAGGCCTACTAGCAGTAAGATATAACAAACTACCTATCATTCCACGGTATTCAGTAGGTTCAACACTAACACCACTACTATCTTTGCAAAGTTTAATACTGGAACCCATTGGTGTTTTCATGTGTTTTGCAGATTCTAACCCAAATCTTTTCACAAGATTACATGCATATTTACTTTGAGAAATAAAGACACCTTCGTGAGATTGTTTAATCTGGAGTCCTAGAAAATAGTTTAACTCTCCTATCATACTCATTTCAAACATGTCAGACATCTTGGTGACAAAGTCATCTACAAGTCTAACATTAGTCGCCCCAAACACAATGTCATCAACATAAACTTGAGCAACTAAAAGTTCTTACCAGTATGTTTAACAAAGAGAGTTTTATCCACATTACCTCTGCTGAACTTTAGATTAAGTAGAAATTCAGTTAGCCTTACATACCATGCTCGAGGCGCTTGTTTGAGTCCGTACAATGCCTTCTTCAATTTGTACACATGATCGGGTTTGGATGGATCCTCAAAACCTTTTGGTTGTTCAACATAAGCTTCCTCATTTAAAATATAATTTTAAAAAGCACTTTTTACATCCATCTGATACAAAGAGAAGTTAGAAGCACAAGCAATAGCAATTAAAATCCGTATTGACTCTAACCTAGCAACAGGAGCGAATGCTTCATCGAAATCAATACCTTCTACTTGAGTGTACCCTTGAGCAACTAGCCTAGATTTATTCCTAACAACATTTCCATTCTCATCAGTTTTATTTTTAAAGATCCACTTAGTTCCAATCACGTTTTTGTCTTTAGGCCTAGGAACTAAGGTCCAAACATCATTAGAAACAAATTGATTTAGCTCTTCCTGCATAGATAAGATCCAATTCTCATCTTTTAAAGCTTCAGAAACATTCATAGGTTCAATTTCAGATAGATAACAACTAGAATGGAAGATGTTAAACTTAGATGTCATACAAACCATTTTTACCATCTCTTTGTAATTGACGGGGGCTTTCTTGCGTGTTTGTACTCCTTCAAGAACACTTCCAATGACCTGAGACGGAGGATGATTCCGTTTGATGTGAAGAGGTGGTTCTCTTTTTTCTGCGTTTGACACCAGCGTGTCAAAGATTTCCTCCTTGTCCGAGTCTGAACCATGTCTAACATCATCATCCTCTTTGTCAGTGTTAGAGTATGGAGATGTTGGACTTTTTGTTTCTCTAACATCTGTACTCTTTTGAGTAGCTAATTCCACGTCCTTCTCTACGAGGTGAGATGTATCTTCTTGGTTCCGTTTATCAAGTAAAGTATCTGCACCATCAAAGACAACATTGATAGATTCTTGGATAGTTTTAGTTTGTAAGTTAAACACGCGATAAACTCGACTATTACTGGAATATCCAAGAAAAAGTACCTTGTTACACCTGGAATCAAGCTTGGTTAGATATACTCTATCATTCAAAACATAACAGATGCAACCAAAAACATGCAAGTATTTCAGATTGGGTTTTTTACCTTTAAGTATCTCATAGGGAGTCATCTTGGTTCCAGGTCTAAGATAAACTCTATTGATTAAATGACAAGCAGTGTTGACTGCTTCAGCCCATAATTTCTTAGAAAGATGCTTAGAGTGTAATATGACTCTTACCATTTCTTGGAGTGTGTGGATTTTCCTTTCAGCAACACCATTTTGTTGGGGAGTTTTAGGGGCTGAGAATTCATGAGTAATACCCTTTCTTTCACAAAATTTAGAAAACTCAACATTTTCAAATTCTCTTCCATGATCAGTTCTAATTCGTATAACATCAGCATGATAGAGTTTTCTAAGTTACCTATATAACTTTCTGAAAAATTCAAAGGTGTCAGACTTTTCCCTCAAGAATTCTACCTAAGTAAATCTAGAATAATCATCAGCACAAACCAATACATACCTTTTTCCTCCAACACTTTCTACTTCTATAGGACCCATCAAGTCCATATGTAGCAATTCAAAGCAAGCATTAGTGTTAGTCATACGCAATATGGGATGAGAAGTACGAGTTTGTTTACCTTTCAAACATGAATCACAAACGTTGCCGGTGTTGAACTTTAGTTGTGGAACTCCTTTCACAGCATCATACTTGAGAAGTTTCTGAATACTTTGAACATGTGCATGTCCCATCTTCTGGTGCCATATTTCAACTTCATCAGGTAATGTTAGAAAACATTTTCCATCTTGATCAGCTTGATAACAGTTATCAGTTGATTTACTACCAAACATAATACAATTGTTATTATCATCATACACCTCACATGTGTCTTTGTCAAACTTGACTGTAAGTCCATCATCACACAGTTGACTAATGCTAATTAAGTTAGCTGTCAGACCTTCAACATATAGCACATGTTTGAGTTTTGAGAAATCTGGAACATTCAAAGTTCCTTTACCAGTGATCTTCCCTTTAGCACCACCACCATAAGTAACTGTTCCTCCACTTCTTTAAAATCAGATAGGCAAGACTTGTCACCTGTCATATGTCTGGAGCATCCACTATCAAAATACCACTTGCCTGCAATGTTAGACTTTAGAGAAGTATAAACAGCTAGACATGTTTTATCCTCTTTCTGACCTTTTTGATTAATTTTCCTTTTCTCATCAGCAATCCTAAATCTACAGAAGGGTTTAATATGTCCAAGACTATTGCAGTAGTGACACACAAACACCTTAGATTTATCTTTGACATGTTGCTTAATGATGTTAGACTTTGCTCTGGAAAATTTTATGATGTTCTTCTCAGACTCTAACATAGCATAATTTAACTTTCCATAACCCAATCCACTACCATTAGAAGGTTTAATAGACAATATTTCATCAAGTGTGGTTTTACCTTTGTTGATTTTTTCAAACACAGAATCAACATCACATACCTTACTTTTTAACACACTTACTTCTTGATCCCTACGAGTTAGTAGTGCCTCAAGTCGAGAGATTTGTCGCCTTAGGGATGAATTTTTTTCTTTCAGCTTTGATATCTCATCATTTTGATCTTCACACCGTTTATCAACTATCTTGAAGTAGTGATTTATATTCTCCATCTCTTTAGGTGTGGTCTGATAAGTCTGACATTCCTGATTTCTGTCATAAGAAGAATGTTTAACATTAGTATCAATGTACCAGTTTGTAGAGTTCTCTATTTGAAGGGTGTTAGAGTTTGACACAGTGTCGCTTCCTCCTTCTTCTTCTTCTTCTTCTTCTTCTTCTTCTTCAGAATTTCGAACTTCTTGAATCTCTACATTAGTGTCCATATGTTTTTCAGTTTCAACATATTCTTCAATCTTCACATGGAACATTGCTTGATCCAGCTCTTCATCGTCTGATTCTGACTCTTCACTGAGAGTTGTGTTAAAGTTGAGCTTTCTCTGTCTAAGTATTGTTGGACACTCGTTGGCATAATGTCCGACACTTGAACAACCATGGCACTTTACAGTGTCGATGTTAGACTTTTCTGTGAGAGAATTCTTACCTTTCTTTGATATATCTTCACTTCCTCTCCTTGTGGAGCTTGAAGAGCTATTTGAGAAGTTTGAGGGTGATGATGATACATAACTCCTTCTATCTTTCTTGAGAGACCTAACAAGCTTGTTAAACCTTTTGGTTAGTAAAACAAGATTTGGATTATCTTCATTAAGTAGATCCTCATCTGATTCCTCTTCCAGAATGTTTGACTTTATTGTACTTTGTGATGCTTCAGATCCATATTTTCCAGCGTGTAAGGCTACGCCTTTGGTCTAGTATCCTCGTTTCTGTTCCATTAGATTTAGCTCAAAAGTAGTTAGAATACTTACCAGTTCGGTAATCTCCAAGGTTGCAACATCCCTTGCTTCTTCAATCGCTGACACCTTGATGTTGAACTTTTCTACCAGCGACCTTAACATCTTGCTAACTTGTCTCTCATTGCTAATGGGTTCACCTAGAGCATTTGCTTCATTCGCCATGGATGTCATCTTCTCATAGTAAGAGGAAATAGTTTCTTCTTCCAATATCCTGAGATTCTCGAATTTTGTGGTGAGTAATCTCATTTTGGTCTTTCTAACACTAGCAGTTCCTTCACATTTTCCTTGCAGTATCAACCATGCATCTCGAGCTTCTGAACAACTGGATATTAACCTGAAACACGCAACATCAATAGAAACAAAAATTGCATTTAACGCCTTAGAGTTAAAGTTAGAGATTTGTCGTTCATCAACACTCCATTTTCCTTCAGGTTTAAGTTTGGTAATGATTTTTGTAGCATCATCTGGATCTTCAACGGTGATTTTTGGAGGTGTCCAACCATTCAAAACAGCAACACACGCTCGTTCATCAATAGACTTGATGTACATCCTCATTCGAGACTTCCATAGAGAGTAGTTATTCCCATCACTCTCTAGAATGGGTGGACGACAAGCAGGGCTTGTGAAATCCATAATAGTAAACTGCACTCAGGAACAAACAACTTAGTCCGTCAAGAACCTGGCTCTGATGCCAATTGAAAGAAGTTGGTGCCCGAGTTTACTATTAACATCGAGGTGTTGAAGAGTTCAACACTGCAGAATTCAATATGCCTGACTAACAGAGTAATGTTTAACAGAATGTTAGACAAAGTTTAACACGAAGTTTAACATGCAGCGAAAATTTAACGCAGACACAAAGAATTATTTTTCACGAGTCTAGGGTTTCTAAACTCGCGAGAGCCTCACGGACAAAAACAGATTTCACTATAACAATGAAGTTTACATAGTAAAATCGAAATAATAAATATTCAAAACCCTTCTCGGTTCACTCCCTCGAAGAACTTTGAATTTACATAGAAGTAGAGACTACAACTATGAAAAACATACTTACGAACACACGATTCAACCCTAAAAACTCCTCTACCGTTGGATTCACTCTCCGGAGGTAGGATCCTTCTTTGGCTTGAATATCTTCGTGAGTTGAAAGCACAAGAACAACGATCAAAAGCTGGAACGCCTTGCTTGAATAATATCTTGATGAATACTCTAAGTCGTCCAACTTGAATCTTCATCCCAACACCCTTTATATAGATGTAGATGAGTGTAGCCTCGTGCTAGATATGTATCTTTTCATATATATCTCAATTGCACACACTAGAGAAAGATAGGTGAAGATATGTGAAAGATTTGTGAAAGATATGGATCTATCTCTAAAGATTAGGAAGTAGATCTATTTAAATATATCTAAAAATCAAATCCTATTCGTTCGCAAATCTCCCAAATCTTTATAAAATACATATCTATCCTAGAATAAATTGAATTCATGAAAATAAATAAATACGAATAAATAAGGAATGATAAGATTAAATCAGCAGTACAGTCTAACACTACGGTGTTAAACATAGCCTCGACTTTAACACCAATGAAGGTTAAACATTGCATCTTCAATAATATTAATTCAACTCAACTTATTCTCACTTACACTCCTTGATTATTGTACCCGGTTAATTCGAAACAATTAAGCCGGGACGAAGGAAGTATATAAAAAGCAGGTTAAAATATTTGAATTATTGTAATGCGTGTGAATATATTAATATCTAAGCAATTTGACTTGGTAGTTTTTTTGCTACAGTTTGAGAGAGCTTTGTGTGTGAATGAATTTTAAATGAGATTTTCCCGTCTTTTGCTACAGTTGAAAACTGCTTTTTTTTAATATAGTTACTAGAATTACGTAAGATAAAGAAGAAGTGAAAATGCAAAAATAATATATCAAATGGTTTTTTAGTGTCTTGTCTACGAATTAATTTATTAGCATATATTATAAAATGTTAACATGGTTCAAACGTATCTCTATCTATTCATGTTTGACGATTTGGAAATTAAAACCATGAATTTAATTAGGAAAAATTTAGATTAAAACCATGTTTAATTGATTATGTATATGCGAAATTAGATGTGTATCTTAATCAATAAATAAAATTTTAGCAAAGATTATGTATATAACTATGTGCATATATATATATATAGTATTGATCAAATGCTAAAATTAAAGTTTGTGTTAAAAAATAATTAATTTCAACCACTGGATTGATAGCATTAATGGTTGAGATTAAAATATGAAAGATTAAAAAATTAAGCATAATTTTCATTTGTGCTTAATTGCTTTATAAATCAGGCTTAATTGATTAAGTCTTATTCATAAATCAATTAAGCCTGAAATCTTGAAAAAAAATTTATATCAATCATTGATTTTTTAAATGAATGGTGTAAATTCATTTCTATTTAGCACAAACTAACTTTTAGTATAAAATGCTATATATATATATATTTTTTGATGTAAGCATTTATATATATTTAGATTGATTTTATTGATGGATTAATTGTTTAAAATGATGTGTTTATTGAGGAGATTAAATTAGTTCATTTGATGCTCATTTTGGTCTTCGGCAATATAATTCTATATATATAATAATTAAATGAAAATTATAAATATCAATAATATAAGGAATAAAAAATCACAAACCTAATTTTTTTATAAATGTAAAAATCCTATTAATTCATAACCTAGTAGAAAAAGATTGATCGGAAATTCTCTTGGGTATCAGGCCCTGCCGACCCGTTTTCCAGCCTGTTACTCTTGGACCCCGAACCTAGCCCAGATCGGACTAGGGTTCCTCGACCGGATCAGCCACCGGCCTTTAAGTTTGGACCTCCTTCGCTGCGTCCTCTCGGTCAGATCTCTGAATCGGTGCACCCACGCCTTGCCCTATCGAAGGGACGAGATTATTGGCTCAGACTCACCTTTGTACGAGTCCTTGCCTTCCTCCGGCCACAGATAGGAAGTAAAGGTTAGGCTCAGAGTTCGGGGCTCTCAACCACACTAAAGCTCACCGGAAAAGGCTCTCACAGACAACGGAGTTCAAGAGAGAAGAGGGAGCGAATATGATTAGAGAGAGAGAGCGGCGGAGAAGATTAGGGTTAGGTTTCACGTACGTGAAGTGAAACCAGGTCACTCAGCTTTTATAGTAAGGATACCAAATAACCGCTCAAACCCGAACCGGAACTCGAACCGATAAACCAATCCATAAACACATCCTAAAGAGTGGGCTAGGAGCAGGAATAAGGCACTACCGGGCCAGGCAATTAAAAGGCCCAAACCAAGGCCACACCAATTACATTGGACGTGGTTGCAAGGACTATTGCACTTATTAGTTGTCATCATTGCCGATTTCCTAGCCATACATGTACTAGGACTTTAGAGGGCAAGGCATAGGTACATTAACTCGAGAGATCAGTACCTGCAGCCACACACAAAGAAGGGCCCAAGATAGAACAGAGAAACATTAAGTTGAAAGCTAAACTAATTAACTATATCATGGAATTTCACAAAGATTAATTCAGGCTTAGGATTACTACAAAGGATCAGAAATTAACCAAGTTCAAAATTAAGTAATGATTTGCAGGACATAAATTTTTCCAACGGCAAACACTTAGTACCCATGTCTGCAGGGTTAAATTCAGATGCCACTTTTCTAAGAAAAAATTATGCCTTTGTCAACAATATCCCTAATGAAATGATATCTCACATCTATATGCTTTGTTCTGTCATGAAAAACAGGGTTTTTACACAATTGAATTGCAGATTGGGAATCAGAAAACACAATAAGATTTGATTTATGAAACTCAATCTCAGAAAGCAATCCTTTTAACCATATAGCTTCCTTAAAAGCATCAGTCATAACAATATATTCAGATTCAGTAGTTGACAAAGCTACAACAGGTTGCAATTGAGATTTCCAACTAACACATGCTCCACATAAGGTAAAAACATAGGATGTAGTTGATTTTCTATTGTCTCTATCATTAGCATAGTTAGAATCTACATAACCAACAAGTGCTACATCATTAGTATATTTAGCAAATCTCAAGCCAGTGTTTTGTTTGTGCTTTAGATATCTGAACAACCACTTAAGTGCTTCCCAATGAGGCTTACCAGGATTGGACATATATCTGCTCAATAAGCTCACACAATAAGCTATATCAGGTCGTGTACTAACCATAAGGTACATAACTGAACCAATGGCATTAGTGTAAGGAATATTCTTCATTTCATTCATTTCAGGATCAGTCTTAGGACATTGATCCTTACTTAATAGAAAATGGGATGCAAGAGGCACATTAACAGGTTTAGCATCACTCATGGAAAACTTAGCAAGAATTTTGGCAATGTAAGCAGATTGATTGAGGATGAGAGACGATTTATTTCTATCCCTAACAATATCCATACCAAGGATCCTCCTAGCATTACCCAAATATTTCATCTTAAAGTGCTTACATAAATGAGATTGGACATGCTTCACAGAGTTCATGTTAGGACTTACAATCAACATGTCATCAACATAAAGAAGCAGAAAAGTAGGAATGTTATTTTCAATCTTAAAGTATAAGCAATGATCATGAATGCTTCTTTCAAACTTTAAAGATCTCATTACATTGTCAAATTTAATATTCCATTGCCTAGGTGATTGCTTCAAACCATATAAAGCCTTTTTAAGTAAACAAACATGATCAGGATACTTGGAATCACAAAAACCTTCGGGCTGTTTCATGTAAATACTCACATCTAGGTCACCATACAAGAAAGCAGTGGTAACATACATTTGGATTAATTCCCAATTAAAGTAAGCAACTAAAGCAAGCATAATGCGAACAGTAGTAAATTTAACCACAGGAGCAAAGATTTCAGAATAATCTATGCCCTCTTTTTGGGTAAATCCTTTGGCTACCAATCTAGCTTTGTACCTAATTGTTTTACCATCATGCTTGATTTTATAGAGCCATTTACAATCAACTACAGAGCTGCTAAGAGACCTAGGTACAAGAGTCCAAGTTTTATTTTCATACAAACTGTTCATTTCATCTTTCATGGCCTGTTTCCACATTATAGAGTTAGGAGATTGAATTGCTTGCTTGTATGTTTTAGGTTCATCACCATCTAACTCTTCAAACACATTTAAAGCATGCATAGTGAGATCATATTCATCAAATCTCTTATTAGCAGTTGCCTGCCTTCTAGGCCTATCTTTAACAAGATTATAATTAGGGGTGAGCAAAAAACCAAAAACCGAATCGAACCGAATAAATTTCGATTATTTCGGTTCGGTTAATTTGGTTTTCGGTTCGGTTCGGTTACAATTTTTTAAGAAATTCGGTTTTCGGTTCGGTTATGTATTTTTCCGAACCGAATTAACCAAAAAACCAAAATTATATATGTAATATTAATATATTATTTATATATATATATATATATATATATATATATATAAATATATTTAACTATCTTTTAATTTTTTTTAATACATTAAAAATTAAAAGTTCAAACCCTACCCCTAATTCCTAAATCCCTAATTCCTCAATCGAGAATTATCAGCCGCTGCGTGCCCGCTCAGCCTTCAGCCGAATCAACCCCCCGTCCGGCCCTCGCCAGTCGCCACTTCGCCCCTCCCACTCGCCCGGTCGCCGGTGCAGGTCACCACTTCGCCCCACCCACTCTCCCTCTCGCTGGTGCATACGCTCTTCCCTCCCTGTCTCCCTCTCGCACTCGCTCAGCTCTCGCCTCTCGCTGTCTCACCAGTGCTCACGCCTCACAATCACAGCCCCTCCGCCTCTGGTGCTCACAGTCGCAGCCCCTGACACTCACGCCGTCGAAGTCGCTGCTCGCGCGCTGCTCACGTCCAATCTCCAATCTAGCAGTTTCGCATCTCTGCTTGAAGCCGTGAGCTCTCGGTCTCCCTCACGGCAGTCGTCGGTCTCGCAGATTTTTTAATTTTTTGCATTAAAATTTCGGTTTAACCGAAAAACTGCCGTAAAAAACTGAAAACCGAACAGGAATTTTGGTTCGGTTTTTTTCCCTGTTCGGTTCGGTTCGGTTACAGAAAAAAAAATTCGGTACGATTTTTTTTTCAGGCAAAAACCGAACCGAAAAATGGAATGCTCACCCCTAATTATAATCATTTAAGGACTCACACATCGAATCAGGATTAGAGCTTGAAGCTCCACCTTGTTCAGAGATATCATGACATTCATTTTGATCAACATGCACATTATCGGAAGGCAAACAATCATATTCGGCATGAACTTCTTCCCCTTGAATGTCATTGTTATCAGGATTAGACTGCTCCACCTTATTAGGAGTACCCTCTTGCATAGGAATGGGATCAAAATTATTTTTACAAGGAAAAAGAGACTCATTAAAGGTGATATCCCTGTTGATTATGACTTTATAGTCTAAATCAGACACATCCCACACCCTATAGCCTTTAGTGCCCTCAAGATAACCTAAAAAGACACACTTCCTAGCATTGGGATCAAGCTTATCACCCCTTTGATGTATGTAAGCAGCACAACCAAACACTTTTAAGTTGGATAGGTCAAGAGGCTTGTTATAGAAGACAAAATCAAGACACTTTCCTCTTAGAGGGACAAAGGGGGATCTATTTATTAAATAGGTAGCAGTCATAACTGCCTTACCCTAAAAAGATTTTTCTAATCCACTTATAGACATCATGCACCTAACTTTCTCAAGAATGGTCCTATTCATCCTCTCAGCATTCCCATTTTGCTGAGGTGAATAGGGGACAGTCCTATGTCTCCCAATCCCACTTGATTCACATAAGTCATCCATTTGGTTGTTACAAAACTCTAACCCATTATCAGTTCTTAGTATTTTAATTCTCATCCCAGTTTGATTTTCTATTAGGGTTTTCCAAGTTTTGAAAGCAGAAAACACATCAGATTTATGAGCAAGTAGGAAGACCCAAGTTTTCCTAGAAAAATCATCTATAACAGAGAGGAAATATCTCTTTCCACCTCTGGTAGGCTCGCTAGTTGGACCCCATACATCAGCATGAAGGTATTCCAATATGGTGGAGCTTCTAAGGGAGTTAGGAGGGGTGTGAGTAGAGAAAGAAACTATGCTTTGTTTCCCTAAGACATAGTGTTCACAAAAATCAAGAGCAGTGACCTTATCAGACCCAAACAATCCCTCCCTTTTTAACAGTTCTAGACCTTTATTACTCATGTGGCCTAGCCTTCTATGCCATAGTTCAGTTACACTTAAATCAGAGGAATTAACATTGTTAACACAAGGATCAAGTTCAGTGATACAGATATACAGATTATTCCTTTTTTTCGGCTTTAAAAATGACTAAGGAACCCTTCATAATCTTCATTAAACCCCTTCCACATCTCCCTTCTAACCCATCATCCTCAAGGGCAGAACAAGAAAGCAAGTTGAAGCATAGATCAGGAACATATCTTACATTTTTTAAGGTGTATGTACAGCCATCAACAAATTTCAGTTTAATGTTACCTATGGCTTCTACTCTGCATTTCTTTTCATTAGCCAATAGTATGAATCCATTATTAACAGGTTTTAGGTCAGAGAAATGTTGTTTGTGTGGGGAAATATGATAAGTGCATCCAGAATCAACAATCCACTCAGTAGAACAGAATTTTCCAGTACAGGCATAAGCAGAAGGCAGAGAATTCATGCAGTCAGAGTAAAAAAACATGTATACATCACCCAGATTCTCTCCTTTCACAGCATTTACACTAGAATTACTGCTTTCACCACGTTCTCTCTTAGATTTAGTGCACTGCCTAATATAGTGGTATTCACCACAGTTGTAGCATTTTCTACCCCTGGACCTAGATTTGGATCTGCTCCTATTGTCAGAGTGATAATTCTTCCCCTCCCTGGTATCATTAGACTTGTTTTTACCATTTCTAGAACTGGATCTGCCCCTCTCATTTAGAATTTCATTATTACTTCCTCTATTTTAGACCTACCTCTTTTCAGATCATGTTCCTTACTCTTAAGTCCACTCATGATTGTTTCTAAGTTGACAGAATCCCTACCATACTTAATGGCAGACTTGACATCGTTATAGGAATCAGGTATGACATTCAATAGAGCTATGGGAGCGTATTCATCTATATGCTCATCACCAGTGAGCTTGATATCTTGTATTAGTTTATTAAAAATGTCCAAGTTCTCATCTATATCCTTATTTTAGTCTAGTTTAAACCTAAAGAAAGTTTCTAACAGGTACATCTTACTAGGCAATGAGGTTTTAGTAAAGAGAGACTCTAGTTTATCCGAAATCTCTTTAGCCGTCTTAATCTTACCTATTTTCCTAATAACAGAATCAGATAGGTTTAAAATGATTATAGAACGGGCAAGTTCATCTATCTCTGTGCGTTTTTCAGGGGTATCACTATCTAGAAACTCAGCAGTAACGACCCTTAACACTTTTTGTTGGATCATTAAACATTCGATCTTTTGTTTCCAAATAGTGAAATCAGTTTTGCCATTAAATGGTGTTAAACTATAAGAAGATATGCCAGAGGCCATTTAGACAAAAATTAGGCACACAAGGCATGAAATATTCACAGAGTTGGCAAGAAAATAGGATCAAGAATGTACACGAATCCACACACAGTTAGGGGCAAAAATTAGCAACGAATATACAAGAATATGAAACCAGATACCGCACAATGAAACGAAATAAGGACAGAACAATGAATAGAGCAGATTACCGAATGCACAGAGTCAACAAATTGCAGCGGAAAAACGATAAACCTCAGGATAGGGGTGTACACGGTCCGGTTTGGCCGGTTTAAAGATCGAAGTATGGACCAAACCAAATAATACGGTTTGAAAATTTCTCAAACCAAACCGGCCAAATTAAATTTTCAAACCAAACCAAACCAAATAAAATGGTTTGGTTCAGCCGGTTTGACGGTTTGGAACATGACTTTAACGAGCAAAGTCAAAACATAAAAAAAATTATATTTTTAGCAATAATTTATTTGAGAAATTAAAAAAAAATAAATAATGATTTTCATCGACAAAGTACAAGATAATTATAATAGAAACAAACAATATATGACATCTAAATATAATAGTTCATATCTCATTCTAAAAAATAATAGTTCATAAAAGGTCAGATTATTACGATGCGACAAAGGTGAAGCAGACCGACACTTGAATTAAATTATGAGATTGTAATATTGGATAGTTTAGGGTTTATTTTAAATTTCAATAAATTAAAAAATGTAGGAGAAAAATAAAAATTCTATGATTTTGCACAGTATAGGATTCATAATTATTCTGAGAAGATAATAAGGGTAAAAGGAGAGATGTTTACAAATAAATAAAAATGTAGGAGAAAAAAAATTATATGATGTTGCATATAGGATTTGAACTTGAACCTTTTAAAATCTAAAATATAGCTTGAACCACTACACTAAATGTATTACATTAATATTTTTAGTACAATATATAATTTAAATATTTATTAAAACTATAAACGGTCCAGTCCAGTCCAAACAGCCAGTTTCTGTACTCAAACCATGGACCAAACAAAATAATACGGTTTGAAATTTACGGTCTGGCCGGCCAATTAATTCACTTGACAAACCAGCTAAATTATTTCGGTTCGGCCGGTTTGGCCGGTTTGAACCAAACCGTGTACACCCCTACCTCAGGATCAACCCTAGAATCAAGCAAGAACACAAAGAAGCACACAAGAAACCACAAGATCCCAACTCATTGCGGTTATCCGGACCAGTGAGAAGGATGTTCAGCAGATCGCGGTTATCCGGACCGATCTACTGAACCCTAACAAAGAGATCTAAAAAGAATCAAAAGCAGTAAACCCTAATCAAATTTCTAGACCGATTCGAGACGAAAGGGAGGTAGGGAAGAGCGAGATTATACGTGAGCGGGGGCCCTAGATGAGGGCGCACCCGTCCTACCTCACGTGCCCTGGGGCACAGACGACGAAGGTGCTACAAGAGCAGGCGTGCGGGTCCGCAGCAATCTGGCTCTGATACCACTCTTGGGTATCAAGCCATGTCGACCCGTTTTCCAGCCTGTTACTTGGACCTCGAACCTAGCCCAGATCGGACTAGGGTTCCTCTACCGGATCAGCCACCGACCTTCAAGCTTGGACCTCCTTTGGTGCGTCCTCTCTGTCAGATCTCTGAATCAGTGCACCCACGCCTTGCCCTATCGAAGGGACGAGATTATTGGCTTAGACTCACCTTTGTGCGAGTCCTTGCCTTCCTCCGGCCACAGATAGGAAGTAAAGGTTAGGCTCAAGGTTCGGGGCTCTCAATCACACTAAAGCTCACCGGAAAAGGCTCTCACAGACGACGGAGTTCAAGAGAGAAGAGGGAGCGAATATGATTAGAGAGAGAGAGAGCGGCGAAGAAGATTAGGGTTAGGTTTCACATACATGAAGTGAAACCGGGTCACTCAGCTTTTATAGTAAGACCACAAATAACAGCAACCTGTGTGTCATAGGTCTTCTGCCACGTCATTGCCACATCAGATTTTCCAAAAAAAAGAAAAGAAAAAATGTCTTATTCTTGAGAGAGAGGGATCGACCACAGACCTGGAGAGACCACAAAGATCTGTGGGCCCCACATATTTTACTTTTTATTTATTTAATCATGAACCAATTAAATAAAGATAGTTGTTATAATTCTATTGGTCCATTTAATTTTATATAAACATTTTACTAAAATGGTTATATCTTTTAAACAATAAAATAAAAATAAATAAAATATATACCAAAATTTATAATTTTTTATTCTCTACAAATAGAGTCTAATATTGATATATATTTTTAATTTTAAATTAAGATATATATATATATATATATATATATATATATATATATATATATAGAAAATATATATACTATTCTCTAATAGAAAATATATATACTAAAATTGTGATATTATATATATAGGAAATATATTATTCTCTAATTATATTATTTTGTAGCAATGAGATTATTATTATTTTCTTTAAGGAAATATATTATTCTCTACCAAAACTTAAAGAGTATTATATATACTATTCTTTAAAATATATTTTTGTGTGTATTATTATTAATTTTCATATCTTCTCATATTTAAAATGCAATGTTTGTAGTTATAAAATATTTGTTAAGTTTTGATAAGGTATTTAACTTGTATATATTTTTTATTGGAATTAATATATATTTATTTTAATTGAATGGTTAAAACTAATTCTATATAAATATAAGGATTAAATAATTATATATATATTGTGTGGTTGGGTGGTCATTGATAAACTTGACAAAATATTGTGGTTGGGTTGGAGTGATGTGGAAGTGAGAGAAATTAATGAAATATAATAAAGGTTGGGTGGTTGGGCTGGTTGCTGATAAACATAGTCTAAGGATACCAAATAACCGCCCCAACCGTTCACACCCGAACTGGAACCCGAACCGAAAAATCAATCCATAAACACATACTAAAGAGTGGGCTAGGAGCAGGAATAAGGCACTACCGGGCCAGGCAATTAAAAGGCCTAAACCAAGGCCACACCAATTACAAATTTAATCAACACAAACATGAATAAATCTGCAAAAGGAAATCTATTTTCATTTTTAATTTCATAATATATACATATCAGCTTCTTGTGTCGCATTTCGTCTCAGTCTCAAATGAAGAGATTCAATCTTTTAAAAAGGAAAAAACCAGCCCTTTTCTCTCTCCCACCTGTTTCTTACATTTCCATCTTTCAATACATTACGTGACCCGAACTTGTTAAACTATCCTCATCAAGTGATTTATCGTGACCTAGTTATTTAATAAAATATTAATTCTTTTCATCCACCACACAACTTACAACCTAATATTATTTACTTCTCCTATCAGTGACCTTACTTAACCTAACTTTTTTAATTAAAATATTAATTTATCTATCATCCACTATAATATAAAAATTAAAGAAGTATAAAGATTTATAAGTATAATAAATATTATTATTCATTAAGAATTTATTGTTGATTTGACAAATAAAAATTACAACAATTAATACAAAATAAAATATAAATTGACAAAATAAAAATAAGTTAAATATCCATTTATAGGAAGAAATGTTGATGCATTAAATATCAATTTATACATTATTTAAAAACTTATAAATTAAAAAAAAAAACAAAATGTATCATTATTATATATAACAATCTATTGAGTTGTCAAGAATTGGATGAGTGACTTGAGTTGAGAAGAGTCACAATTTTTTTTTTTTTAATTATTGTTTTATGCAAAAAAAAGTTGTGCAACCCAGGTGAAAAGACACCATTGGGTATAGTCTTAATCTTTTTTCTTTCTCCGTGTTTTATTTTTTCTTGTTCAAAGTCATATATACCTAATTAATTATTCCTCTTCTGCGAGTGAACCGGGGAGAGTGGATTTTGAGTATACACTTGTTGGCTTGACAGTAGTGCGGTGCTCATTGTTCCAGAATGAAAGTTGTGGTGGTGATTGGAATGGAGCTCAGTAGAATCTTGAAAAGAGATATAAATATGGGTAGAGAGCCGAGCAGTAGAAGCAGAGCCGACCCATCGTTGCTGCAAGAAATTGCACCCTTCATTCTCTTCACTTTGCCGGACTCTCCCCAAAACAAGTAAAATGTTAGTGCAACACATTTAACGTTATTTTCCAGCTGTTTGTATTCAGTTTTTGCATTATCTATTATATAAGATTGAAGAATGCATGCACTCAACAAAAACTAAATTTGTTAAATGAAATATTCATCTCATTATCAAATTTGTTTTTTAATTTTTTAATTATTTGGGCAAAGGTCTAAAAAACATCATGATATATTAGTTGTTTTGAAATCTTGAGAAACAAATAATATACCCATCCTAAGACAGAAAATGAGTGTTGAATTTCTAGCACTCATGAAAAGTTTGTATATATTTATAGATCTAGAATACTCAATTTGAATTGCTCTCATTTACCCAAAATCTTTTGCATATTAAGAGTAGACAGATTTTGAAAATTGTGACAGTTGTGCAGTAGATGCGAAAGGGTGGTAAGCTTTTTAGCTGATTAAGTAATTAAACAAAAATAGTATTTTAATGCTGGAGTGAATAGTGTGGGATTAAATGTTTTTGAGAGGGACTGGTACAGAGTTTCCCGGCTCTGATTTATATAGTATAAATATAGATATAGATATAGATGGATATGGAGAGTGATAGAGAGAGAGAGGATTGGCACGAGAATGCGAAAGGTCGAAGAGGGAGGAATAAATAGAATGGAGAAACGTGGAAGAGGGCGTCGAAGACAGTCTGCTTCTCATAATATGTAAGTTCATTCCACCCTCAAACATTCTGGGTCTTGCATGTTCCTCGCTCTGATTCTGGGTTGTGGGCCAAGAATCAACTTCCTTTTTTTTTTTTAGATGTTGAATTCTGAATTACTAATGCATATTTAGGTTTTTGTCGTTAATAAACTTTTCTTGAAACTTTCCATCTGAGATTCGGTTACTATAGTTGTTTCGGATTAATTGTTTGGGAACATGGATGTGAATTGCTAGAATAAGTAATAGTGAGATGCCAGTTTTAGTAAATGATGCAAAAATGGGTTGTGTGATCTTGTTGTAACTGAACCTAATTTGACAAAAGCTCAAGGGAAGAGACGTATAATGGAGTCACAATATATAGCCCTGTTAGAGGTTGTCAATGTGATTTCACAGCTAGTTGGTAGGCTTAAATATGATGATGATGATGATGTGTGTGAGTTGAGAAATGAACAGTATTGTTGCTAGATCAGTTCACTGTGATAATTCCATTTGAAGAATGTGTTTGGCAAGTATATTTGATGTGTTGATGAGTTTGAGACTGTAAGACTTGAAGTTGTGTTGCTAATACATTTATGTTGTTGAGATTGAGCTGAAACGTTCTTAATCTACTTGATGTCTGATGATGATGGCAGAGTTGAAGAAAGGATGAACAAAAAGGTCACTTGTTCTGATAATTTACCCGAGTTTTTCAAGATTTATCTACATGAGATACACTCCAAAATGGTGGTTAGTAATCTGCACATTGCCTCATTTTACTTTTGGTGTGTCTTACCATTTCTGTTATGTGAATATGAGACACGTCGGAATTTGATTTGATCATACATTGTTCAACTTTTGGACACCGCATGCTAATTCTCATTTTTGCATTCAGACAATTCCTCCAGATTTTATCGACAAGTTTGGTGGAAATATTCCCTCTACTTGCACACTGAAAAAGTCATCAGGAGCGTATTGGCAAGTAGATATGAAGAGAGTGAATGATCGTTGGTTTTTCGAAAAGGGTTGGTCTGAGTTTGTGCAAGAAAACTCATTAAGTGATCACAATGTTATATTGTTTTGCTTAGTTGGCAACTCGACATTTTCTGTCAAAATATTCTCAGCAAATGGGTGCATCAAAGGAGGAAGAGATGAGGGCACCAGCAATGGTGATGATGAAACTAGTGAATCTGGTCAGTAAGTTCCTTCCCACACAAACTTGAAGAGAAAATGACTAGTTTATCTATTTCATGTCCATCAGAATATGTTCGTTAGTTTTTGCTTCTGTAGAAGATTCTAATGTGGAGGAGGGAGCTAACGAACGAGTTGTAAGAAGAAGAAGGATGGGTGCAGTGGGGGAGATCAACGGAAAGCCTTGTTTCTCAGTTAGGATGCAAAGGACACACATAGATAAAGGGATTTTGGTGAGCTCATAATCCTCCGCTTTCGTGTGTGTGTGTGTGTGATGGATTGATTGATTCTGGTGCAGAATGTGCCAGTGGAGTTCTGGGACAAGTTCATGGAAAAGGATGGAACAGGTTCAAGTGTGGTTAGTCTCCGGGTAAGAAAGAAAGCATGGAGTGTGGGTTTGGTGACTAAATATGATAATAGAGTTGTATTTGGAAGAGATTTCTTCAAATTTGTGAGGGACAATTCTCTCAAAGTTGGGACTTCATGCACTTTTCAACTCATTCACACCAAACCCTTTACTTTCCAAGTCCACATTCCTAAATAGCTCTCAAGTCTGTTTTTTGTTGTAGTTGAATTCTCTCTCCCGAAAACAAACATATGTGGGAGCTTTACTATCCTTGCTAGGGTGAGCATTTTGAGACATTGAAATGAAGATTTTTTTGAGCTGATTATGATATTCTCTTCGAGTTGGATATTTTGGCTTGTCACTTTTTATCCTGGCCCCGTTGGTTTGAGGTGGAGGATGTAGGTGGAGGATTTATGGATCTTAGTGTCTTATCAAATTTAGGGTTGGAAATTTTCGACACGATCTTATAATTTAATACAAATCCATAAGATAATAATAAATATAGATTAAGGTTTATTGCATATTGATCCTCACAATAAGAACATAAGGATTTTTTATCGGATAATCGTTTAATCGGATTCAAATTAAACTATGGATCAAATACGAATTTTCATTAAAATATAATTTAAATCTATATAATTTTAATTTTTAGATTTATGTTACTTTTATGAAATGCCGTTTTACATTGCTTCTTTTTTCCAAATTATTATGTTTTTTTTATTACATTTTATTGGATAATTTTTGAATTTATCGGATTGTTTTCGTTTTGGATAGTTATCGGTTTTTTATTGGATCAAATTCGAAGAAGAATTCAACATTTCCTTATTTGGCGGATACAAATTATGCTTAACTGATTAGATAATTAATGGATCGACAAGATAAGAATTCGATCCGCACGAATTGTCATCTTTAATCTAATCACTTAGATGTCGAGGAGTCTTGTTCTTGCCTTTTGAGGCTTTACATAATTTTATTTTATCTCAAATTTAAATGAAAAAACTATAATAAAATGAATAATAGCTATTTAAGAATATAGTTGATTTCATGTGAATCATTTTTCAATAAGTATCGTTGTATCAATAATACGAAAGTATAATAATGATTTGATTTGACATTCAAATACTAATTTCTTTTAAAATATATAATAAAGTAATATAAATTAATAAATACATGATTTAAGTAAAATAATCATTTTTAAAGTATATGTGTAAATGGACGATAAATTAACTAATATATAAATTATTTTTGTTGAGAGTAAATATAATCAATTTTTAACACCGAGAAATCTTCATTTGTTAATTAATGAATAAAATAATTTAATTAGTGAACTATTAATGGAATTGTAATTTCCATATAAAGCATTCACCTTTCTTATAATATATAAATCAATATATAAATTAATTTTATAATTATATTCAATAATAATTATGTTGGTGTCAAAATCAAAGGGTAACGTAGCCAAGGTCATGGTGAGCAAAAGTCTTACTCCTCTGTTCTTAGAATTAGAGAGTCAATCGGGCCAATCCATATGTCAATCGGGCCAATCCATCGGGTTTCGGGTTAGCCCTATCGGACTACGAGTTAAATGGTCCAGGTCAAATTGGATTGAAATTTTTTCGGGCTAAAAAATCTTGATCCTAACCCTTACCCATCGGTTTTCGGGCTAGCCCGTCGGGCTAATGAATTTATTAATTATTTTTAAATTTTAATATATTTTCATTATTCTAATATTTTAAATATTGAAAAATAAGCAAAATATTTATAAAAATGCAAAACTCATCACAAATTTTTATATAATGATAAATTTATCTATTAAAAATATATAATTTCATTTTATTTGTAATACCCCGTGTATTACTCAATCTTGTGCTATTTCCGGATTTAACTAAGTGAGCTATTTCCTAATTTTGTGTAATTATTTCATGATTTCGATTTAAGGATTTAATTTACGATAGCAAGTTTGGAATAAGAATTTTATAAATGGAGATTTATCAAGGGTTAATTGATAAGATTAATGAGAAAGATAAATTCATGAATTAAATGAATTTCATAATGGATTATGCTAGGATGAAGTGAAATAATTCATGAATTATATTAATTTCATGAAATG
>JAPKLW010000341.1:557983-607641 GCA_026898455.1 Plectranthus barbatus | reverse complement strand
CTAAGCTATCAACTGGGGAAGGGAAACTTTGATAATTTTCCCAACAAGCAGGTTCCACGCATAATTGAGCCGTTTACAGGATATGATTAAATTCCATGGGGCCAATCGTTGCTTGCTTGCATTAGGAACGACGACCCAAATACGTTTTAGGCCAAAATTCAATGGAAACCCGTACCGAAAGCGGTTGATTTTCAAAGAAGCATTCATGAATTTCTCCCCCCAGGGAATTCGAGCTAATGGAGCATAGCACTAGATAGATCTTCGAAGTTGGCTTTCCAATGCAACTGGAATCGGGTCAATTGAAGTTCGGGAGCGAAAGTTATAGCCAAAACCGCGAGACTGCGCAGAAGGGGCGAGAAAAACCACTTTTTTTGTTCGGCACAAAACTGGCGACCCGAGCACAAAACTGGCTAACCGAGCACAAAAATGGTGATCGCCAATCGTGTTTTATGGGTCACCGATCGGGTAAAATTGAAGGGATTCGTGAACTGAATCACGAAGTCCGTTTGCCAAGGATCGTTAATTGGAATATCAAAAATAAATTGCTATGCCTATGAACAATCCTAGCATGCTCCTATATTATTATGCATAAGAAGGTTATGCGGAATACCTGGATCGATGAACGATGAAGAACGCGTGCGCGGAGATGCCCTTTGATCTTTCCCACGCACCAAGATTTAATTTCCTAACAGATTGAGGAAATTAATCTAAAGAAAATAAACAAATATTTTCGAAAATAAGAGGAGAGAGAAGAAGAAGAATCCTCCTGATCTGATCTTCTGATCTGTATCCCAACTCGATCTGAAAATCTGGTGAAGATTATCTATCAGATCCTTTGCCCGGTTGAGAAGCAGAATTTCCTCCTCGTATCTCAAACTCAATCGATCACCACAGCTCCCAATGCTCTGGTTTGCTGTGTGCAACTTGTGATCTTATGAGTTGAAGGTGTATTGAGGTCTGAGATACTGAGGCCTATTTATAGGAAATTCTTGGCTTCTATTGGGCTTGAGTTATCATGGGCCAGACCAGGGACCAGAATGCAAATAGCAAATAAGGCCTATCAATTAATTAATTCTCATATTCAACCCAGAATATAATTAATTAATTAATATTAATTCATGCCACCAGAGAATCAATACTGTCCTACCTATTTGCTACCACGTTTTGAGGAACGGGTTGCATTGGACTCGGTTTATCCCCACATTTAAGGTTACAGACATTCGTTAATTAATTTAAGCTCTGAAAAGCTATTTAATTAATTAACATCTTTAATTCCTGAATCAATCCACTCAAAACCTTTTCACTTATGCTTGAACTTAATCAGCCTGCAGGACTTTAGCATAACGAACCTTTTGAGCTGTTCAGGGAATGTCACCATCCTATACTGGATGTGGTTACCTAGTTCAGATACCAGACAGTCATACACAAATTGATATCACCCAAGACTGCAGAAGTACAGGTTCAACTAGAACCCTCTCTACAACTCAAAGTGATATACAATATATGTATACTTCTGTATCCTCATTTAGGTTTAAGATTCCATCGAGTCATAAAGATCTAGATTCTTTTAATTTCAGATAAAAGAATCGATCTCGACTTAGGTCCTCATCAATGTGTGCCCCACACCAGCATACCAAGACATCTAAGATAAGATGCTTATCCGCATATGCTGCAGCCTACACCGACAGTTTATCCTGGAACTGTCTCAGCTGTGATGACTATTTATATCTCGCTAGGTCAAACGATCCATACGATCTTCCGTGATCTCCTACACACCGTATGATCTCCCTATCGACGAGATAAGAGGATAATTGTGTTTGCGACACATGTTTGTTAATTCAGACAGGAGATGAACATACAACAATTATGATTACCAGTATATTAACCAATAAACCTTGTACATAATATACCAATCATAATGCTTTCAGTATATAAATCCATCAATCTCCCACTTATACTCAAAGCATTATACACTTGCTTTCCAGAGTATAACGCGTCTAAACTAATCTAGCTATTACATCAAGCATTCTACGTGGCTAGCTTTGCCCTCAGCCCAAGGCTACGTACATGCATCTCGTAAACCTTCTGAGGCAGAGCTTTTGTGAACGGATCCGATAGATTATCTTTTGTATCAATTTTCTCTATCAGCACATCACCCCTTGCTACGATTTCTCGTATAATATGGTACTTCCTTTCAATGTGTTTTGTTGCTCTGTGAGTTCGTGGTTCTTTAGAATTAGCCACAGCTCCAGAGTTATCACAATATACCGTGATGGTTCTGGGTAGCTTAGGAATCACGTCCAACTCCAGAAGGAAGTTTCGAAACCATACCGCTTCTTTCGAAGCTTCAGAAGCTGCCACATATTCGGCTTCCATGGTGGAGTTCGCAATGCACTTCTGCTTTGCACTCCTCCATGATATGGCCCCACCTCCCAATGTAAATACATAGCCAGAGGTAGACTTCTTTTCATCTCGGTCTGCCTGGAAATCCGAATCAGTATAACCCACAGGGCACAACTCATCACACTGATAAACAAGACAATAGTCTCTTGTTCTTTTCAAGTATTTGAGTATGTGCTTTTTCGCGGCCCAATGCGCCTGTCCAGGGTTAGACTGGTATCTCGCTACCATGCCTACAGCAAAGCAGATATCTGGCCTCGTACATAACATTGCATACATGAGGCTACCCACGGCCGATGCATACGGCAAGTTGCTCATCTCATCTTTCTCCTTTTGTGTTATCGGACACTGATCCTTGGAAAGATGTATGCCATGTCTGAAGGGTAACAGACCTTTCTTGGCATTATGCATGTTAAAACGGGCAATCACAGTATCCACATATGACCCTTGAGACAAGGTCAGCATCCTTTTATTGCGCTCCCGCAATACTTTTACCCCTAGGATGTATCCTGCCTCCCCAAGGTCCTTCATATGAAACTGCTCTCGGATAACCACCCATTTATGCCCGACAATACTTCCACATTGTCGCCAAATAGGAGAATATCATCTACATAAAGTGCAAGGAATACTACGCTTCCGCTGACACACAGACGGTACACGCAACTCTCGTTTGAACATTGTGAGAATCCATAAGATTTAATCACCTCATCAAAACGGAGATTCCATGACCGTGAAGCTTGTTTAAGTCCATACAGCGACTTCCTTAGCTTCCTGACCAAATGTTCTTCGCCCTTCTGCACATAACCTTCTGGCTGTTGCATATAGATGTCCCTACCTTCTTCAAGGTACGCGTTTAGAAACGCGGTTTTGACATCCATCTGCCAGATTTCTAGGTTCTTATGTGCTGCTATGGCTAGGAGTATTCGAATGGACTTAAGCATGGCTACCGGTGAGAAAGTCATAGTCTACACCCTCTTTCTGACTATAACCTTTCGCCACCAGCCTTGCTTTGAAAGCTGTAATTTCTCCATTCGATCCTTTCTTTCTTTTGTATACCCATTTGCACCCTATGGCTCGATGGCCATCCGACAAATCAGTTTTCTGGTATACATCCATAGCAGTAATGAATTCTATTTCAGAATCCATGGCGATCAGCCATTTGTCCGCATCTTTATCAGATACCGCCTCGTCATACGTCCAGGGATCGGTATCATCTAGTCCATTTTCCGGGATCAAGTCAGAAGACTCTCCCACGAACATATACCTCTCGGGTTGGTGACTAACCCTCCCACTGCAACGAGGCATCTGAGCTGTGTCAGTAGTTGGCACAGTATGCGTTTGTTCCATACCTTGCATTAGTGGCAGTGTTGGTATATTCTCACCTGTTACGGGTGGATTTACCACTACACTGGGTTTTCCTGATGGAATTGCTTCTTTATTCTCAAGCTCGTGGAGAATAATTTCACTCTTGGATCTGTGGTTTCTTACATATTCGTCCTCCAAGAATCTTGCGTTGGTACTGACAACGACTTTCTGATTCTCAGGACAATAGAAGTAACCACCTTTCGTTTGCCTGGGATATCCTACAAACAGCATCAGCTTGCCCCTGCTTTCTAACTTATCAGGTTCCTTTGTCAGCACATATGCTGGACAACCCCAAACCCTCACTCTGTTCAAACTTGGCTTTCGCCCATACCAGAGTTCCAGAGGTGTTTTAGGAACCGATTTAGAAGGTACCAGGTTAAGCAAATAGGCCGCTGTTTCCAAGGCATATCCCCAAAACGAAATCGGCAAGCTTGCATAACTCATCATCGACCTGACCATTTCCAAGAGAGTTCTATTTCTTCTTTCCGCTACACCATTTTGTTGAGGGGTTCCCAGTGCAGTCCACTGGGATGTAATCCCGTTATCTGACAAGTACTGCAAGAACTCGTTGCTGAGGTATTCCCCACCACGATCTGATCATAGTGTCTTGATAGTCTTACCAAGCTTCTTTTCTACGTCAGTCCGGAATTCTTTGAATTTCTCAAAGCATTCAGACTTATGGCGAAGCAAATAGACGTATCCGAATCTTGAGTAATCATCAATGAATGTGGCGAAATACTCATACCCTCCACGAGCTTGTGTGGACTTTGGTCCACATAAGTCAGAGTGGATCAACTGTAACACGTCCTCTGCTCGAGACTGACTTGCCTTAAAAGGCCTGGTCATCATCTTTCCTTCTATACAGGACTCGCTGATTGGATGCAGTACCACTTGGAAGGAATCCAAGAGCCCATCGCATGCTAATCTCTTTATCCTCTTTAGATTGATGTGACCTAGTCTCAAGTGCCAGAGATATGTTTGATCCTCATCGGAAGAAAACTTTCTCTTTAAATGATTATTATTATTAGATGAGTTTGCAACATTCACGGAAGATTTATGCATACAATCAATGATATAGAGAGAGTCAATCAGTTTGCCATGATAGATAACACCGTTATTACCAATGATAGATACTCCACTATCAAAAATAACTGAATATCCATCACAAAATAACTTGGAAACTGAAATTAAGTTCCGCCGAAAAACCGGCACATATAAAACATCTCTCAAAATCAGAACATTGTTTTCAAAGCATAAAGTAAAATCTCCAATGGCTACTGCTGAGACTCGTTCTCCGCTGCCCATTGAGATGGTAATCTCATCATGCTTCAGCTGCCTTGTCGGCCTGAACCCCTGCAAAGTATAACAAACATGGTCAGTAGCTCCAGTATCCACTACCCAAGAATGGGTAGAAACTGATGCTAAACATGTTTCCGTTATAAATGCACATGACGCACCTTGTCCAGTTTTCCTGACTTGACAATCTTTCTTCCAGTGACCAGCCTTGCCACACCTGAAGCACTTGTCTCTTTTAGCAGGCACGCCCGGTGTCCTCTTTGACTTTCTACCAGAGGTTGTACCTTTGGCTTTCTTCTTAAACGTTCCTTTGCGCCTCTTGCCAACCAGCGCAACAGGACGATTACTAGAAGTAGCCAAAACAACCTTTTCTGGCTGCATGACTGTTTCCGCTGCCATCAAGTCATTGAGTAGCTCGTTAAGAGTGTACTCTTTCTTGTTCATGACAGCATTCAGTCTAAAGTTCTCATAGGACTTTGGCAGAGAGTTTAGGATGATATCAACTTGCGCTTCCGCATCGATACCTCCCCCATGCAGTGTAAGCTCATCCATAAGATGAGTCATACCCACCACATGCTCTCTGACCGAGCTTCCTTCTGCCATTTTCTTTCCCACGATTTCCCTCATGAGATTGAATTTGACAGCTCGGTCTGACTCACCATAAGTCGCTGTGAGGCTGTCCATAATGTCACTAGCATTCTCATATGAGTGATGCTGCTGTGCAAGAACCTTGGACATCGTAGTCATCATATAGCATTTTACTATATTGTTTGACTTGAGCCACTTGTTATAGTAGCTCTTTTCCTCATCAGTCGACGCATTAGTGAGCTCAGCCGGACGAGGCTTATCAAGAACAAACTTGTGCTCCTCTGCGACAAGGATGTAATCCAAGTTGCATTTCCATTCTTGGAAATTTGGACCGGTTAATTGGTTTTGTGCTAAGATATTGATTACATTTGGTAAAGACATGTCTGAAAACAATAAATTAAAACACCAATTAAAACATAGTCGCAGAACATTGAAACAATTAAATATTGAAACCTTATGATAAAGCAATATTAATGTTTCCTCCAATTTGACTAAGTGTTACTATTGCAAGCCACACATGTGGACATTTACAACAAAACACCTAACCAGACTGCATCTTTCAATTCCAGTCCTTTAATTCCAATCCATGCCCGGGTTCCTTAGACAAATGGAATTAATAATTGGAGACTAACTTAAGACCATATTATCCTACTGAGCAGGGACTTCACATATGAGTTATACTCTGGACAATATCTAAGCTAGCTTACCACCAAAGCCAACCCTCCCATATAAGGACACACCTGATCCCTTATAATAAGGTTGTCTCATTTAATTCAATCCCTAGAGAACTTATGAAAATTCAATACGCAAGCTACACATGTAGACGTTTACGCATGAACTCCCACTTCTCACATGAAATAAATGTTTGTTTTAAGAAATCCTATCTATTAGAACTTATGAACAATAAATTAAGTAAGCTACACATGTAGACGTTTACCTAATAAATTGTCCACTTCCAATAAAGGATCGCTTTGTGGAGGTCTTACTAAATTATGAGCTTAGTAATTTTCAGTTCATAAGGTTCAATTGCACAGATTATTTTATGTAGCCATAATTATAACGTTGCTAAAATTCTATCATGCAAAGCATGAACCCCGAATTTATAGTCATAATTAATTACATAAAATAAATCGCATAGCATGATTTAAAGCCGTAAATAAAAGCAGTAAACGTGCTCTCTATTATCTACAACATGCTGATATGCTGCGCAATTATTTTAAACACGTATATCATGCGAAGACAGATAATAAAACAAATAAAAATGTCCTTGTGGCCCCATGATACAAACAAAATAAATCTAACTATTACAAGTTGGAATTTATTTTACAGATCTTCGACTGGGCTCCCACTACTTGGACTGAGATCTTGATTTATTTTCTGAACTTGGGCCTCCAAGATTTGATCCATCGGAAAATTGGACAACTGGGCCAGTTAACGAGATCGCAGGCCTAGGCACACATTGCAAGCCCAATAGCCCGCGAGAACTCGGCCCGACGAGCCACCACCGGCGAAACACCATCGCCGGTGACCCGCCGTCGTCGTGAGGGCTCCCGGCATGCACAACAGCCATGCACGTACGTGCATGGATGAAGTCCGCGATACCGCCTCCTCCAACCGTTGCCCGTTTCGCATGCCGCCGCCCCGGCTTGCCCCGACCGTTGCCAGAACTGCCGTTCACTCTTCTTCTCCTTCACCGGCCTCCGTGACTCACCGGAATCACGCAAGATCGGAATCGGAGGCTCGCGCGAACCATGCGAAAAAACCCTAGGGTTTTTCCGCGTTCCGGCCGCACGCCCAGCCCCGTCACCGTCCAGCCCGCATTGCCGGTCCCCGAGCCACCGCCTCCACCTGCCCCGCCTGTCGACGTCGACCGAGGGAGGAGGGACCGCCGCCGGCGAGTGCGCAGGGGCGCGAGCCTGCCGCGCGCGCGAACCCTAGGGTTCCGCCGCGATCGCGCGCGCTCGCCCCCTTCGCCGCGCGCCGCCGACCTCGCCCCGGAGCCGCCGCACCTGCCCTGGCCGACCTGGGAGTTACCAACTACAAAAGATCTTGATAAAGCGTTTCGAACTGGCAAGTTGCCAGTAGCAAAGATCAACAATCAATTTCATTAAGCTAATAAGAGGAAACTGGCCAGGTCAAACACACATAGAGACAAAGAGATAAGTTAGCTGTAAGCTTTTAAAGAGCAGACTTAGTGACAGAGAACTTTGAAAGTCTGCAACTGTCAGAGATAAAAGGCCAAGTTTCTTAGAAAACTATTAGTTTGGATTCTTAAGACTGGGAAAAGAGTTGTTATGACACAAGGTAGAAAAGTCTACCTACCGTAGTACTTCCATATGATATTGTAACACAGAAAGCTGGATGTGTTAGAACATCACATTAATTGGTTTAAATTATTCTCAAACGGCTGCATCTCGATTCTCTCAAGGCCTACGCTCATAAATAGAGAAGAAGACACATTAATAGAAGGTTATAGATTTTAATTAAACTACTGATCCTTACGAAAATTTACAAGAGTAACCAAGTTCATTAAAGCTACAATTTACAAACACTCAAGGTTTTCTTAAGCTTCTAAAGCCATTGTAACTCATTGTGTTTCTTATATACGAGGCTCTTCATTTCTGGCTAGAGCTATTGCAAGTGGTATTCCAACTAACCATCCACTAACATTATGGGAAAAACTCGACCATCTAGTCATACCAGTTAGTAGTTGAGCGACGTGTTCGCACAACAAGTTGAAGAAATTTTGAGAATTGATTAATCGTCAACCTTCAGTTGTAGACACTATTTGTCAAGGCACTGAACAAGATAGTTCACATGGGGAAGTCTGGTTGACCGGATGATGGTTCTTGTCATGATGACAAATGACTGCAGAACGAATTTATCCAATCTTCCCATTGATGAATGGGTTCCACAATCTCCTCCGATTGAACCTTCGGGTGTATGGATTCATCCACTTTCTTGATAAGCTCGTATTTCCACTCACTTACCACATTATTTGCTTTGTTATTTTATGCATTTCGATTACTTTAGGTTTAATTATTGAGCATGAGAGTATTTTGATAGGTATTATGATTATGGTGCTTAGTTTTATAGGAAAATAAGTGGATTAGGAATAAATTGGTGAAAATATAAATTATTCCGCAAGTTCAGCCTCTATTTTGACAAACACAAGTTCTGTCAATCTATGTGGGAAGATTACTTAAAATAATTGAAGGAAGACTCCACGTCTACCGATGTGGCTCGTGTCGATCGACATGGAGATTATGATGTTGATGTGGCTTCGGGCGACCTGGAGGGCTAAGTCTTATGTGGCTCATGTTGAAGCACATGATTTTTGACAGAAAATCCCGGTACAACTTTTCCCCACTGTTCAAGCCCATAAGACTTAGCCCTGCTAATATAAAGACCCATGTATTCAATTTAATTTCATGATGGAGTTCATATTTTGTTATTCAGTCTTTAATTTTTGATTTCAAGCTTTGAAGATATTGGAGAACTGGATCAAGTTTTAAATTCCTGTATTTTATTTTCAAGTAAGTTTTATTTAATGAAATTTAAGACTAATGTTTCAATTTGTGATTCTAAGATATCTGGCTAGAAAGCTAGTAGATTCTAGGGTTAACACAATCTGGATTGCATGTTTAGATAAATTTAAATCCTAAATTTCAATAGTTTATATCCTCTAATTTTGATCTTTAAAATTTATTTCTATTGAAGGATCGAGGGATGAAAACTGACATAGGTTTATAGTTGTTTAATTGAAGGACTGAAAGGTGAAAATAAACAACAGGAAGAGAGAGTTTAATATAATTGTTTTCTCTCCTAAAAAAGAATAAATTATATTTTTTAAATCTATGTTTATTCAGATTGACTAGTTTCGTGTAATTGAGAATCAAAAGGTAAAATTCACTTGCTAGTAATCTAGGTTTTAATTGTCCGACCATATAATTAACTCCAATTTATTAGATTTTCCACCATGAATATTTATGGGGTTTAGATTAGTTATTTTATGCATGTTATTTCGATTGGTTGAAATCTCTATAATCTGTGTTTTCAATTATTTGAATTACATTTTTAAGTTTATTTTCAAACTAATAATCCATTTCAAAATTAGTTTTCTCAAACAATGAATTGAAAAGTATATCCAATACATAAAATAGTTTCCTTATACTTTACCCTAGGGTTCAAGAAGAAGCACGTTGTGGAGAATGAGACAGTAAAAATTCATGAGGAGTTCAATATTTTGCTACAGACGCAAGTTCCAATCAAAAGGTCTGATCAAGTTTGTTTTTTCCATTCCGATTGAAATAGGAGGCAATGAGTTCCAGCATGTGCTGAGTGATACCGGCTCAAGTATCAACTTGATGACTTATTCCATTTACAAAAAGCTTGAGATTCACGAGATACGCCAATCTACTAGCACCTTATTGAAGGCAGATCCATTTGTGTCACGACCTAAGGGGATAGTCGAGGATGTTCTGATTCAAGTGAGACATCTGATGTTTTGAACTGATATTGTAGTGCATGAGATGAAAGACAATGAGAACATGCCCATGATTCTGGGGCGTTAGTTTCTCGACACTAGTTCACACTAATTGATTGGCAAAAGGGGGAGATTACTCAGAGAGGGAACAATGAGAATATCACCTTTGTGATTTACAAGAAGACAAGGCAGCCAGAGTGCAATCAAGTTTTTGTAGATGATGAGGATGATGATGAGGATCCTAAGGATAAAGCAGCTGCTATAGAGTGGGAACGAGGGAACGAAATGGTGAAATTAACAACTAAGACATCTCTTTTTGAGTGCACCACCATTGTGAAGGATAAGAGAGTCTATACGGTTGATGCAAGGGGTCAGAGAGTCTGGACCTGATCACCTTATTTATTGGAGGTATCGTCGAGCCACGATAATAAACAAAACACTTGATGGGAGGTAACCTGTTAGTCTCTGATCAGAGTTTCAATATTTCCAGCGAAAGTTTTAATTAAATCTTGCACTAATCTTGCTAAGGTCACGACTTAGCAAGTGTTTTCAAAATGTTTAAGCTTGAGTATTCGTTAAGTTTATTGCAGATTATACCTCAACACTTGATGTGTTGGGTTTCAAATATAACCAATACGTAACGAAATAAAAACAGTAAAAGAAAACTAGGTTTATAGTGGTTTGAACAATTGTTCTACGTCCACTCTTCAGTCCTCCTAAATGAAAATTCACTATAGATTGATTACAAGGCTAGACTTGATCTCTAACGTTGAGCAGCTCCTCTGTCTGGTTAGTGCGCACCTTCAAGCACCTCGGTCTTCAATCTTCACTTTGTTGCTCCTTAGAGTGAGGAAAAACCTCCCTTCTCCTTGGACGTCGACGCTGGGAGTTTTATAGTTCTTCCCTGACCCTTTCCTTGTTTGGCAGTTTCCCGTGATAATCACGCTTGTAGAGCAAGGTGACTGCTAGATTCTTTCTAGAATAGAGAGAACCCCAAAGTTAACCTTAGAAGTAATACTTCAGAGGTCTCGAGCTTCGAGTATGAAAGCTTATAAAAAAGCTTCAATCAGGTACATGCTCGGATGAGTTCGCGTGAGATTAAGAGTATTTTTATCTCTTCTTCTTTTCCCTGTTAATAAAATTTTTGCGAACCTCTGAATCTCCTCTAGACAATACCTATTTATAGGCGAAGATTCAAACAGTCGTTTGAATCTTATCCGTTAGACTCGTAGGGTTTTCTCGCACATCTCTGTTCTTCTTTTTCTGCAAAGCACAGAGACTATTCAGGTCTCCTTCATCTCTTATTAGCGTAGCTCCTATTTGTAGACGTCTTTGTCAGAATGGATCTTTTAGTTTGAATCTGGAAACCAGCTTTGTGTGTATTGATTATTCTTATTTCTGATTTGTCGGGTTTCCTTGTGATTTAGATCCTCCTGATTTGCGACTTTGTATTGTCTTGATTGCTGATGGGTATTTGCTGGCTATTGATGTTATGCTGACCTTTCAGCAATCTTGCTAAAGTGCCGCAACATGCATGCTTCATTCCTTCAGCATTCTATTCGGCATGTCCAGCATTCCTTCGTGTTTGCTCGCCTTTATTGGTGTTTCCAGCAATCTTCAGATCTTGCTGATTCTTTCACTATTCTTTGATTTTTTTTTCTAGTTCTATTACATCTCGAGTAGATGTATCCTATACAGGAATTTTACAATATGACTCGATACCAAGTTGCTAGAAGCTAGATCTACTGAGCTTTGATGCACCAAAACCAAAATCAATAAACATACAATTCAGATCAAGGGGTTGAAATATTTCTAACAATTTCCCCCTTTTTGGTGCGATCAAAGCCTTAATTCTAACTAACTGATCATGGGAAAGCTGTTACTGAGATTACAACATATTGCTATCAAATCTATTCTCAGTATCTCAACTCCCTTAGACTCACTATGATTCCTAAATGTTCCCCCCAAAAATATCAAGGGTATTGCTCGATTTAAGCTCTTTGCTTCAAGTAAATGGCGTTTGAATCATTTATCATATAAGTATAAAGCACATTCACACATGATTATCAAGCAGCATGCAGGAACATATCACACACATCAACAATCCACACAATTTGCTGATTACGCTGAATGTGTAGTTTCAGCTATACTAGGAGTTACTTCTTTGTCATTAAAAAGTCTGAATCAACAGCGTTTTTAGCACTTGAGAAGCCGGCAGTGGTTTTCTTCACTTTCCTGAGGGTCTCGAGTGTCACCTTCATGAAGTTTTCCACTACAGCCTCTCTCTCTTCCCTTCTGATTCGTTCTTTTTCTTCAATACTTTTTCGTTCCTCTTTCTCTTCTTCATCTTGTAGCCTTCTCAAATCTTCTTCCTTTTTTCTTCTCTCTTAGAGGCGTAATATTCTTTCTTCTTGTTCCTTCAGTCGCTCTGCTTCCTCTGCTAACCTCTTCTCTTCCCCTTCTTTGATCGCAGCAAAATGTCCGGTGGAGAAAGTTTTAAAGTTATCTTGCTGGGTGCGCAGAAGCTCCTCCTTTGCCTGAACTACTTGAGTTGTAACTTCAGCTCGCACGAGCGGCACCATCTACTCCTCAATGTTTCTTCCTACCATCGTGTGGATGAATTGCTGGAGGACCCTCTGATAAGTACTAGAGCTCAGGGGCTCAATTGTCAGGGTCGGGAGTTCGTCCGATAGCACAATTTGATTATGTGATGTAGGTATGTTGGCAGATCCACGTTTGATGCTGGGATAGGTTCGTTCTCCTGAATTCTTTCTTCTTCAGCAGAGACTAGATACGGATGTCTAATGCTATCCACTTTGGATGACATATTTTCCAGTATGTTGAATATTCGCTCCTTAAAGTCCATCATCTTCCACCTATCCTCTTCTCTCTTGTGTGTAGCTTTCTCTTCGGCAAGCTTCGCTTGCAGCACAACAGTTGTAGCCAACTGTCTCCTTGTTGTTAGGGATTTGAAGTGTTGAGTGAATGGAGGTGAGTCCTCAACAACGTACTCAGATGGTGGCAATGAGATATCTCTCGTGATTGCTCTGTGCGGTTTGATCTTCTGAAATCAAACAGCGACCTGCCTTTCTGTGTACTGCCATTTGGATGTTTGGTCCATCCAATCATCAACCCATTCTTCTTGACTTCGCCAATATTTGAGACCCATCCGGGCCATCATGATTGCGTGGTCTTCGTAATGTAGTTCGTGAGTGGCATATTCAAAGAATCTCCACCTCTTGAACTCTATTTTCAGCCAATCTAGTTCAGAAGACCCGTCCATTAATTCTGTAGGATATGTGTTCTCGAACTCAGCAACAACCTAATTTTTAATAAAGACACAAATGTCTTTCGCCCATGAGATGAGATCATCATTCTTCTTTGCAGCGGTAGTGAGTTGTTGATCCGATGTATGCGTGTCTACCTTAAGGTTTGTTGTCTCTCCATTTTCATGCATCTCAAGGTCATCATCCTCTATCTCTGTTGCCTTGTCACCTTCCTTTCTAGCGGGCTTCTGGCTGTCTTCCTGCACCAATTCTTTTTCTACAATAACCAACTGACTTTCTCATTGCACAGTCAGTGGTTCATCTCCAAACACTTTGTCAACTACAGGACTGCTACCTCCTTGCACAACAGTCTGTAGAATCAAATCTCCTTGGTTATCATCAACATTATCAGCAGCATCATCACTTCCCCCTTACGTTGTGATGTGTTGTTCGTTCAGAATAGCAGAGCTCCTTTCTGCTTGCGTAGGAATCTGCTTCACCAATGATTCTTCGGATCTCCTGGGCACTACATCTTGCAAATCCCAGAACACTCCTTGCCTTTGCATTTTGTCGAAATCAGCATCTAACAGAGCATCTGGATTCAAAATTGTTTCCTCAGCATCACGAACCTTGGATTTACATTAGGTGATCTGTGCCTTCTTGACATCTTTCTTGGTGATGCATCCAGGTTCTTCTTCGGCCTTGATTTTAGCATTGCGGCTCTTCATCAGCTGCCATGACTTGCTCATAGGTGGCATCCCTTTGATCTAAGAGCATTTGTAGATCGGCCTTGTTAAAGTCCTTTTGTGCTCTTGCATTCTTCATAGCTTTCTCCTGTTTCCTCCTCTGCCATGCCTCTCTCTCCTCGGTAGTGAAATCCAATTTCCTCTACGTTTCTGTAGAGGCTTTCAAGACAGGAACCTTTGTTGTAGCTTTGGAAATATCAGGAATTGGTAGAGAAGTATCTACCACCGGAACGGTGTCCTGAACAGTTGATCCTTGAAAGAGATCATGCTTTCCTTTCTTTGTTGTTTGCCCTTCAACTTCTGTCGGTTTCCTCTTCCTTTGCTGAGGAATTTTCTAAGAACTCCTTTTCTTTGCAACTTGCACAGGGGGTTGAGTGGGTTCCAGTGGAGTTATGTCCAACAAGTTCTCATATTCTTTTAAAAGAGCATCATGTTCGGCCTTCCTCCTTTCTTCTGCTACTTCCTCCTCAGTCAATGCGAATGTTGTCTTCAAAATAGCATCTCCCTGGTAGGATTTTTCCTCATCAGATGTTGGCTTGTTGGGATTGACATTGCTATTCCTTTTTGGAATAAGTGGCTCCTTGATGTTTGTGGGTGGTGGTTGCTTCTTCGTTGGCGGTATGTAGTCAATAGGTTGTAAATTATCTCCACGACATCGTTTCCCTTCGGGTATGAATCCTTCCAGGAACTGACTAATCTTCAATCCAAACCCCACATCCTGGGTGAATGTGTGCCCCGTCTTGATGGTCTTATTCTTGTAGACATGAGCCAGCTACTTGGTATAGATGAACGTCACCCAATTTCCACGAATTTGATTATCGATCACCATCATCACCGCAAACATCTTAGCACTCAACTCTGAATGAGAGCCAACTTATCATACTAACATTCTTATGATAATTTGTGAGAGGCTCTTCATAGGTTCATCGAGCGACCTCAGTGGTGCGGCAAATTTCCACGGCTCGTTGAATGTAGGTATCTTCCGCAGACGCCATCTCCACTCCATCTCTGCATCATCTGTTACTTTGTAACCCATAATTCACTCCCAACACTTCAGGTTTTATCACAATCTTCGTCCCCAAGACACCCATTGTGAAGAATATTTTACTTTTACCGACCACAACTCGGGCAAATAATTCTGCAACTATATGAGGCCTAAATTTTAGGGGTTTCGCAAATAGGTACTTCAGAAGACCTTCATGGTCGAGTTTGTCGACGAGTATGTCATAGAAGTTCTTTCCGAACAAGGGCTCTTATAGTATCTTGTCCTTCTTAACTTGAGTTGCCCTCTTCTGTTCAATGGTTAGTTTGTCGGGTATCTTATCATGAGCAATGACTACCATGCAATAATAAGAGACAGATTCATCAATATCCTCCTTCTTAACTATCCCTGTGAATGTTGGTTGAAACTGCTCTAGTTCTCCTGGAATGATTGGTCTTCCTGACGATTCGGCAGGGGGACCGAAACGGTTGGAGGATTTCGCCATTGATTTTTTTCTGAAACTCAAAGGAGACATAGAGTTGAAGAAATTTGAAATTAGAAATATATGAGGTAATAGGGTTTAAAAATCCCAATCCAACTTCCTTTACACGACTGTAAGTGATCCTCCTTCTGTGAGAGGTTGGATTTTATTTCTGATCTGGATGGATCGACGATTGAGAAGTTTGTAAGGGTTTACCTTACGTTTGTAGGGATTTACTGGCAAACTGAATCACCAAATCTAAATAAACCGGACCATTTCATGGATGTTGAGAGCAATTATCAATTCGATAAACCTAGCATGCTCCTATGAATTTAATGCAGTGGATATAGGAGTTTACCTAAACTCCGTAGATTCAGATATGATCTTCCGCATTTGAATTCCAATCCTCGATTCAATCACGTGATTCAATTAAATCTTTGGAAATAGAAATCAGAAAATCTAATTTCTAGATTTATTTAAAAAGAAAAGTGAAAGAAAAAGTAATATGTTCTCCAGATTAGGCCTTCAGATTTGTATCCCAATGTTGTTTCATCCTGCTACTGGTAAGGATTCTACAGGACTGTGAATGTGTAAGCCAGAGTCGAATTTCTTCTCCTCCCAACACACCATATGCACCGCCCACACAGCTCTCTCTCTAGGGTTTCAACTAATTTTAATTGTGATACAAACTAAGAGAGAGGACTGTCTATTTATAGACCTAGGGTTTTAACCCTAATGGGCTATAGGGCCTCTTTTCAGCATGTTTAATTGGGCCAGACCTGAGACCTAATGCAAATAATAAAGTGGGTCTAACAATTAATTAATTCCCATGTCCAACAACCTAGGACACAATTAATTAATTAATATTAATTCTTTTTCACCACATAATTAATACTGACTTACCCCTTTATTACCACGTTATGAGAACGGGCTGCATTTACTTGAGAATCCTCATATTTAAGGTTAATGGACATTCATTAGTAAATCAGAGCTTCTGACAAGCTCTATCTACAATTAATTAATCTCTTATTTTCCTAAGCAGTACCACTCAATCTTTATCACTTGTGCTTGAACTTAATCAGCTTGCAGGACTTTAGCACGATGAATATTATTGAGCTCCTCAGGAAATGTCCCCATCCTATTACTCGGATATGGTTACCTAGCTCCAGTCTCAGGCTGCAATACACAAACTGCTGTTATCCAAGATGCGGGTATACGAGCACATTACTCAGGTTCTCCGCCATGGAAAGTCAAAGCAACAATCAATCCGTGCATGCCCCTGAACCTTCGTTAGGGTTTAGACTTAATCAAGATCGAGATCTTGTATTTTTCTGATGTTAGACAGTAAAATACATCTCACTGTGGTCCAATCAATACGCAACCGCATGTACCAGCATATCAAGTAATCAAGATGTCTTACTTCTTTCCGACTATGCTGCAGCCTACACCGACAGACTTATCCTCGTACGTTGTCTCGGTTGTGATAATATTTATATCTCACTAGGTCAAGTGATCACACTTGCTTCTGCGATCTACAAGAAGCCGTATGATCGTCCCTATCGATGAGATAAGAGGATACCATTGAATTTATACACATCGTAATAAATGCTTTCTGTATACAAAACCCAACAACGTCCCTAAGATGATGGAATGTTGTGTGTGACTGACGTGGCTTCTGATTATTCGTCGCCGCCCTGAGCCATAATCACCTTTCCAATTAATGTAGAATTTGTTGCTGCTCCGTCAATCAGATAATCCTACCTTTCGAGGGATTTGAAATCATTATCTTCCTTTTGATTGCTCGGCCTTTTTGAACATGCAAAAAGGTACTTTGCTGATAGTTTCAATGTTAGCAATCTGTAGGCCTACGGCGAGAGCTTGGACTCAGCATGCAATCAATTCCTTTGATGGTTTGCTGAGAGCTTGGACTCAGCATATCACATAATTTTGCAAGGTCTTGATTTCCCGTAGACTGTAGATATCTGCTGAGAACTTGGACTCATCATTGTAGTTCTTAACTATGTTAGGATCTCATACTTATTTATTTACATGTAACTGCTTTAGTAGTTTCCAGGGTTCCACCGAGAGCTTGGACTCAGCGGACGAATAAGACTCATAAATTATGACATCCTTTTGGGATTCATTGAGTCATCTTACTTAGAGCTTGAAATCAGTAATCAATATACTTCTGTTAAGAGCTTGGACTTAGTAGGACACTTTGGCTCCGAAAGATATCCTTGATATGGCAGCTGAGAGCTTGGACTCAGCTTTGAACTTTGAATCTTCTGATATATTAAAATTACCATAGACAATTTAAATCTGCTGAGAGCTTGGACTCAGCAGCCAATCTGAAACATGCCATTATTATAGCAATCTATGGTAGTTTACTGAGAGCTTGGACTCAGTAGCTTTCCTTCCGGTTTTGCCTGCTAGGCCGAATATAGCAAACAATATCTAATTGCTGAGAGCTTGGAAATCACCGGTTCTCTACTAAAGGCTTGGATTCAGTAGAATATATTTTGACTCTTCCATAATTCATGAAACATTAAGTTCCAAAGAGTCTTTACTGAGAGCTCGAACACAGTAATCTTCAGGGAATATGTTGTGATCTTAGACTCAACAGTTATGAGAGTGTTGTGCTTGATAACAATTTTCACATTTTTAACCATCAAACATTCTGCATCCGACTTATTCTTTTGGGAGAGACACTCTTAAAATTCCTATCTTATGATTTTCCCATCTTCAACTTTTCATCAAGGAAAATCATAAGTATTTTGGATACGATTCTATTAGCACAAGGAGTGTATTGATCTAGCATTTTATTTAGGCAGTTATTCTTTTGAGACAACAGAGTATTGTCATAAAAATGAGCATCTTGATTTATTGAAATCACTGATTTACAAGTGTTACACTTTACAAAGTAAATCTACAAGTTACAATGATCCAATATTTTCTTTGAACTGCTCCAAATAATGTCTTTGCTAGATCTGCTCCTTCTTGGTCTCTTCCCCGAGCTCGTTGCTACAAGTCACCCCACTTGCGCAACAACGTCTTCTTGAAGGCTGAGAGATATCCAGCTGTAAGTTCATTTTCTACCTCCTTGAACTTGCATTCCCTCCTCGACATCTCTTCAGCTTTCAGCCTTCTGATTCTCCCGTGGACAGCCCAGCACACATAAGAAAATCTGAATCTAGAAGATCTCACCATCTACTTAGACCGGCGCTCTTGTCCACATTCTCTCAAATCTTCTAGCTCCGAGTGCCATGCAGGTCTCCGTACTTAAAGTGTGGTGAGTGTCACCAGCATCACTCACGAGCTTTTCTTTGCTCTTCAGATCCCAAGTAGATGATTCGTGTTGCATCTACTCCGTCTTAAGGCCTTTCCTCCATCTTCTCTTCTTCACCACGTTTGACTCTTGAAACCCTAGAAGAAGAGATGGGAAGAAACTGAATGGGTTCTTTAGATGCCTTGAACCACTGGCACCCAGAGGAGTTTCCCATTTCTTGTGACTAAGGACTATCCATCTTCAGACTCACCTGACAAGCTTATATCTCTCCAACGATATAGCTATCATGGCTTGACAGAATGAACCGCCTATGTCCATTTGGTTCTAATATCAGAAAACCCATTATCAAAGGTGAACCTAGAATTGAGAGAATCTTCTTAAATAATATCTCTGCGAAGATTATGACTCTTCCTCTCAATTTGGAGACTTCCAAGTAACGTTTCTCGAATCCATTCTGAAGGAATTTTGGTATGGGAGAAAAGAATCTTGTCGTCATTTTTCTTGAACAACATGGTTTAATCTAGAGGGATTGAAGGCATGAATGGTCTATGGTTTAAGAAGGTTTGAGGATGAATTCCTAAATGACTGAACCCTCTCCTTAAGTAGGCACATCCCTCTTTGTGATTTGTTCGATCTATCAAATCTTCTGCCTTGGGAACCGACGATTTTGGTTTTGCCTTCCACGTGGCCATCCAAGATACTGTATTCTGAACTAAATCATCTCGAGCCTTGTGTGAAATCTTTGGAAATGATAACAAATATTGACCGTCAGTCCATTAATTCACTCCATTAATGAGGTCTGTAACCACTTCATCAGTTGATATCCCGATTTTATATCATTATCTGATCAATTTCCCAAGACTGATTCAACACTCTTCCTAATATGCTGAGAGCTAGGACTCAACAATCTTCATGATGTCAGCTGAAATTCAATCTTCAGTGTTTGGTTTATGAATTTGCTGAGAGCTAGGACTCAGTAAAAAAAACAAAGTCTTTCCATAGTTTGTTGGAGAGTGTGAGCTTGGACACACTCTATTCCGCATTACTCCAGAAATCTAAGAATTCCAAGAAGTCCACGAACAAAATGAGAGCTCGAACTCATTCTTCCCAAACCTCATCCAATTCTAATAAGCGAAGTTTAAAACATAGCTCCTTGAATCTATTTTTAGCCAGAGGTTTGCTAAAAATATCTGCCAGTTGGTCTTCTGTTCTGATGTAATCCACGAAAATATCCTTCTATTCAACGTGATCTCTAATAAAATGATGTCGAATGTCAATGTGCTTCTCCCTTGAATGATGCACTAGGTTCTTAGTGATGCACATTACATTGTTGTTGTTGCAGTAGATCGGGACACATCTGGTGTTGACTTCATAATCTTGACATTGTTATTTGATCCACAGCACCTGCGTACAGCAACTCGCAACTGCCACATATTCAGCTTTCGTTGTGGACGTCGCTACAGAGTGTTGCTTTTTCTTGAACCAATTTATTAGATTGTGTCCTAGGAATTCGCATGTTCCACTTGTACTCTTTCGATCTATTCGACATCCTCCAAAATATGAGTCTGAGTATCCAACGAGTATGAGATCATTTATCTAGGATACCAAATTCCAAAAGACTTTGACCTTTTAAGATATCTGACAATCTTTTGTGCGTACTCCATGTACAATTTCTTCGGATTTGCTTGATATCTAGCACATACTCCTACACCATACGAAATATCAGGCCTGTTAACCGTTAGATATAACAATGAACCAATTATACCTCTTTTTTCATGTTGGGTCTACGGATTCACCTTCTTCATCCAATGAAATTTGACATTATGTGCTCATGGGAATCTGCGATGTCTTCGTCTTTTCTAGGCAGAATTTGCTAATGAGATCTTTTGTGTACTTCTTCTGGTGAATGAAGATCCCATCACTTGATTGCTGAACTTGAAGTCCTAGGAAATATGACATCTTTCCCATCATGTTCATCTGAAAATTTGTTTGCGTAAGCTGATAAGCTAATTATTTTACTCGCTTATCTATATTATTTTCTACTATTTTATGTAGTTTTATTGAGTTTATATTTATATTCTATGCATGAGTCTATATTAAGTGGTATTATGCACGTATTGGTGTTTTTGTAGGTTTTAGGCCTAAATTCACTTGAAAACCGTTCCAAAAGCAGTGACGTGTAAAAGTAGCAGTGAAGAGTACTTCCACAAGGGAAATTCTGGCTATTGGCGCATGGAAATGGATGATGCTTTGAGTTAGCTCTCCAATGCAACTGGAATCGGGCCAATCGATGTTTGGGAGAGAAAGTTATGGCCAAAACTGTGAGACCGTGCAGAAGGGGCAGAGACCACGTCGATCGATGCCAATCAGCATCGATCGACGCCGAAGATGAAGCCACTATTTTTAAAATTAATCTGTAGATTTTACAATGATCAAATTGGC
Source organism: Plectranthus barbatus (assembly GCA_026898455.1). Lineage (NCBI taxonomy): Eukaryota > Viridiplantae > Streptophyta > Magnoliopsida > Lamiales > Lamiaceae > Plectranthus > Plectranthus barbatus. Next base: position 586,303 of record JAPKLW010000341.1, on the reverse strand, counting down.
GTCATTGCCGGGGAATTAATCTACTAGTTTGTTCTAGGAGTTGCTGGATTGAGTTTTATTTTTCTGTACGTGTGCGTGTGTGAGTTTCCGAGTCTCTGTCTCGCGTCGATCGACACCACCTAGCATCGATCGATGTCGATCATTTTTTGTTGCATCGATCGACGGACCCTAGCGTCGATCCACGCCAACCAATCTTTTGTGTCGATCGACGTGAATCCACGTCGATCGATGCTGAACTGATATTTACCTATTTTCTGTGTAGGTGCATGAACACGCGAGCCAAAAGAAAAACACTCGAGGCTTTTGTCCCTGAAATTGAAGCAACCTGCAGAAAAATCAAAAAGAAATGAAAAGAAAAACAACGAGAGATGGCTGAGAATCATGAAGCACCTCTGCAAAATATGACTCCCGAGGAGCAGAGGCAATTTGTGAATGAAGTATAGCAGCTGAGAGCACAACTGCAAGCAGCACAGGCTACTCAGGCGGAACAAGCTGCAAGACTGGCAGAGTTGAACGATAGGCAAATTGTGATCCCGCAAAGGTCCATCTTGGATCGATTTCTTCCATAGCAAGCGGAGGCCGGATTCAGAGTTGGCATTGATGCCAACAACTTCAAGCTACGCACAGGCCTTATTCAGATGGTGCAGCAAAACCAGTTTAGGGGGAGAGCTGTAGAAGATCCATATACCCACCTCAACCAATTCATTGAGGTGTGTAACACTGTGAAGCAGAACGGAGTAACCCAAGATGTGATCAGGATGAGACTATTCTCGTTCTCACTCAGAGACGAGGCACGGTCTTGGTTTGCTGGACTGGATAAAAGTCAAATCGGGACATGGGAGGAGCTTCGAGCAGAGTTCCTTACCAACTACTTCCCACCGAGCCTGCTGCTGAAGAGGAAAGCTGCCATTACTACTTTCAAGCAGATGTATGACGAGTCACTCTACGAGGCTTGGAAGAGATACAAAGAGCTTCTACTACTCTGTCCTGGACATGACAGCGATCTGGAGATGCAAGTGTGCCATTTCTATGAGGGTTTGAATCCTCACATGAAGGAGTTGGTTCATGCATCTGCTGGTGGTATACTAATGAAGAAGAGTGGTACAGAGAGCATGACGTTGCTGGCAGACATGGCGCTGAATAGCCACCAATGGCCAACTGATAGACAGATTTCGGTCAAAGCAGTCGAGGCAAAGCCAGAATTCGACGTGGTTGCGGAGGTGAAGAAGCTCCGGGAAGAGATTGAAAAATTGGGCACAACACAAGCTGCAACAGTTGCAGAGCCAAGCATGGCTATTGTTCCGGTGGAGGCCGACTATATTAACCGGGGTGCAAGCAGTTTGTCTGGAACTGCCGAGATGGAGGTGAACTACATTGGCGGTGGTTATCACGATAACTACCGAGGCAATCAAGGGTATCAATACAACCATGGGCGATCTCACCCTGGTTTTTCTTATGCTAACCCTTTTGCTGCAGAACACCCTTCGTCTGGTTTTGATGTAGGTACTGGAGGAGAAATCGTGGAAATGAAGAAATCTATGCTGGAGGAGACGCTCGAGAAATTCATCAAGAGCACAGATAACCGGTTTGGGAAAGTAGAAACCGATGTGAAGGGGATGGCCAACCACATGCAGCTGATGACGAAACACCTTCAGATGATGGACACACAATTGAGCCAGATTCCCACCACACTCGGCGACCAACACAAGCCTGGACAGCTTCCGAGTATGACAGAGGTGAACCCCACAAAGGAAAAGCCAGTGAATGCATTTATTCTGAGGTCTGAGACGAGCTACAAGGGTCCCGAGACGGCTGTGAATGATTCTGGAGGCGAAAAGAAGTAAAACTACGCAGGACAGGGATCCACGTCAATCGATGCACCATCTGAAGGGTTTGAGTCTACGATGGACAACACGAGTTGCCATTAATTAATTTCTTGCCAAGGATCGTTCTTAGGATACCAGGAACAAATTTCAATTAAATAAACCATGCGAACCTATGCATGCTCCTACAATATTAATTGCACAGGATGGATTAGAGAATACCTGATTTCACTGTTTGATCTACAGGTCTAGATCGGAGCTGATAACGATGAAATAACCTTAGATCTCAGATAGAATGCTGGCGATGGACAGTTGTTCCTATAGATCTGATCTTCTGATTTGTTCCCCTGCTCCTTGGAAATCTGGTGAGGATTATCGACCAAGTTGAATCCGAGATCTGGAGAAATCGATCAGTTTCTCCCTCTGGATAGCCGCCGCCATTCTCTCCCTTTTTTCAATATACTGAAAAGTCTAACATGATCTGATGGGGGAGAAGGCCTACATATAGTGTTAGGGTTTTGAGAAACCCTAACACTAATGGGTTGTGAGCAGTTCATGGTCCAGACCAGGGACCAGATTCAAATAATAAAGTGGGCCCTCTTTATTAATTAATCCTTCCTTGTTCAACCCAGAACATAAATAATTAATAAAACATTGTTTTAACCTTCACCACGGTAACAATGCTGACTCGCCCCTTTATTACCACGTTATTAGGAATAGGTTGCACCAAACTAACATGATCCACATATTTAAGGTTTTAGACATTCATTAATTAATTTGGCTTATGACAATCAGCCACAATTAATTAATCTCTTATTTCCTGAGTAATACCACTCACTCCTTTTCACTTATGCCTGAATTAAATAATTCAACCTGCAGGGTTTAGCATAATGAACCTTGTGAGCTCCTCAGGGAATGTCACCATCCTGAAACGGATATGCTTACCTAAACGTCCAGACTAAGCAGGCCACACACAAATTGCCAACACCCAAAATACAAGTATTAGAGTACATGTAAGACTCGCCACTCTAGTAAATCAAAGTGTGGTCAATCTGTGTGTGCCCCTTATCCTTCAGTTAGGTTTAAGATCATAGGAAGTATGTTAGGGATCTGGCTCATTCATATGTCAATGAGAATGGCACATCCCACTGTTGATCCCATCAATACATAACTATGTACCGACACATCAAGTAGCTAGGATAAGCCCACTTATGAACCGATGTGCCGCAGCTTAGACCGACAGCCTATCCAGGGACTGTCTCAGCTGTGATACCGTTTATATCTCACTAGGTTAAACGATTCATATGATCCTCTGTGATCTCCTACACACCATATGATCATCCCTATAGGCGAGATAATAGGATATTATGGTTCGTTGTATGTTCGTTTCATCAGATAGCGAGTATTGTTGCAGCAACATATATGAAGACCAGTGTACAAAACACTTAATCATATATGCTTTCAGTATATAATCCCAACACCATCCTCATCGATCGATGCAGAAGAGAAGGCCCCGTCGATCGACGCCACCCTACGTTGATAGACGTCAAAGTCTGTTCGAGGCACAAAGATGAAGCAGTCTGAAGATCAACCCCCTCCTTTGCCATTCCCACAGAGGTTCACGAAGCAGAAAGAGGACGAGAAGTTCTCCAGATTTGTGGAGAATCTGAAGAAGGTCAGCATCAACATCCCGCCGATCGAAGCACTGAAGGAGATTCTGGGGTACATGAAGTACCTCCGGAAATTGATGAGTGGAAAGAAACAATTCATGGAGAACGAGACGGTGAAGATCCACGAGCAGTGCAACCTGCTACTTCAAAAGCAGGTGCCCATCAAAAGAAGCGATCCTGGATGCTTCTCTATTCCGGTTGAGATTGGGGGACACACGTTCGAGAGAGTACTATGTGATACTGGGGCTAGTATCAACCTGATTCCGTACTCCATTTACAAGTGTCTCAACATCGGAGAGATGAGGCCCACGACGATCACCCTACAGATAGCGGACCGGTCTGTGTCCCGCCCGAAAGGTATACTAGAGGATGTGCTCATTCGCGTGGGCCATCTCATTTTTCCTACAGATTTCGTGGTGCACGAGATGAAGGAGGATGAGAACATGCCCATGATCTTGGGGCATGAGTTTCTCGACACTAGCGCCGCGCTTATTGACTGTCGAGGCGGCGAGATCACACTCCGGGCGAACGATGAAAAGATCACCTTTGTGATCGACAAGAGCAAGAAGAAAGGGGAGTGCAATCGAATCTCCACTACTAATGAAGGGGATGAATCTGAAGTGGAAGAAGCAGCTGCCATCGAATGGGAGTGAGGAAATGGAGGGGTGAATTTGTCAACTACGCCGCCTTTTTCTGAGCTCACCACCATTATCAAGGATCAGAAGGTTTACATGGTGGATGCCAAAGGTCGGCGAGTCTGGACACGACCTCCTTGGTGGTGATTTGAGGTATCGTCTAGCTGCGACGTTAAATCAAGCACTTGTTGGGAGGTAACCCAACCTTTTCCGTATTTTCTTTTCAATTTTTGTTTTTATTTCAAATTTCTGTTATTTTTGCTTTTTTTTGCGTCAACAATTGTTTTGCAGTTTAATTATAAAAAAAAATTGGAGTACGACTAGACATCGATCGACGCAGCCTGGCATCGATCGACGCCAAGCAGCCCAGCGTGATACACTTCGATCCTCAACGGGATCAGCAAGAAGGCTTCACGTTGATAGACGCGAAGTGCCAGCTGCAACAATTCACGCCGCGTGATGTTCGAAGACTCCGGGGGATAAAAAGTTGATGTCTGAGATCAACTATCAGGTATCGTTCCCTCTTTTGTCTGATTTTCAAACATATTCCACTGTTCGAGTTGGAAATAAGTTTGGGGGGATTTGGACAAGAGATGGAACGTTCTATCTTTTATTTATTCTACTTTTCGTATTTAATTTTTGCCCTAAATTTTAATTTTATTCTATTTTGTGGGGAAAATTTTTGAGTTTTGATATAACCCGAATGAGATTGTGAGATTAGAATCGGTTGAGGGTTGAGTTTGAATTGATTGTGATTGTGGTTAAATGCCTATGAATGTAGAATACCGCATGATAGGATTGATTCGACACTTATGCTTGCATGATGATTGAGCTGATTTGAAATTCACTGTGGAAGAAAAATTTTGAACCCTTGTATGAGAAATTTGAGCCTTTATTTCGTTTGATGTGAGATTCACATGTGTGTTTTTATTTCTCTAGAACTTGCCTATTTTCTGTGTTGAGACTGCATAGTGTGCACAAGTTTAGGAAATGATCTTAGGCCATCTTTGATAGCCCAATTCCCTAAACGCTGTCCCTTCACATTAAATTTTCCCTAGTTAGAAACTTTTGAGCCTATACAAAATTTTTCTTTCCTTGTCTATGAGATTAAGAAGAAGTATTGGTTTTGCTCATGTCTTGAGTTGTGGTATATGGGGTGAAATGATTGTGAGATGGAGATAAGAAAATATAAATTAGTGATGAAAAGATGTGTGAAAAAGAAGCTCAAAGAAATAATTAGAATTCTCATAAGCTCTCTGAAAAGAAAAGAATACAAAATTATCAAAAAGTGCATAAGTGATTCAAAATGAGCTAGGGAAAAAAAAATGAGTTTGTTGAAAATATTAGAAGAAGGTTGGATGATGAATAGAAGGTGGTTTTGATTGATTGAGGAAGTGAAACTTGATTGATTTTAGTCACTTGGCCATATTTCCCTACCTTTCACAAAAATCCTACATTACAAGCTAATGAAAGTCCTTTTTGATTCTAGACTCGTGTGCACATTCTAGTAGTGGAGATATTAGAAAATTTTCAAGCCTATGGTAGAAATTTCTTCATACATGTTGTTGAGTTCTTTCATCTATACCTTAAACACTTGAGAGTTGAGCGATACACTTCCCGTGAGTTCTTCCACGGTTGATGAATTTTTTGTCTCTTTCAATTTGCTTGTGTGTAGTGGATTTTTGATTCTTGACTGTGATGGATCTTGTGAGGCATTGCACTTTAATCGCATGATCTTTCGATTTCTTTCTTTCCTATTGATTGAGGACAATCAAACGTTCAAGTTTGGGGGGTTTGATAACCTCATTATTTTACTTGCTTATCTATATTATTTTCTACTATTTTATGTAATTTTATTGAGTTTATATTTATATTCTATTCATGAGTCTATATTAGGTGGTATTATGCGCGTATTGGTGTTTTTTGCAGGTTTTAGGCCTAAATTCACTTGAAAACCGTTATGAAAGCAGTGACGTGTAAGAGTAGAAGTGAAGAGTTCTTCCACAAGGGGAATTCTGGCTATTGGCTCATGACAATGGATGATTCTTTGATTTAGCTCTCCAACGCAACTGGAATCGGGCCAATCGGAGTTCGGGAGAGGAAGTTATGGCCAAAACCGTGAGACCGCGTAGAAGGGGCAGAGACCACATCGATCGATGCCAATCAGCAGCTGAGCAAAGTTTTCGCATAGGGTTAGATTTTTAGATCCAAAAATAATATTATCCACATAAATCTGGACAAGCAGTATGTCTTCAGCATCCTTGATCAAGAAGAGTGTTATGTCTATCTTTCCCTTCCTGAACCCGTTCTTCAGCAGAAATTGTGATAGCGTCTCGTACCAAGCTCTTGGGGCTTGCTTTAGGCCATATAGAGATTTTCTCAACCTGTACACCTTGTTCCCTTGCTTAAAGCCTCGAGGTTGCTCCACATAGACTTTCTCCTTTAGTTCACCATTTAAGAACGCACCTTTGACGTCCATCTGAAAAATAGTGAAACCATGGTGAGCAGCATATGCAACGAATAACCTGATTGCTTCCAGCGAGCTACTGGAGCAAAAGTTTTGTCAAAATCAATTCCTTCGCATTGGGCGTATCCTTTAGCTACAAGCCTTGCTTTGTTGTGAATGACAAGTCCATTTTTGTCACATTGATTCTTGAATACCCATTTGGTGCATATTGCCGATTGATGCGTTTGTCGATCTACTAGGTCCCCAACATGATTTTGTGTGAATTCGAGCAGTTCTTCTTGCATTGCGTTGATCCAATCGGCTGATTTGAGTGCATCGGTAACTTTAGTAGGTTCTTTGTGAGATATATAGCAGGCTAGCATTGCTCCGTGTCTGGTATGAATTGGATCCAGAAGATCTCCTAGTATTGCTTTCAAAGGATGATCTCTCAGCAGCCATTTTGTTCTTGGTAGCTCTGAGACTGGATGGTCTGACTGGTGGATGCTCCAATTTAAATTTCTGAAACAGGTACATCAACAAGGTTTAGGTTGCTCAGACTTTTCGTTACACTTGTTGGGTTGTCTTCTGCTGAATGATTGATTGCTGATGCGCATACTGCTGAATTCTCTTTTCTTCTATCAGCATCAAAATTTTGGTCATCTTTGTCTTCAGCGATCCTCTCACAATTTTGGGGATGCTCAACAAGTTTTTCATTCTGCTGAACGGTTTCTCCTTCTAAAATTCCCCCTTGACATGTGATATCCTTTAGAGGATTTGGTGTGGCCTCAGCATTACCAGTTGCATCACTGGCCATCTCGGCTTCTTGCTGGTTAGCCGAGATTTCAAAAATAGATGTACATTCACTCATCAACCTAGTCGGATCAATCGGTTGAGCTTTGGAAGTATTTGAGGCCGATTGATCATTGACATTATCGGTTTCAAGAATCACATCTTTCTGATCTCTAACAGTCCTGCGCACTAAAGTAGTTTCATCAAAAATAACATTGCATGATATTTCCATAAGTTTGGTAGTCTTATTAAATACTCTATATCCCTTGTGAGATGGATGTCCATATCCTAGGAACACTCCTTAATCAACTTTGGGAGAGAAGTACTTAACTTTGACTTACCATTGTTATAGATATAACATGGTGAAGCGAAAGCACGAAGATGAGCTAAGGAAGGCTTACGACCGTGATATATTTTATAGGGAGTCTTGTTGAATCTGAAAATTCAAGCCACTTCGGTTCTGCGTATAGCAAGCATTCATCACGGCTTCTCACCAGTATCTTTGTCCTAAATCTGTATCAGCAAGCATTGTTTGCACGGCCTCCTTTAGAGTCCTATTTCTCCGTTCTGCTAAGCCATTTCGCTGAGGTGTTCTAGCAGTGGACCTTTCGTGTCCTATCCCAGCATCGGCGTAGAAATCCATTATCGCTCTGTTATAGAATTTGGTACCAATGTTGGACCTTATCCTTTTCACCGTGAGCTCTTTGTCATTGTGTACTCGAAGTATAAGCTCTGGTATCATCAATAACAACTTGTGTATATTGCTTGTTACCTACAGTGGGCGGAGTTGTGGGGCCAAATAAATCCATGTGCAGCAGCTCAAGGATTCTGTTTGATGTGGCCTTTTCTGGATTTGTCTTAAAGGATGCATTTACTTGTTTCCCTTGTTGACAAGCTCTACAAATTCCTTCTTGAAGGTTTTTTTGGGCAGTCCTGCAACAATATTGTTTTTGGCTATATAGTTGATAGATTTAAAGTTTAGATGTGTTAGCCTTTTGTGCCATAACTATTTGATTTCTTCTTTGTTGAACGCGATGAAGCATGCAGCTTGCTGACCACTTTCCCAATCTACACTATAGAGTCAACCCTTTCTGATTTGTCTAAGCTTTACGTCTCCAGTGGCTTTGTCTGCAATCTCGCAACCTATATCAAAGAAGGAAACAATATATACATTTTCACTTAGCTGGCTGATACTCAATAGATTATGCTTGAGATTGTCGACGAGGGCCACATTAATGATGCGCATTGCATTTTGCTCGATGCACCCTCTTCTGATTACTCTAGACTTTGAGTTGTCAACAAAGGAGACTGAAGGTCCTCTAATCTTCTGAAGATCTGTGAACATGTCTTCATCTCCTGTCATGTGACCTGAGCATCCACTGTCTAAGATTCATTCTTTTAATTTTTTTGAAAATCTTCTTCCTAGACCCTGTTCCTGCAAAATATAGATGTTACATTTTAGGTACCAAATCAATCACGGGTCCTGCAGGATTAGTTCTCTGGATCACTCCCTTGGGAATCTAGATCTTTGTCATTTTGACATTTCTCTTGTCATCACGTTTTACTTCCCTTCCTTTCCTATTGGAGTAATACCTTGAATCAGCATAGAAGTGTGTAGTAGTGCGTAGAGCCTTCACAGTCTTTCTAAAATGTAATGATTTAGACTCTGGCCTCAAGTAGGTGTTCCTCCTACTTAGTGTGTATGTTGGCTTCCTTGCAATCTCAACAGATTGCTTAGCCTTGCTAGGGTATGCATGAACCTTCCTAACCGACGGAATAGTCTGCTGGGATACATACTTTGACTTTGTTTGATTTCTCTGAGCAAACATATAATTCAGTCTTTGCTGAGGAGTCAACAGTGGGACGTTAGTTAGTGTACGTTTATTTTCCCTCTTGTCATTCCTAATAGAATGTTGATTCTTCCTAGTAGCTTGGACAAAAAGGATTTTCTTTGATTTATTTAGTTCAGCATTGTTTGATTCTCCTTTATCAAAATCTAATCAAGCAAATTTTTCGAACATCTTTGAACACTCAAAATTTCATCTGAATCTCTCGTGCTTTTTGAAAATTTACACTAACATGGATTTTGCACGGAGTTTTTGCTTTTCAAAATTTCATTCTCCTTCTTCACCCCATCAAAAATTTTACTAAGTGAGGAGAAATACGCTTTTAGTTTTAAAAGTTCCTCGTCTACTAACCTAGATTGTTTAATCACATTGACCAAGATAGAAAGTTAAGATTTCAACGAGGAGTTTTCTTGTATTAATGAATCCTTTAAGACATGAAACTTTGAAAATTCTCTTATAAGCAGTTCTACAGTTATATCTGCTGATTCTGAGAAACATGAGTCTGTAGTATCATGCAAGTTATCTGATGTAGATGCAACAAACGTAATATAGTTTGTTACCTGGTTTCTTATGGCAACTAGAGTTGATTTTGTTATCTGCGTTTCATTGTCGTCAGCATCTTCATTGATGCGGGCCATGAATACCATTAGAACATCTTATGCATCTTCAAATGAATAACCTTCGTCATTGTGATCTGGGATGTCTGGTATTTCTGTCTTGGTCAGTAGAGATTTCGCAACAGCCATTGATGCTCACTTTTCGAACAACATTCTTAATCTCTCCCTTTCATCAGGATCTACTCAAGGACACTCGAACTTTAGATGATCTGGCGATTTGCACTCATAGAATGTTCTCGGTATCCTCTTTGCTATTCCACCTTTTGTTGTTTGGCTTTGTTTAGATGCTTCCTTTTTCCCTTTAGCCTTCATTAGCACCTTCTGAAGTCTGTTTATCTGCTCTTTCAGCTTGCTGACTGAGCTTTCTTTCTCTTTGACTTGAGATCCACTGATTGATGTGATCTCCTTCATTGGGTGAGCTGGTCGATCTGAGTGGAATGGCTTCTGTGTCTTCCACTTCTGCGCATCTCTTTTCACAAAGAATGCAACATCTGATGTATGGTCTTCAATGGGTACTGCAGCTCATACAACTTCATTCTTGTTGATCTGCATGATGTCCCATTCATGTGCATGAAGTTGATCGAATGCTTCTTTAATGCTTATGGTTAATAGATCTTTCTCCCTCGGTATGGTAACCTTAACAAATCAGTCCTTCTTTGGCATTTTGGAGAGAATCTTTGAGTTCATGTCAGGAAGTTCATATGTTCTTCCCAACTTCTTCAGTTCAGCCACGATGGAATTGAATCTCACTTCCATATCCTTGATTGTTTCTCCAGGAAGCATTTGAAAGGATTCATATCTGTCTACGCATTGTTGTAGCTTATTTCTCTTCATTTAATCGGTCTCTGTGCTCAAAGTGCCAAGAAACTCCCACATTTCTTTAGCATTCTTGTACTCCAGGGCTTCTGCCATCAAAGGAGGTGACAGAGAGTTTAAGATCACATCCATGGCTACGTAATCTAGTTGTGCTCGAACTCAATCCTCTTGAGTCCACTCCCTGTACGGTTTGTCCACCATTATGTCTGGTCCTTGAACATCTTCGCCAATTCGAGTCTTCACCTTCTTGATATTGATTGGTCCCACATTGATTATGTGCTCCATTTCGGGATAAATGTTCATCAACGTGATTAGTGACCTCTTTTTCCATGTGGAATAAGTTTCCGGTATGAACTTCCCAAACTTTACAGTGTTATCCATTATCCTTTATCCTGAGCTAAACACAAAAACAAGAAACAGGTGCGAGGAAAAATGGATCTGGTCCTAAGCGACTCAGAAGCAGCTAGTCTGTAAAGACCAATTGCTCTGATACCACTTGTTGGTCCCTGATTAGAGTTTTAATATTTGCATCGGAAGTTTTGATTAAATCTTGCGCTTATCTTGCTAAGGTCACGACTTAGCAAGTTTTTTCAAAATGTTTAAGCTCGAGTATTCATTAAGTTTATTGCAGATTATACCTCAACACTTGATGTGTTGGGTTTCAATTATAACCAATACGTAATGAAATAAAAGCTGTAAAAGAACTCAAGGTTTATAGTGGTTCGAACAATTATTTTGCGTCCACTCTTCAGTGCTCTTGACTAAAAATTAACTATAGATTGATTACAAGGCCAGACATGATCTCTAACATTGAGTAACTCCTCCGGCTGGTCAGCACGCACCTTCAAACACCTTAGTCTTCAATCTTCACTTTGTCGCTCCTTAGAGTGAGGACAAACCTCCTTTCTCCTTGGATGTCGACGTTGGGGTTTTATAGTTCTTCCCTGAACCTTTCCTTGTTTGGCAGTTGCCCTTGATAATCACGCTTGCAGAGCAAGGTGACTGCTAGATTCTTTCTGGAATAAAGAGAATCCCAAATTTAACATTAGAAGTAATACTTCAGAGGTCTCGAGCTTCGAGTATGAAAGCATATAAAAAAAGCTTCAATCAGGTATAGGCTCGGATGAGTTTGCGTGAGTTTGAGAGTATTTTTGGTCTCTTCTTCTTTTCTCTTTTGATAAAATTTTTGCGAACCTCTGAATATCCTCTAGACTATACCTATATATAGGTGAAGATTCAAACAGTCATTTGAATCTTATCCGTTAGACTCAGAGGGTTTGCTCGCCAATCTCTGTTCTTTTTCTGCAAAGCACAGAGACTCTTCAGGTCTCCTTCATCTCTGATTGGCGTAGCTCCTATTTGTAGTCGTCTTTGTCAGATCGGATCCTTGAGTTTGAATCTGGAAACCACCTTTGTGTCTGTTGATTATTCTTCTTTCTGATTTGTCGGGTTCCCTTTTGATTTAGATCCTTCTGAATTGCGACTTTGTATTGTCTCGATTGCTCATTGGGTATTTGCTTGCTATTGATGCTCTGCTGACCTTTTAGCAGTCTTGCCAATGTCCCAAAACATGCTTGCTTCATTTCTTCAGCATTTTATTCGGCGTGTCTAGCATTCCCTCGTGTTTGCTCGGTTTTATTGGCATTTCCAGCAATCTTCCGATCTTGCTGATTCTTTCATCATTCTTTGATTCTTTTCTTCTAGATCTATTACAACTCGAGTAGATGTTTCCTATACAGGACTTTACAATATGACTAGATACTGAGTTGATAGAATCTAGATCTACTGAGCTTTGATGCACCAAGACCAAAACCAATAAACATGCAATTTAGATCAACGGGTTGAGATATTTTTAACAATATTCCTAACATAACCCATTAATTTCTTGTTTCTTTTTCATTTATAGTTTTGTTTTTAGTATTCCTTAACCCTTTCTGCAATAATTAAAAAAAAGTCAAGACGTGCACTCTATTTCTGTCGAAGCATGTGTCATCGGTTAATGTGCAGTCCAGAAGGGAGGTCACTGCACAAGGACTTTGATTGAAGTGGAACATGGAACTTGTTCTCTATGTCGATTGACACACAATATGTTAATCGACACGCGAGTCGATCTGGAGAAATGCAGGAAGGTGGACACTGATAAATGTTGGTGTCTAAAAGCAACGATGAGGTACAGTTTCAAACCTAGTATGATTTTCAAACATATTCGAATTGTGAGTTGAATAAGATTGGAGGGTGGGGGGAGGAAGACAAGTGGTTGAAACTATTTTCTAGAGTTTTATTTATTTATTTCTTTAAGTCAATTTCAATTTTTTCCAATGTAAATATTTATCAAATTTTGAAAATTATGTCATTTTGTGAAAAAAACTTGCGAGTTATGATAAATTTCTAGCTTGAATATGATTTTGTAATTGATTTATGGTTGTGTGGTTTTTAATGCAATGGTGGTTGAAAATGCATATGAATGTACAATACAAGATGATTATCTGATTTGATACTTGCATTCGCATGATGTTTGAGTTGTATTTGATGTTTACTGTGGAAGAATTATTGTCCCATGTGTGAAATTTGAGCCTTAAATTGTTTGTGAGAGTATTTTGCATGATTGAGTTTCTCTAGAACTTCCTTTGTTTCTGTTTTAACACTGCCAGTGTGCACAAGTCTATGAATGATTTTAGGACATCAATTTTAGCGTTCATCCCTAACAATGTCCTTATGAACATCTTGTTGGTCCGGAGATCAGAGTTTGTAAATGCACAACAGAACTTTTAAAAGGATTGCACTTATCCAAATTGGTTGTTCTACACCAGTTTGGTTTGTCAAGCTTACGTCTTAAGGTCAAGTTAATGATTAATCGATTTCAAATTATACTTCAACACTTGAGTGTTGAGTTTAAAAGATAATAAAAATAATAATAGAAAGCAATAAACAACTAAATTTTATAGTTTTTTTGACACAAAATTCCTACGTCCACTTTTCAGACAAAGTTTGGAAATCCACTAAGTGTTGGATTACAGGGTGCTCCCACACACTATCACTACCTGGTGAATGCTTTGTCCACTAGTTCACTCGCCCGATCCACTGTTCGTTCTTCACTTCTCAGCTTTTTGGAGTGTGTCCAAACCACGCAATCTCCTAGCTGGAATTGAGGTTCTTATAGTTCTCCCCAGAACTGACTATCTTACAGCTAAAAGCCCATGAGAGTCACGGTACAAAAAGTACTTGACTATTATGTTCTTTCTTGGAGAACAAAGAACACCTAATAAACTCAATAACGAAATGTTCTAAGTCTCGTGTTCATGAAGGTGACATGCGATAAGCTTATAGAAAGCCTCAAACGTTGAGTCGCAAAAATGACAAAGTTTTGGCTCACTTGAAAGTTCAGTTAGGTGTAGGTTCATATAACCTTAATCTCTAGGAGTCCTTGGTTATTTATAGTTGAGAATCCAGATATTTAAAAATAGAGTCATTTTTAAACAATTGGATGATATCCAATCAAAGGTTTCTGTCCTCTGCGGCGGTAGGTAGCATTTTCGAGAAATCATGTACCTAATCCCACTTTTTCTAACTTTGAGTGTGACTGTTCTCCTTTGTGTCAAAATGGTTGTATTTATCAGTTCGAGGAATCAAAATTGATATGTCCGAGAAATCAAGACTGAAGTCTTGAGTTTGCAGACTTTATCTCCAGTCCTTAAGTCTGAACTTGTGAGTACCATTTCTCAAATGATTCTTCTTGTCTCTATGTGCGGGGATTGGAACTAGAGATTTCATGTTGGTGTTGTAAGTCTAGCAAGTGAATGCATGCTGATGTTTCTAGTCTTAATGTGCATCCCGAGACTAGCAAGTTTGACATTTGAGACTGGTGAGTTCCAGATTGGTCAATTCCATACTGATTAATTCCCAAACTTGTTAGTTCCAAAACGATGAGACTCAGACTAATTAATTCCAGACCGATCAGTCCCATACTGATCTTTAAGTCTGTCTGAATCCTTTGCACTTCCAAAAACTAATTCTTTAGTCTTTTCTTCGATCAGATTCAATTACAACTTGATAAGAAGACTTTACAGGACTTTACATTGAAAAACAAAATTGGGGCTAATCTAGAGACTTTCTAGACTGGATTTGACCCTTTGACCCCACTAAAAAAAAATTAAGGATAAAGGAAATTTCTAACAATAAAATTTCATAACAATTCCCCCTTTTTGGTGTGGTGAAGGCCATCATCTATAAACTATCTAAGCTGGTCAATGAGGAGCAACAACTTTTTTGAGTTTTTAAATTAGATATACTATCAAACTACAAACTCAAAGAAAATCACCTACTTAGACACAACCTGCTCTACTTAGAATCTTCCCCCTCAAACTGGGAGATGAATCTCTCGATTAAAAAATTTATATATGAGAACAGAGCAAAAAATAAGTATTAGAGCGAAACAACGTGAGAACACTACAATCATGCTGATTACACTGGATTGTGTAAGTTCAACTCAAAATTGACTCTTTGTTAGACAAAAAGATTTTGTCATCAACAAGTCAAGTTTTCCATTAATGATATGTTCATTACAAGTACAAGAAAAAAACTAACAATAGTCTATACAATTACACATCTTTACAAAACAAAGAGCAGGGCCAGACAGATTTCCAATAAAGAGCTTAATTGAGTTTAAGAAGAGGAGAAATGTATCTTCATTTTGGCAGCTGCGAGTTTGGAAATGCTTTCCACTGAGGTGGCTAGAGTCATCAGCCTGGCCATCACAGCTTCACGCCTGAGCCTGTCAGCTTCCTCTCGCTTCTCTCTCTTTTTCTTCTCTTCAGCTTCAAGCTTGAGCTTCTCTTCATTAGTTTTTTGCTTCTCTTCTTCATAAGCTCTTCGATCTTCGTCCTGTTTTCTCCTCAACTCTGAGCACATCTAAAAATATGGTAACAGTGGATATCATCGTGTTGAGTTTTTCACCTATGGAATTGCTCGACTCTCCTTGGATATCTCCACTTGAGACTTCACATGGTCTTCGACGAATTGCTTGATATGAGGTTGATTTAGGGGGACTGATGGATGTAGTAGGATCTGCTTGATCATCTAGCTCTTTTATTGTAGGTTCCTCAAAGTTTATATTCACAAGAGGGACAACAGGAATTATCCAATTCTATCGATCTTCTTTCTTTTGACGAGCTCGGGCTACTTGATCTTCCTTAGCCATATGCTCTAGCTACCATGAGCGCATCACCACATCCCTGTATGATAATGGCGAGGTGGGGAAGTCATCGGTGGTGGAAGATGAATATTCAGTTTAAGCGCAATAACAGTGTAAACCAGCTCATAACAAGTCTGAGTTGGCATGAGCTGAAGCATTTGATCCTTGGTTAATATCAGCTTCCTCGACTTGTTTTTCTTTGGAGGAGGGAGATCAGCTTTTCTAGACACCAATCTATGGGCTATGATAGCTCTCAGCTTCTTCTTCACTTGTTTGACCCTTAGTTGTCTAGTTCTCTCCTTCGTTCGACAAATAAATATGTCAGCCCATTGCTCCTCTACTTTCCATAAAGTAAGTCTCAGTCAAGCTTAGAGACAAGCATTTTCAGAGCAGAAGTCGAAGATCCTCCATCTCTTGAACTCAAGCATCAACACCTCCGAGTCCAGAGGGTTGTCTATCAAACATTTGGAGTAGATTTTCCAAATCTCTCGCTTAACTTGCTTCTCCACTTGTTAGGTGTCTTCGAATTTGCTTTCAGCCTATTGTCCCATGGATATCTCCTTTTTAGCCTCGTCATCCTTTCCTCCTCTGTCTCAGGAATCTCCTCCACATCTTCATCCTCATCAAACTCAGCTTCTCCTTGTGCAGAAGTACCAACTTGTTCTTGTACAGAAGAATCAAACTTAGATAAGAGATTTTGTGGCACAAATTGAGAAGTACCTGCTTCCCCTTGCGCAACAGGTACCAAAACTTTTCCTTCTGATTCCTCTAGTTTTACCAAGGTGGTCGCCCGAATTACATCAGCTTCAGTATGAGCAAGGCCAGCTTCCCCCTGTAAAGTTGCCTACTCCTCATCATCCTTATCCACCAGCACCAATACATCCACAACCTTTTAATTGGCTTGTTCCATCAGACAGTTCAAGGCTTCTTCTGGCATGATCTCAGGGATGCTTGTTGGTGATGCTTGGATTGGTTCTCTGATTGTCAGCTTGGAGCTTCCCCTGACATCTGGAGTAAAAGTAGCTTCAACTAGAGTTTCCTTGTACTTTCCTTTGATAGATCGAGCAAGGATCTCAACCGTCTATTACTTCTTTGCTTCTGCTTCAGCCTTGACTCAGTTGAAGGCTTCATCTTGGGCCTTCAGTTTAGCATCCAAGGCTGCCTGCTCGGCTTTCTTCTGTGCTCTAGTGATAAGCTCAGTATTTTACTCGCTTATCTATAATATTTTCTACTATTTTATGTAGTTTTATTGAGTTTATATATATATTCTATGCATGAGTCTATATTAGGTGGTATTATGCGCATTTTGGTGTTTTTGTAGGGTTTTAGGCCTAAGTTCACGAGAAATCCGTCCCGGAAGCAGTGATCAAATTGGCGCCGTTGCTGGGGAGTTGCTAGATTTTATCTTATTACTAGTTCGTTCTGGGATTTGCTGGATTGAGTTTTAATTTTTTGGTACATGTGCGTGTGTGAGTTTTCGAGTCTGTGTCCCGAGTCGATCGACGCCATCTAGCGTCGATCGATGTCGATCATTTTTGTTGCATCGATCGACGGACCCTAGCCTCGATCGATGCTAATCACTCTTTTGTGTCGATCGACGTGAATCCACATAGATCGACGTTGAACTCATATTTACCTGTTTCCTGTGCAGGTGCATGAACACGCGAGCCAAAGGAAAAACACTCGAAGCCTTTGTCCCTGAAATTGAAGCAACCTGCAGGAAAATCAAAAAGAAAGGAAAAGACAAACAACGAGAGATGGCTAAAAATCCTGAAGCACCTCTGCAAAATATGACTCCCGAGGAGCAGAGGCAATTTGTGAATGAAGTACATCAGCTGAGAGCACAACTACAAGTTGCCCAAGCTACTCAGGCGGAACAAGCTGCAAGACTGGCAGAGTTGAACGATAGGCAGGTTGTGATCCCACAAAGGTCCATCTTGGATCGATTTCTTCCACAGCAAGCGAAGGCCGGATTCAGAGTTGGCATCGATGCCAACAACTTTGAACTATGCACAAGCCTTATTCAGATGGTGCAGCAAAACCAGTTTGGGGGAAGAGCTGTAGAAGATCCATATACCCACCTCAACCAATTCATTGAGGTGTGTAACACTGTGAAGCAGAATGGAGTAACCCAAGATGTGATCAGAATGAGACTGTTCTCGTTCTCACTCAGAGACGAGGCACGGTCTTGGTTTGCTGGACTGGATAAGAGTCAGATCGGGACATGGGAGGAGCTTCGAGCAGAGTTCCTTACCAACTACTTTCCACCGAGCCTGTTGCTGAAGAGGAAAGCTGCCATTACTACTTTCAAACAGATGTATGATGAGTCACTCTACGAGGCCTGGAAGAGATACAAAGAGCTTCTACGACTCTGTCCTGGACATGGCATCGATCTGGAGATGCAAGTGTGTCATTTTTATGAGGGACTGAACCCTCACATGAAGGAGCTGGTTGATGCATCTGCTGGAGCGGAAATTCGAGGAAAAACAGATTTATTCATATCTTTAGCCCTAGATTTGATAGGATACACATCCACCACTATAAATACCTATGTAAATTCGATTTTTCAGCATTCCCTATTATTCCTTATCATATTTTCGTTCTACAATTTGGTTTTGAGAGTTTGGAGACTTGGGAAACACGAAACCCTTTTATTTTCTTGTAAGTTCTTTACTTTTATGCAATTTAATATGTTTTATTTGGGATTTCTATCTGCGATGAGTGGCTAGAAACCCTAGCGGGTTCTAGGGGTTGATATTATTATGGATGCATGTTAGGATTAATTAATTAGGTTCACGATTCCTGTGTTAAATTTATAATTCTAATTTAATTCAAGGACCGAGAGGTGACGATTAATTTAGATGTCTAGCTATTGATAGAAGGACCGAGAGGTGAATATTGATAGTGGGAATAGGAATGCATGATACAATCTATACTATCCAAACAGATGTAATAGACTATAGGAATTGAACTGATTTGCTTATCAGATTGACTAATTTGGTGTACTTTGAGACCGAGCGGAGATAGTCACTAATTAATAATCTAGGTTATATTTGCCAAACAAGGAAATATAGCATTGTTGCAGTATTCCACCTGTTAAATTGATTGATTCCTACATGTTATCCATAATAAGATTTCTTCCCTAGAATCTGTGTTCTTTTAAATTTGTTTTCAAAACTACTTTAATTTTCAGCATTGTCATCTTTACTTTTATAAAACCAAAACCCTGATTTTGAATTCCTCAAACAATGAATCTTAGGATCATAGCTAGTACATAGGATAATTTCCCCACACAATTCCCCTGGATCGATAACCTTAGGGTTTACAAATTTATTTGCCACTGTTTCTATAATTAATCTGTTAGAAAAAGCAGTGATCAAATTGTTGGTAAGGAACTCTGCTCGAAGCTCCTCCCATATCCCGATCTGACTCTTATCCACCGAGCCTGCTGCTGAAGAGGAAAGCTGCCATTACTACTTTAAAACAGATGTATGATGAGTCACGCTACGAGGCCTGGAAGATATACAAAGAGCTTCTACGACTCTGTCCGGGACATGGCATCGATCTGGAGATGCAAGTGTGTCATTTTTATGAGGGACTGAACCCTCACATGAAGGAGCTGGTTGATGCATCTGCTGGAGGAATACTGATGAAGAAGAGTGGTGCAAAGAGTATGAGGTTGTTGGCTGATATGGCGCTGAATAGCCACCAATGGCCAACTGATAGGCAGCTACCAGTCAAAGCAGTCGAGACAAAGCCGCCAACTGATAGGCAGCTACCAGTCAAAGCAGTCGAGACAAAGCCAGAATTCGACGTGGTCGCTGAGGTGAAAAAGCTCCGGGAGGAGATTGAAAAATTGGGCACATCACAAGTTGCAGCTGTTGCAGAGCCAAGCATGGCCATAGTACCCGTAGAGGCTGACTACATCAACAGGGGTGCAAGCAGTTCGTCTGGAACTGCCGGTACGGAGGTGAACTACATTGGCGGTGGTTATCACAATAACTACGGAGGCAATCAAGGGTATCAGTACAACCACGGGCGATCTCACCCTGGTTTTTCCTATGCTAACCCTTCTGCTGCAGAACACCCTCCGCCTGGTTTTGATGCAGGTACTGGAGGAGAGATTGTGGAAAGGAAGAAATCCGTGCTAGAGGAGACGCTCGAGAAATTCATCAAGAGCTCGAATAACTGGTTCGGGAAAGTAGAAACCGAGGTGAAGGGAATGGCAAACCACATGCAGCAGGTGACGAAACATCTTCAGATGATGACACACAATTGAGCCAGATTGCCACCACACTCGGCAACAAACACAAGCCTGGACAGCTTTCGAGCACAATGGAGGTGAACCCAAAGGCCCAAAAAGACTGCAAAGCCGTTACTCTGAGGTCTGGGACGAGCTACAAGGGTCCCGAGATGGCTGTAGACGATTCTGGAGGCGAAAAGGAGCAAAAATGCATAGGAGATGAATCCACATCGATCGACGAACCTGCCACATCGATCGACGCAGAAGACAGAGGCCCATCGATCGACGCTACACTATGTCGATCGACGTTGAAGTCTGTTCCAGACACGAAACAGAAGCAGCCTGAAGAGCAGCTCCCTCCTTTGCCTTTCCCACAGCGGTTCGCGAAGCAGAAAGAGGACGAGAAATTCTCCAGATTTGTGGAGAATCTGAAGAAGGTCAGCATCAACATTTCGCTGATCGAAGCACTAAAGGAGATCCCGGGATACATGAAGTACCTCCGGAAACTGATGAGTGGAAAGAAGCAGTTCGTGGAGAATGAGACGGTGAAGATCCACGAGCAGTGCAACCTGCTACTTCAAAAGCAGGTGCCCATCAAGAGAAGAGATCCTGGATGCTTCTCTATTTCGGTTGAGATTGGGGGACACACATTCGAGAGAGTACTATGTGATACTGGGGCCAGTATCAACCTGATGCTGTACTCCATCTACAAGCGTCTCAACATCGGAGAGATGAGGCCCACGATGATCACCCTGCAGATGGCGGACCGGTCTGTGACCCGCCCGAAAGGTATACTAGAGGATGTGCTCATTCGTGTGGGCCATCTCATTTTTCCTACAGATTTCGTGGTGCACGAGATGAAGGAGGAAGAGAATATGCCAATGATCTTGGGGCGTGAGTTTCTCGACACTAGCGCTGCTCTCATTGACTGTCGAGGCGGCGAGATCACACTCCGAGCGAATGACGAGAGGATCCCCTTTGTGATCGACAAGAACAAGAAGAAGGCAGAGTGCAATCGAATCTCCACTACTGAAGGAGAGGATGAGTCTGAAGAACAAGAAGAAGGCAGAGTGCAATCCCCTTTGCGCCACCTTTTTCTGAGCTTACCACTATTATCAAAGACCGGAAAGTCTACATGGTGGATGCCGAAGGTCGGCGAGTCTGGACCCGACCTCCTTGGCAATGATTTGAGGTATCGTCGAGCTACGACGTTAAATCAAGCACTTGTTGGGAGGTAACCCAACATTTTCCGTATTTTCTTTTTAATTTTTGTTTTTTTATTTTGAATTTCCATTATTTTCCATAAACAGTTGTTTTGCAGTATTGAAAAAATAAATAAATTGGAGATCAGCTCGACGCCGATCGACGCCGAGCAACCGGAGTGATACACTTCGATCCGCAAAGGGATCGACAAGAAGGCTTTAAGTCAATCGACGCGAAGTGCCAACAACCACTATTTCACGCCGCACAATGTTCGAAGACTCTGGGGGATAAAAAAGTTGATGTCTGAGATCAACTACCAGGTATCATTCCCTCTTTTGTCTGATTTTCAAACTTATTCCACTCTTCGAGTTGGAAATAAGTTTGGGGGGATGTGGACAAGAGATGGAACATTCTATCTTTTATTTATTCTGCTTTCCGTATTTAAATTTTGCCTTAATTTTTAAGTTTATTCTATTTTGTGGGGAAAATTTTTGAGTTTTGAAATAACCCGAATAAGATTGTGAGATTAGAATCGGTTGAGGGTTGAGTTTGAATTGATTATGATTGTGGTTAGATGCTTATGAATGTAGAATACCGCATGATAGGATTGATTTGACACTTATGCTTGCATGCTGATTGAGCTGATTTGAAATTGACTGCGGAAGAAAATTTTTGAACCTTTGTGTGAGAAATTTGAGCCTTTATTTCGTTTGATGTGAGATTCACATGTGTTGTTTTATTTCTCTAGAACTTGCCTATTTTCTGTGTTGAGACTGCATAGTGTGCACAAGTTTAGGAGATGATTTTAGGCCATCTTTCATAGCCTAATTCCCTAAACACTGTCCCTTCACATTGAATTTTCCCTAGTTAGCCACTTTTGAGCCTATACAAAAATTTTCTTTCCTTGTCTATGAGATTAAGAAGAAGTATTGGTTTCGCTCATGTCTTGAGTTGTGGTATGTGGGTGGAATGATTGTGATATGGAGATAAGAAAATATAAATTAGTGGTGAAAAGATGTGTGAAAAAGAAGCTCAAAGAAATAATTAGAATTCTCATGAGCTCTCTGAAAAGAAAAGAATACAAAATTATGTAAAGAGCATAAGAGATTCAAAATGAGCTAGAAAAAAAAAAAAAAAAAAGAGGTTGTGTATTTGTTGATATATTTGAGGAGAATGGTGAATGAACTTAGATGGTGGTTTGGATTGATTGAGGAAGTAAAAACTTGATTGATTTTAGTCACTTGGCCATATTTTCCTACCCCTCACAAAAGCCTACATTACAACCTTATGAAAGTCATTTTTGATTCTAGACTTGTGTGCACATTCTAGCAGTGGAGATATTAGAAAATTTGCAAGCCTATGGTAGAAATTTCTTCATACATGTTGTTGAGTGCTTTCATCTATTTCTTAAACACTTGAGAGTTGAGCGATACACTTCCCGTGAGTTCTTCCAATGTTGATAAATTTTCTCTCTCTTTCAAATTGCTTGTGTGCAGTGGATTTTTGATTCTTGACTGTGATGAATCTTGTGAGGCATTGCACTCTAATCGCATGATCTTTTGATTTCTTTCTTGCCTATTGATTGAGGACAATCAAACGTTTAAGTTTTGGGGGTTTGATAAGCTCATTATTTTACTGGCTTATCTATATTATTTTCTACTATTTTATGTAGTTTTATTGAGTTTATGTATATATTCTATGCATGAGTCTATATTAGGTGGTATTATGCGCATTTTGGTGTTTTTGTAGGGTTTTAGGCCTAAGTTCACGAGAAATCCGTTCCGGAAGCAGTGATCACTAGCCCTGGCGTTGTCAGCATCTATCCTTGCCTTCTTTCTTTATTTTCCTTTGGCCTTAGCTTCAAGTCCAACAACTGTCTTCTTCCTCTCTCTTTACATCTTGGCGAATTGCTCTTTGCGGCTTCCCAAGATAGACATTTGAACTTGAATCACATGGCCTTGTAAGGCATCTCCGCGGCCTAAACTTGTGCCTTCAGTTCGCATTTTCTTCTGGACATGCTTCTTTATTTCTTCTATTCAGAACGTTTGGTGGGAGGGACAATCTCAGCTTCAGTTTGGGTGGTGGGAGAAATGCACTCTTCCAACTCTTGTCAAAACTTTTCCAATTTAGTCTTCTTTTGTAGCTCCAGTTTCTGCTCTTCAATAAAGGGTTGAGCAAAGATTGGTGCTACAGTTCTTTCAACAGCTTCACGAACCTCATCCTCAGAGAATGGTTCCTCTGGATTCACATTTTGTCGCCCTCTGAGATATCTTGACCTCTTGTAATTTACTATCTTTTTCTTTGAGCAGGTGACCGGGATGTAGTCGGTCCACTTTGTCCTTCGGCATGAGGGATTCCAGTAGATGGATTATCTTCAGTCCAAAACTGAGGGTGGATGTGAAGACGTGGGTCGTCTTCATCTTGATATTTCTTCTTACGTTCTCCAGCAACCTCTTATACATGACCTCTGCCTAGTGGCCCTAGATGTCATCGTCTATGGCCATCATGATAGAGTATTTCTTTGAAGTGAGCTCTGAGTGTGAGCCAGTCTCGCATAGGAGCATGCAGACAGAAATGTCACACATCAACCTGTAAAAATTGTTGAGATGCGAGTTGGGGGTTATGGATATCCAATCGGCCTTCACACCGTCCTTCTTCCATTTGAGCCAATGCTTTTTCATGGTCGTTCTATCGTTCTCTAGATAGGTAGCCACACACGGGCCATCATTCCTCAGAAAGTAAACCTTGGCTAATAAAGCAGTATTTACCAAAATCCCTTGTCCAAAGACACACGTAATAAAGTGTGATTCATTAGAGGCAATCATGGCATGAGCGTAGAACTCGACAACCATATGCGGATGGAATACTTCCAGTTAGGTTGTTAAGTAGATTAGAAGGCATTCCCTTGTCAGAATATTGATCATCTCTAAGCAATAGTTCTTCCGCACCAAAGGAAGATAAAGTATATTTTCCATTTGGACTTGCGCTGCCCTATGTTTCATGTATGTAGGTTTTGCTCTCCGGTCCTTTTCTTGGAAATATTAACTAGTTTCACACTGAGCAATTAAAAAAAATTAATATTTATTGTTATAAAAAAGTTGTCATTGTTAAAAATGGATTAATTCGATTGGAATGTCCGATTTAATAAATGAATGAATTCAAGTGGGACGGAGAGAATATACTCCCTCCATCCCGGCTGAATTGTACCGGTGACTTTGGGCACAATAACCAAGGAGTATGAGTGTAAAGTAAGTTGAGTGGAATTAATATTTATTGTTGAGTGTGAAAAGTATCAATATCTTCAGGTTGGTAGATTCCGGTGAATGACGGTTAGTGTTCTGGAAAATTTTTTATTATTTCTGAAACTGATAGAGGGTTGGATGATCCCTCGATGTTGGAAGGTGCAGCCATTAATGCTGATTGAAGGAATATTTAGAAAATGTTCTTGAAGGGAATGTACTTAGTAAAATAAATGCTTAAGAAATTTGAAAGACAATAGAGTTTTTCCGTAGAAGGACAAACTCTATTTATTAAAGTGAATAAACAATAGACGCGAGCTTTGACGGTTTGAATTGATTCAGAGGGAAGATGATCAGTGGTCGGGGAAGAGAGCGACGATTGTAATTCTTCTAATCTACGAACTCGAGTCGCAGGGGTGCTGATGTGGCGCTCACTCATTCGAACTTTGACAGTGCATATTAATTTCAGCATTAAATGATGGTGTGTAGCATATGAGATAATAATACAAATTTCCCGCTCAGGCTGAGTGGGCAAGTCTGAGAACCTTTGAACGTCAGTCTCAAACTTATGTGTCATTCTGAATCCTTATACGTCAGTCTCAATCTTCAAAAATTATGAACTGGGACTCAATTTTAATCCGCTACTTCTCCGAAATGATACTCGTAGACTTAAGTCATGCTAATGAAAAACTAAGAGTTAAGACTTGGTTTTAGTCCGCTTCTTCATCAAGATGAAACTAGTAAGCTTCAATCTGAATAGACTCCAAACTTATGGTGTTAGTCTACACTCATTTTAGACTGATAAACTCGGATAGAAACTGATGATCGTTTTCAATCTAAATTTCCAAGTAATCCAGAACTGAGAGCTTGGACTCAGTATTATTCAGCTTCTCCTAGAAACCAAAAATATTCAAGGCTTAGAAAAGAGAAATGAGTGATTGGACTCATTCTCCACACTCTAAATTTCATCAAACTCCAAAATACTGAGTTTGATACAAAGTTCCTTGAACCTTGCTTCTGGGAGAGGCTTGGTGAAGATGTCAGCAAGCTGATCTTCAGTTTGGATAGAATCCACAATAATATCCTTCTTCTCGACATGATCACGAATGAAATGATGTCGAATTTCTACGCGCTTAGTTCTGGAATGATGAGCCAAATTCTTGGCTATACAAATAGCACTGTTGTTGTCGCAATAAATATGAACACACCCTGAGCTAACATCATAATCAATCAATTTTTGTTTGATCCACAAAACTTGAGCACAACAACTAGCAGCGGCAACATATTCCACTTCAGTCGTGGATATAGCAACTGAGTGTTGTTTCTTATTGAACCAACTTATGAAATGTCCAAGAAACTAACAAGTGCTACTCGTGCTTTTGCGATTATTCGACCTCCTCCAAAAATCTGAGTCTGAATACCCATTAAGCTTAAGCTCGTCACATCTTTGATACCAAATTCTATTGGACTCAGTTCCCTTCAAATACTTCACTATTCTCCAGGCAGCCTCCATGTGCGATTTCTTTAGGTCAGCTTGAAATCTCACGTACACTCCGACAGCATATGAAATGTCGAGCCTACTAGATGTCAAGTAGAGAAAGGATCCAATAATACCTCTCTAAGTGGAAGGGTTGACCGATTCTTCTTTTTCATGTAAGGTGATCTGGGCACTTGGGCTCATTGGAATTCGCAGTGGCTTTGTCTTCTTTAGGAAAAACTTTTTAATCAGGTCCTTGGTATACTTCTTTTGATTAATGGAAATCTCCTTGGTATAAGTGTTCGATTACATGGTGCCCCCACGATCTATCACTAGCTGGTGAATGTCTTTTCTAACAGTCCACCATTGAGTGTAACTGTTCACCTTGAGTGTGAGTGTTCGCCTTTGCATCAAAGCGGTTGTATTGATCAGTCCTAGGAATCAAGTCTGATTAGTTCGAGGAATCAAGACTGAAGTCTTAAGTTTGCAAATTTTAAGGAATCTCCAATCGTTAAGTCTAAACTTGTCAGTATCATTCCTTAGATTATTCTTCGTGACTCGATGCACGGGGATGGGGACTAAAGATTCCATGTTGATGTCGTTAGTCTGCCAAGTCCATGCAGGCTGACGTTTCTAGTTTAAACATTGATCCCCAGACTAGCAAGTTTGATATTTGAGACTGGTGAGTTCCAGATAGACCAGTTCAGACTAATCGGTTCCATACTAATGAATTCCCAAACTTGTCAATTTCAAAATGATGAGACCCAAACTGATCAGTCCCATGCTAATCTTTCAGTCTGTCTATGACCTTTGCGCATCCACTGACTGATTCTTCAATCTGTTATTCGATCAACTCTAGTTAACTCTTGATAAAGAGACCTTATAGGACTTCACATTGAAAAACAAGATTGGGGCTAATCTAGAAACTTTATAGAGTGGTTTTGACCCTTTGACCCACCAAAACAAAATAATTAAAGATAAAGGAAATTTTTTAAAATCAAATTTCCTAAATTTCCTAACATTTGTCCTCAGTCAACCCTTTTGAGCCTACGTGTTAGGAATACTGTTAGAAATATTAAAACCCCTTAGTTGTCAATGTATGTTTATTATGTTTTGGTGCATCAAAGCTCAAGCGGATCTAGTATAGGTCATATATTGAACACACTCAAGAGAATCCTGAAAAGAAGAATCAAGAATGCTGAAAGAATGAGCAGCCTTGATGATTACTGAAGATTGCTGAAGAGGATAGTAAAAGCCAGCAAACACAGAGGAATGTTGAACACACTCAAAAGAATGATGAAGAAGTAACGCAAACATGATGCGAGATCTTAGCCAGCCTGCTGAGATGTCAGTTGTATGCCGATCACCAGCAAACACTTAACAGCAATCAAGATCAATACAAGTCATAAATCAGAAGGATCTGGATCACAAGGAAACCTGATGAATCAGAGAATAGAATAATCAACAGACACAATGGAGGTTTCAGGTTTAAACTAAAAGATTCGTTCTGACAAAGACGGCTACAAATAGGAGCTACGCCAATCAGAGACGAAGGAGACTTGAAGAGTCTCTTTGCACTGTAGAAAAAGGAAGAACAGAGATTGGCGAGCAATCCCTTTGAGTCTAAAGGATAAGATTCAAACAGCCGTTTGAATCTTCACTTATAGATAGGTGTCATCCAAAAATGATTCAAAGGTTCGCAAAATTCCATTCTACAGAGAAACAAAAAAAAAAGAGGATTCAAAACTCTTAAATACACACGAACTCATCCGAGCTTGTACCTGATTGAAGCTTTCCCACAAGCTTTCATGCCTAAAGATCGAGACCTCTGAAGTATAACTTCTAAGGTTAATATTGGGATTCTTTCTATTCCTATAAAGAATCTAGCAGTATCCTTGTTGTGCAAGCGTGATTATCACGAGCAATCGCCAACACAAGGATAGGTTCTGGGAATAACTATAAAACTTCCAACAGTCGATGTCCAAGGAGAATGGAGGTTTGTCCTCACTCTACGAAGCGACAAGGTAAAGATTAAAGACCGAGGTGCTTGAAGGTGCGCTGACCGGACAAATGATCTGCTCAACGTTAGAGATCAAGC
Organism: Plectranthus barbatus; assembly: GCA_026898455.1. Lineage (NCBI taxonomy): Eukaryota > Viridiplantae > Streptophyta > Magnoliopsida > Lamiales > Lamiaceae > Plectranthus > Plectranthus barbatus. The sequence continues at coordinate 558,209 of JAPKLW010000341.1, read as the reverse complement.
CTGACCTTGTAATTAATCGACTAGAGAATTATTAGTCAGAGGACTGAAGAGTGGACATAGAACAATTGTTCGAACCACTATAAACCTTGTATTCTTTTACTCCTTTATTTTGTTATATTGTGTGTGTGCATATTTAAAACTCAACACGATAAGTGTTGTAGTATAATCTGCAATTAACTTAACGAATATTGGAGCGAAAATACATTTGATAAACACTTGCTAAGTC
>JAPKLW010000341.1:501592-557973 GCA_026898455.1 Plectranthus barbatus | reverse complement strand
TAAACAGCTCAAATGTGCGTGAAATCTGCATAAACAACCACAAACCATACCAAACGTAATAATTCTTAAAAGAATATGGATAATGTATGAAAACACCACGTAGTAGTCCAATCTAATGTCAAAAGTGAACAAATGCACATCAGTAAAATGCACAAAATGAGTGTTTATCACCAACACTATATATTTTTCTTTCTTTGTCTGTGGAGTTGAGAAAAATTAATAGGCACACTCTTGTCTATAGGATGTGGGTTGGATTGATTATTCGTGAATGATAGGAAATTACAAAATAATTTGGTGAAATTAAAAGTTGGGCTCATGAAAATAATGTGACTATATCTTTATAAGCTCATTCCTGAAGGGAAATAAAAAATTAAAAAAAATTAGAAGAGCATAAAAGGATTTGAAAAGAAAAATGCCATGTTTTGTGTTGTAAATCTAAGGAGAATGGTGGATGTTGTTAGAGAGTGGTTTGGATGTTTTGAGAGTGATCAACTTAGCTAATTTAAGTCACTCAGCCAAATTTTCCCCACCTTTCACAAAAAAGTCTACATTACAACCATGAATAAAAGCCTTTATGATCTTCAGCCTTGTTTGCATATATTTGTAATGGAGAAATTAAAATATTTGCAAGCCTATGGTAGAACTTGATATTGCATGACTCGTGTGTTTTCATTAGTCCTAAACACTTGTGTGAATGAGCGAAACACTTTCCCGTGAGTCTTCCATGGTTTACTGATTTTCTGATTCTTTCAAAGTGTTGGTGTTATGTGGATTTTTTGTTTGATTGTGATGGATCTTGTGAGACATTACACTTTGACTGCTTAAGCTTTTGATTAATTATTTTTGTTAATTTAGGACAATCAAGTGTTTAAGTTTGAGGGAATTAAAAAACTCATATTTTACTCCCTTATCGAATTATTTTCTTTGTTAGTTTAGGTTTTAATTTTTTAGGATGAGTGTATTTTGGTAGGTATTATGCTTGTGGTGCTCAGTTTTACAAGTAATTAAGTTGAATAGGAGAAAGTTGGTGAAAAGATAAAGTATTCTGCAAGTTGCGCCTCCATTTCGACCAACACAAGTTTGTGTTGATCAACGTAAGAAGATTGCTCAAAAGAATTGACGGAAGACTCAACATCAACTGACGTGGCTCATGTCGATCGATGTGGAAATAATGATGCTGACGTGGCTTCGGGCGACATGGAGGACTGAGGTGGGTGAGGTGTGTCGACCATCACGATTTGAACGCAAGCATATCAAAACATGATTTTACAAGCTAAAGTAGTGGATTTGAGACAAAGAAGCCCAATACAACTTTTCGCACAATTCAAGTCCATAAGACTTAGCCCTACTAATATGTATAATCACCTATTCGATTTAATTTCATGATGATGTTCATATTTTATTATTCATTCTTCAATTTTTAATTTCAAGCTTTAAGAGATTGGACAACTAGATCATGTTTTTAATTCCTGTATTTTTTTTCAAGTATGTTTTCTTTAATGCAATTTAAGATTCCTATTTCAATTTGTGTTTCTAGTATGTCTAGCTGGAAAGCCCACCAAATTCTAGAATTAGCATGATCTGGATTTCATGCTTAGATGATATAAATTCAAACCCCCAATTTTAAGGAAAAGGATCCTCTGATGTGCTCAAAGCACAGCAGAGGGTGCTGTGCACCACATCCACCACACATTATTTTTTTATAAAATTATTTTAAGATGTGAAATTATGCACAAATGGTGGATGTGAGTGCACAGCACCTCTGCTGTGCTCAAAGCACAGCAGAGGATCCTTTTCCCAATTTTATTGGTTTAAATCCTCTGATTTTGATCTTTAAAATCTATTCCATTTGAAAATTAAAAACAGGAGGAGAGAGTTTAATATAATTGGGTTCTATCCTAAAAACCGGAATCAATTATAAGGTTTAAATATGTGTTTAATGAGATTGACTAAATGTTTGCAATTGAGACTTAAAAGATAAAATACACTTGTTATTCATAATCTATTTATATCCACCGTTGCTTCACACGTCCAGTGATTTACTCAGTAAAAGGCCGATGACCAAGACAGTAAAAAGGACAAAAAAAAAATTGTAATGCATCATGCAACTTCTTTAGTTTCATAAAGCTGGGAAACTAAGAATCTTGCATAGTGAATTTTTATTCCTTATTATCTTTTACTCCAACATAGTTAGAGATGTGAATCCGTCCAACCCATCGGGTCAGGTTTTGGGTTTAATCGATTCGGTTCAAATTGAGCTGAATTTTTGTTTGGATAAAAAGTTTGACTCGAATACTAACCTTTTGGTTTTCGGGCTAGCCCATCCGGTCGATAAATTTATTAATTTTTTATTTTTAATATATTTAACTATTTTAATATTTTAAATAATGAAAAATAAACAAAATACTATTACTTTTCTCTAATAAAAAATGCAAAATGTATCACAACTTTGTATATAATGATAAATTTTACTATTAATCATATATTATTTTTTCTTTTTGCAATATTTGAATATATTTTAACTTCATAAATAAATAAATTTTATTATGTATTGAATACAATTTGAACTGAATACAATTATATAACTTAAAACTTAAAACTTAATTAATAAATATGATCTTAAAAATTAGAAGTAGATTTAGTACTATAATGATAATAAATATATTAATAAAAAAGAATAGGGTTATTCGGGCCAGCCGTCTGGTTTCGGGCACAGCCCTATAGGACCTCAAGTTATTCGGTCCTGAGCTATTCGGGCTAGTTTTTTTTCGGACCAAAATATTTTGACCCTAATACGCGTTTTGACTCGAGTTAATCGGGTTAATCCGTGAATTTCGGACTAAATTGAAATCCCTAAACATACTCGATCAATAATTGTTCTTGAGAATTTTTTAGGTATAAAAAATATAATTTGATTACTATTACTAAATTTTATAAACTTCACTGCTAAATTAAAAGAAAAAGGGACCCTTATTTCCTCATATTTTCTTCTTCCTTATAATCAATTTTTTTCTTCTTTTGTAAGACTTATCAGTGAAGATAATTATTTTGTAAAAATATTGAACCATCTTACCATTAATCAGTGGCGGACCACATATATAAAAAGGGCACCACATAACTCAAAATTTTTTCAATTTTAGTAGTTTGTTATCTGATATTTTTATGTATAGCCACTTTCATTTTCACGTTGTGACGAAGACAAATAGACTAAAAATTAAGAATAAAAGTGTAAGGGTTGAAAATGTAGATAAATATATATATATATTTTTCAAATTTACTCAATCTTGTATTTTTTTTTAAAGAAAAAATATAATGGAATTCCTACAATAAATTTGTTGACCTGCCACTGTCATTAATTGTTATTTGTGGCTCGAATAGAGCCCTATGTTCTCTTTAAAAAAATAGGGCTCTCTTTAAAAACAATAAAGTACATGATTTAAAGAAATTAGAGTGTCACTTCCATTACTAGAATCGTGATTAATTAAATATAGACAAAAACATTTAACATTTACACTACAATTTACAAGGTGGAGGACCCTCTACTCTTTTTTAAAAAATAAAAATAAAAATGTATTATTAAGATAAAATATTTTTGATTCTTTATCTGGAACAGAGAACAATCCCTCTACTCTGTTTGTGGTGACGAACCGTACACCGGTCATTCAAGTGGTGCAATGTTCTGATGTGACAACTCCAAAGAAACAAAGAAACATTGATAATATATACACTGCAAAAAGCAAAAAATGTAATCTTTTTGGCATGCAACGATCTAGCTTCAATAAATTGTACGATACTACTCATAAGATATTGAGTATATCTTCGTAATACACTGAATGAATTTGGGAACATCCAAAATCACTTGAGTGAGTTCTTAGACTACACCTAGCAATAATTTTTCAAAAAGTCATGCATTTTATTGCAATAATTTTTTTTAAAAAAGAATTGAGTGTCACAGGCATATGATTCAATATTCTATTTTTTACTATAAAATATATTAATATAAATTATAGATAAATATTTAAAAATAATAAATAAAAATTATATCAAAATTCATAATTATATTTTCTTTCTAAATTAAGCTCAATATTCATTTATTTTGGGAAACAAATTCAACTCTTCTTTTTACTTTGTATTTCTTCTCAAGAATTTTCATATAGAAATTCAACTTCTCTTTTATATTCGAACTCTTATAATTTTTATTTTTTATTGATTGAAACATTAATTTTTTAAATGTAATATTTTTATTATATATATATATATATATTGAAATATAAAAACAAAACTAAAATATAATTTAGGTTGGGTTGTAAGATGTCATTGGCAAAGATGGTCTAAGGTAACCCTATCAGTGACCGAACATGACCCAACCATTTAATAAAATACTTATTGATCTTTCATCCACATAAAAACTTACAACCTAATATAATTTACATACACATCAGTTACACAACCCAACCTAACTTTTTAAATAAAATATCAATTCATATTCATCTGATATATATAATAGAAAAATATTTTTAAAAACCATTGTTTAAGTCCATAGTTATAAAATAAATTGGTATTATTGGTCCCGAATTATGAGAGAAAAATAATATGCACATTGGAAAGTTGAATTTGTTTATTTGGTATACTTGAACATATCAAGTTGATGGTGACGTGTCAGCTTGATTTGTCAAATCTTTGTTGAGGTACTTAAGGTCAAGTATGCTTAAAGTCAGTGTTTGAAGTATGCTGCAACACTTAAGTGTTGAGTATAAAAATGGGAGTACACTGACAGTATGAAAGAAAGCAATAAATGGCAAACGATATATATTAGTTCAGACCAAAATGTCCTACATCCACTCTTCAGACATAAGTTTGGTAATCCACTAAGCTTAGAACTTTACAGGTGCTCCTACGATCTATTGGTTGCTGAAGAATGACTTGTCTTTCAGTCCACAAGCGCACTCTTCGCTTCGTAGCTTCTCAGTGTGTAAGCGCACCACTCAGTCTCCTCGTCCCCGGAATAGGGTGTTTATAGTTCTCCTTTGAACTATCTCCTTTGCGGTAGGTTGCTCGTAAGAGTAAGAGTACAAGGCGTACTTGACTGTTGTTGTCTTTCTTGGAGAGAAAAGACTAACAAGAGAATAAATCAAGAACTCTAAGGTTCTGAGTCTTGTGTTCATTAAGGTGACACACGAAGAAACTTAACAGCCTCGAACGGTTTAGTAAGCTTCATAGTTATCAGCTTTCGTGTTCTTAAACGGTTTGGTAACTTTGTTAATGTTGATTTGTAGCTCGTATCATATTCGTGTTCGTTTCAATTTTTGGATTTGTAGTTGTTAACCTTCTTATGTTGGAAATCCTACGATATTTATAGTCGTGAGGTTGAAGGTTTGAAATAAATATCCGTTAGAGACAAATTGGAGGATGTCCAATCGGATGTTTCTTTTGACAATTGCACTAGATGGGTAGGTGGTGCTTTTCCAGATGCTTCGCACCTACTTCATTTTTTCTGACAGTGATTGTGACGCTTCACCTTTGTGTCAGAACAACAGTATTCGTCAGTTTGAGGAGTCTCGGACTGAATCGATGGAATTATATACTAAAAGCATTATGATTGGTATATTATGTACAAGGTTTATTGGTCAATATACTGGGTATCATTAATGTTGTATGTTCATCTCCAATCTGAATTAACAAACATGTTTGGAAAACAATCTTATCCTCATACGGTGTGTAGTAGATAACAGAAGATCGTATGGATCAGTTGACCTTGTGAGATATAAACACCGTCACAGCTGAGACAATCCTAGGATAGATTGTCGGGATAGGCTGCAGCATACGCAGTAATAAGCGGCTTGTCTTGGTTGCTTGGTATGCTGGTGCGTGCAGTACGCATTAATGGGACCTAAGTTAAGATCAATTCTTTTATCTGATATCAAAGAAATCTAGATCTTGATGACTTGATGGAATCTTAAGCCTAGATGAATGTATACACAAACTTGTGTGTTACTCTAAGATACTATGGTGGAAAGTTATAGTTGAACTTGTATATCTGTATCTTGGGTAGCAGCAGTTTGTGTATGACTGTCTGTGACTGGAACTATGTAACCACATCCAGTATAGCATGATGACATTCTCTGAGCTGCTCAAAAGGTTCTTTATGCTAAAGCCCTGCAGGCTGATTAAGTTCAAGCATAAATGAAAATGGTTGAGTGGATTGACTTAGGAATATAAGATGTTAATTAATTTAATGGCTTGCCAGAACTTAAATAAATTAATGAATGTTTGTAATCTTAAATGTAGTGATATACCGAGCCTATGGAATCGTTCCTAACAATGTAGTAGCAACTATGTAGGACAATATTGATTGGTGGTATGAATAAATATTAATTAATTATTATATTATGGGTTGAATATGAGAATTAATTAATTGATAGACTTTATTTGCTATTTGCATTGTGGTCCCTAGTCTGGCCATGAAAGCTCAAGCCCATATGAGATCAGAATTTTCCTATAAAGACCCCTCAGGTTCTCAGATCAGAGCACACCACAAGATCATAAGTTGCTAAGCAGCAAACCAGTAATTGGGAGCTGTGATAGGCGACTGAGGATCTGAGAATGAGGAGGGAATTTTATTTTTTGATAGACATGGAATCCGGAGGGAATCTTCACCAGATTTCCGGATTAGAGCTAGGATACAGATAAGAAGATCAAATCTGGAGGATCGAATTCTTCTATTCTCTCATTATTTTCAAAATTAATTTAATTAATTTCACATATTTAATTCCTCCATCTAGTAGGATTAAATCTGGTTGCACAAGAAAGAGGATCAAGGATCAAATCTCTGCGCATTGAGTTCTTCAGTTTCTACAATTCAGGCATTCTGCATAATCCTTCTTTTGCATTTTAATAGGAGCATGATAAGATTATTCATAGGCCTAACAATTTATTTTTGATATCCAATTTCAACGTGGGTCACAGATTGATAATTCAGTTTTCCAGCAATCCCTTCAATTGATATCAGAGCCAGGTTAAATTAACATTATTATTATTCTTGAATTTTTGTGAATGGATGGTTTTGGATTGTATGGTTTTTGTTCCTCGTGGTTTATCGTGTTAATCTTCCCTTTTATATGGATTTGTTCTTATCCCGTGAGATAAATCTGTGGTAAGATTTAATTTCCAAATTGTTGTAGGATGCTTTTCCAAGTAATTTCAATTTTAAATTAAATCTGTAAAATTGAGAAGAAGAAGAAGAGCACGAAGAACAAGGCAACCAATTAGAGCACAACAAACACAGTGACGCTAGTGCGGAGGAACCCTTGGGCTCCGCACAGCTGCACGCAGCAAGGAACACGACTAGACCATAGCGGTGTGATGGAGAAAGCAGGGCGCAACAGTTGGTCGGGCGCAGGGCAGCCAGTAGCGGCGGCGAAACCCTAGGGTTCGCCACGTGTGGCCGCGCACGCAGGCAGCATCCCACACACCAGGCAGGTTGTGGTAGCGACCGACAAGCATCATCCACGGCGCGTAGAGGTGGGTGACGAGCAACATCCGGCGATGGTGATCAGGTGACGCAGGTGCAAATGCTCGAGGAGGCTCTGATCGATGCAAAATCCTGCATACAGATTATAGCACAGAGCAAATAAATATATAATAATGCAGAGGTTGTCGAACCCACAAGGATAGTGCTACGAAGGGAATCATGTACTGAATATGACTTTTAATCTTTTGTTTGGGCAAAACCAAATTTGAGAGTTTTTTGGGTTTTATAAAAACAAATTTTAAAGAAATTCAAATAAAAGAAAGCTTAGATCCTAGGGAAATCTACCAATCTAATCAACATGCAAGAAACAAATAATTCAAACCTATAAAAGATACTTTTGGTGGAAAATATGGTAAAGTGGAATCAACTCCTTTGTTGGGCAGTCAAAACCTAGATTATTAAAAAGTGATTATCTCCTCTCAGTCTCAAAAATACAAGTTAATCAATCTCAATAAAAATCAGATTAATCCTACAATTGAATTCTTCTTGGTCAGACAGAAAATCAAATGTAATAAACTCTCACTTCCTATTATCAATTTTCACCTCTCGGTCCTTCAATTAATAACAAAAACCTATTCCAATCTTCATCTCTCGATCCTTCAAATGAAAATAGATTTGAAATAAAACCAAAGAGTTTAAACCAATTTTAAGGGTTTGAACAATTGAATCTAAACATGTATCACAGATGGAGAAACCATAGAACCTGTTTAGGGTTCTAGCCTAACATATTAAAAATAGACATTGCAAGGAAAATTAAAGATTGCATTAAAATGTAAAGATTCAACAAGAAAAGTAAAGAGGAATTCTCCAAAATAACTAAAACTTCAATAATCCAAGAGAAAACTGAAATAAAAACTGAAAGGAACTGGTAAAGGGTGCTCAAAACTCGAGCAAAACAAGTATTTATAGAGGTAAAAGTGTATAAATTGGGATCTAGGGCCAAAAATATGATTTAACCATAAAAATCTCGAAAATTCCTTTTTTGGGCCCGTCTCGGTCGACGTGGAGCTTGTGTCGGTCGATGCAACGTGGACTTCATATCGGTCGACGTGGACTTCATATCAGTCAAGACAGAGACGTTTTCCCTCTTGCAATCCTTCTGCGCAGTCTCACGGTTTTGGCCATAACTCTCACTCTCAAACTCCGATTGACCCAATTCCAGTTGTATTGGAAAGCTAACTCAAATATCTTTCCAATGCTGTGCTCCATAAGCTCGGATTCAAACTGAGGAAGAAGTCGTGACTGTTTCCTTGAACATTTGCTGCTTTCGGTACGGGTTTCCAATGGATTTGGCCAAAAACGTGCAAAAACACACCATGGCAAGCATAAAATCCCAATAAAATTAACTCATGCTTGATTATAAACTATAACTCAAGTAAATGTAAGAAACCAATTAGAAAACAATGTGATAAGTGAGGCAAAATAATGAATCAACCCCCCAGTGAATCAAAAGTTCAAGTTGAAGAAAAGTGCAATGCCTCACAAGATTCATCACAATCAAACTCGTAAATCCACAAAACATCAACACTTTGTAAGAATCAGAACATCAGTAAACCATGGAAGACTCACAAGGGAATTGTTTTCACTCATTCACTCAAGTGTTTAGGATAATTATGAGATCACACAAAGTCATGCAAATCAAGTTCTACCATAGGCTTGCTAATATTCTAAATTTCCACTGCAAATATGTGCACACAAGTCTAAGATCAGAAATGATTTTATTCAAGGTTGTAATGTAGGCTTTTTAGTGAAAGGTAGGGAAATATTTAGCCAAGTGACTAAAATCAATCAAGTAATCCTCAATCAATCAAACCACTATCTATTGATATCCAACTATCTCCTATAATATTCAATACAAACCAAGGCTCTTCTATTTATATCTTTTTTTTTCCCACACATATCCTTTTATGCTTTAAACAATTTTGATTATACATTTGAGCTTATAAGGACTAACAAACACACATCAATTTTTTTTTCATTTTTGTACATTTTTTCTAGAGCCCAACCTTCTCTTTTGTTTTCACCCTTCTAACAATGTCTTATCCTTCCTCAAACAACTCCCAACCCACTGTCATAGACAAGAGTTGATTCCCCTATCTTTTTCCAACTCATAGACAAAGAAAGAAAATTCATAGGCTCAAAAGGGTTGACTAGGGATAAATGTTCAATTAGGACAGTGTATGGGATAAATAGGCTAAACAAAGATTGCCTAAAATCATTTCCTAAACCTGTGCACACTTAGCAGTCTTGAAATAAAAACAAAGCAAGTTCTAGAGATACTCAATAATGCAGATACACTCACAATCGATTTTAGGCTCAAAAACTCACACTTGGGACAAAAATTCTTCCATAGTAAACATCAAATCATCATCGAACATAATGCCTTTGTAAGTTTCAAAACAAGTAATCATGCGATTTTCTACATTCATAGGCATACTCAACCACTATCACAATTAATGCATAATCAAGTCAATCAATTCAAATCTTGCATTCTTGTTAGGGTTATCTCAAAGCTACGCAAATCTTCTCACAAAATCACAATTTTATTTAGCAAATGCATTAAAAAATTTTAAACTAGGCATAAATTTGAACACACTGAAAGCTTTAAATAAAATGCAAGAAATAGTTTCAACTCCAAGTCCTCCTCCCCCCAAACTTATTCGATTGACAGAGAGAATAACTTTGAAAATCAGACTAGGAGTGAAACAGTACCTCGATGTTGGTCTCAAACAACAACTTTTTATCCCGGAACCTTAAGAAATCGTGTAACGTGAGATTTTGGCAGCTGGCACTCCACGTCGATCGACACAGGCTCTACATCGGTCCACGTGGAGCCTTCTCGTCGACCCTCCTCACTGGTCGAAGTGCTGCATGTCGAGCTACTCTGCGTCGACCGATGCCAGGCCTGCATCGGTCGAAACAGAGCACTGTTCCCCGGTTTTTTTAATTTTTTTCAGAAACCAAGAAAACAAAGTGAAAGTGCCAAGGCAGAATTAAAGCGAAATTTTAAAAGAAAAACATTATAATAATGGGTTACCTCCCATCCAGTGCCTTTTTTACCATCGCGACTCGACTCAATATCAGCTCACCAAGGCAGTCGAGTCCAGACTCGTCGACCCTTGAATCTATCATGAAGACCCGGTGGTTTTGAATGATTGTGGTATACTCGAAATGAGGTAGCTTAATTGCTGATTTCACTCCCTCATTTCCTTGTTCCCACTGGATTGCTTCTTCCTCTTCTTCTGGCATCTCATCATCTTCCTCCTCTTTTGTGGTTGTCACTTGATTACATTCCCCCTTCCTCTTGTTCTTGTCGATACAAAAGGTAATAGACTCCTCGTTTCCTCTCAGAGTGATCTCCCTTTCTTGTAGTCGATCAGGACTCCGGTTGTGTCAAGGAATTCCCTTCCTAGAATCATGGGGGTGTTGGCATCTTCCTTCATCTCATGTACTTCAAAGTCTGCAGGAAAAATCAAGTGACCAACTCTAATAAGAACATCCTCAACAATACCTTTGGGCTTGGACATAGATCGGTCCGCCATCTGAAGGGTGATCGTGGTGGCTCTCATCTCCCTAATCTCTGACTTTTTGTAGATGGACTAGGGCATCAGGTTGATGCTTGCCCCGGTGTCACAAAGTACGTTTTGAAACTCCTTGCCTCCAATCTCGATAGGTATCGAGAAAAAGCCTGGATCCAATCTCTTGATGGGGATCTGCTTCTGCAACAGTAAACTGCACTCCTCATGAATCCTCACTATCTCATTCTCTATGAATTGCTTCTTCTCGCTCATCAGTCTTCTGAGGAACTTCATATAATCTGGTATCTCCCTGAGAGCTTGAACAAGAGGAATGTTAATGTTCACTTTTTTTAAATTTTCAACAAACCTTGTGAACTTAGAGTCCTCCTTCTTCTTTGCAAATCTCTGAGGGAAAGGCATAGGAGGCACCGGATCAGCTCTTCTTTTCTCTTTCTCCTTTTCTTTCTCTCCCAGTCTGGGCTTCTATTTCGACCGAGACGCGGCTGTCACGGCCGTCCTGCTTGTTGCTTTCTGCGTCGACTGTGTTTGGCTAGTCTCGGTCGATATGGATTCTTCTGCCTCGGCTGGGCTGCTCTTAATCTCGGCCGTCCTGCAACCCTCTGCATCGACCAGGATGTGCTCCATCTTGATCGAAACAGAGAGGTCCTGCGCGGGATTTTTCTCCTCTGTTTCTCTCAATTCTTCTTTCGGGCTGCTCGGACCTTCATACGTTCTTCCGGATCGCAGCGAGATGGCATTAATTGATTTCTCCTTCGTTGGATTCGTCTCTGTTGTACTCAGAAGTTGCCTCGTCTTGTGCTGAGTAACCAAGGTAGTGGCTATCTAACTCAGTTGGGTGTCCATCATCTGCAAATGCTTTGTCATCAACTGAATGTGATTGGCCATCCCTTTTACTTCGTTCTCCACTTTGCCAAATCAGTTTTCCGAGCTCTTGATGAATTTCTCCAATGTTTCCTCCAGCACGAACTTCTTTCTCTCCACAATTTCTCCTCCTGTACCCTTCATCAAAACCAGGCGGAGGGTGTTCTGCAGCAGAGGGGTTAGAATAAGAAAAACTGGGGTGAGATCGCCCATGGTTGTAATGATACCCTTGATTGCCTCGGTAGTTGTTCTGATAACCACCGCCAATGTAGTTCACCTCCATTCCTGCAGTTCTAGACGAACTGCTTGCACCCTGGTTGATGTAGTCAGCCTCCACCGGAACTTTTCAATCTTTTCCAGGAGCTTCTTCACCTCAGCAACCACATCAAATTCCGGCTTTGTATCTACTGCTTTGACTGGCATCTGTCTTTTAGTCGGCCACTGGTGGCTGTTCACGGCCATGTCTGCCAATAACCTCATGCTCTCTGCTCCACTCTTCTTCATCAGTATCCCGCCAGCAGATGCATCCACCATTTCCTTCATGTGAGGATTCAAACCTTCATAGAAATGGCATACCTGCATCTCGAGATCAATCCCATGTCCGGGACAGAGTCGTAGAAGCTCTTTGTATCTTTTCCAAGCCTCATAGAGTGATTCATCATACAGTTTTTTGAATGTAGTGATGGCAGCTTTCCTCTTCAGCAACAGGCTTGGTGGGAAGAAGTTGGTGAGGAATTCATCTCGAAGTTCCCCCTTGTCCCAATCTGACTCTTGTCCAAACCAGCATACCAAGACCGCGCCTCGTCTCTGAGTGAGAACAAGAACAACCTCATTCTGATGACGTCCTGGGGGACTCCATTCAGCTTCACTGTATCGCACACCTCTATGAATTGGTTGAGGTGGTACATATCCTCTACGGTTCTCCCCCCAAACTGGTTCTGCTGCACCATCTGAATTAGCCCAGTCTTTAACTCAAAATTATTGGCGTCAATCCTCACACTGAATTCGGGCTCCTCTTGTTGAGGAAGAAATCGGTCCAAGATAGACCTCTGTGGCACTACGATCTGCCACCCATTCAATTCTGCCAATCTGGCAGCTTGTTCCGCCTGAGTAGCTTGGGCTGCTAGAAGTTGTTCTCTCAATTGCTGCACTTCGTTGACAAACTGCCTCTGCTCCTCGGGAGTCATATTTTGAATTGGAGCTTCTGGGTTTGCTTCCATCTCAAAATCTAATCTCTTTCCTTTCTTCGTGTTCCTCCTGCAGGCTACCTCAATCTCTGGTATGAAGGGCACGAGTATTTTCCCTTTGTTTCGCGTGTTCATGCACCTGCACAGAAATCAAGAAAAATTTAGTGCACGTCGACCGACACAGGGCGTGTATTGACTGACGTGAAAATTCCTGCATCGACCGACGTGAGTACTCCATCGGTCGATACAGACCCTCAGAACAACACACATGCACGCTAAAAAAACAGAACATACTCCAAAACAAAGAAAAAGAACACCAACTTGCAAAATATTAAAAATAAGAAAAATAATACCCAATCCAGAAGTCTTTAAACAAGACAATAATGATTCGTCGTCTGACTATCCCGGCAACGACGCCAATTTGATCGATGCAAAATCCTGCATACAGATTATAGCATAGAGCAAATAAATTTATAATAACCCAGAGGTTGTCGAACCCACAGGGATAGTGCTACGAAGGAAATTATGTACTAAATATAGCTTTTAATCTTTTGTTTGGGCAAAACCAAATTTGAGAGTTTTTTGGGTTTTATAAAAACAACTTTTAAAGAAATTCAAATAAAAGAAAGCTTAGATCCTAGGGAATCTACCAATCTGATCAACATGCAAGAAACAAATAATTCAAACCCATAAAAGATACTTTTGGTGGAAAATCTGGTAAAGTGGAGTCAACTCCTTTGTTGGGCAGTCAAAACCTAGATTATTAACTAGTGATTATCTCCTCTCGATCTCAAAAACACAAGTTAATCAATCTCAATAAAAATCAGATTAATCCTACAATTGAATTCTTCTTGGTCGGACAGAAAATCAAATGTATTAAACTCTCACTTCCTATTATCAATTTTCACCTCTCGGTCCTTCAAATAATAACAAAAACATATTCCAATCTTCATCTCTCGATCCTTCAAATGAAAATAGATTTGAAATAAAACCAAAGAGTTTAAACCAATTTTAAGGGTTTGATCAATTGAATCTAAACATGCATCACAGATGGAGAAACCCTAGAACCTGTTTAGGGTTCTAGCCTAACATATTAAAAATAGACATTGCAAGGAAAATTAAAGATTGCATTAAAATGTAAAGATTCAATAAGAAAAGTAAAGAGGAATTCTCCAAAATAACTAAAACCTCAATAATCCAAGAGAAAACTAAAATAAAAACTGAAAGAAACTGGTAAAGGGTGCTCAAAACTCGAGAAAACAAGTATTTATAGAGGTAGAGGTGTATAAATTGGGATCTAGGGCCAAAAATATGATTTAACCATAAAAATCTCGAAAATTCCTTTTATGGGCCCATCTTGGTCAACGTGGAGCTTGCATCGGTCGATGCGGATCTGCTAGCGTCGGTCGACGTGGACTTCATATCGGTCGAGACATAGACGTTTTCCCTCTTGCGATCCTTTTGCGCAGTCTCACGGTTTTGGTCATAACTCTGACTCCCAAACTCCGATTGACCTAATTCCAGTTGCATTGGAAAGCTAACTCAAATATATTTCCAATTCTGTGCTCTATTAGCTCGGATTCCAACTGTGGAAGAAGTCGTGACTGTTTCCTTGAACATCTGCTACTTTCGGTACGGGTTTCCATTGGATTTGGCCCTAAAACTTGACTCATGCTCGATTATTAACTAAACTAAAGTAAATGCTAGAAACTAATAAGAAAACAATGTGATAAGTGAGGCAAAATACGAGCTTATCAAGCTCTCCTCCCTCCAGCGGACGACAATGATGGTGCAACGGCTTTGGATGGAGGTGGTGACAGGGGTGGTCAGCGGTGGGTAGCAGTGCGACTGCGTGCAGCAAATACCCTAGGGGTTGCACCCGCGGCCTGCGCGCACATCTCGGTGCCTCCGGCAAGCAACAATGAGGAGCAGTGATTACTGGCGATGGGCATTGTCGGGAAGGCTAGGGAAGTGGCTGGTAGCGACACGTGACAGTCGTAGAAGGTGGGAATGTGGCCTATAGGCGCGCTATCTATCGTGTGGCCTGCTGAACGATTCCAGCGGTCTCCCACGCGGCGGGTCACTAGCGGCAGTGGTTCACTGGTGGTGGCCCATCGGGCCATGTACACGCGGGTCTCAAGCTCGTGGTGCGTGGCCCAGTTGTTCAATTTTCTGATGGATCGAATCTTGGAGGCCCAACTTTCAGAAAATAATCCAGATCTCAGTCCAAGGTGTGGGAGCCTAGCCGAATATCTGTATATTAAATCCAAACTTTAATAGATAGGATTTAATTTGTATATCGTATCATGGGGCCACGAGGACATGTTTGATTTGTTTTATTATCTGTTCTGGCATGATATATGTATTTTAATTAATTGCGCAGTATCCAAGAATGTTGTAGATAATAGGAGCACATTTAATACTTTTTATTTACAACTTTAAAGCATGCTTATGTGATTTATTTTATGGAATTAAATCCTGACTATAAATTCGGTGTTCAGGCTTTCCATGATAGAATTTTAGCAATGTCATAATTTATGGCTACATAAAATAATATGTGCAATTAAACCTTATAAATTTTAAAATACTAAGTTGTTATTTAAGATCTCCACAAAGCAATCTCTTATTAGAAGTGGATAATCTATTAAGTAAATGTCTAAATGTGTAGCTTGCTTATTTTTTTATTCATAAGTTCTAATAGATGAGATTTATTAAAACAAATATTTAATTTATGTGAGAAGTGGGAGCTCATGCGTAAATGTCTACATGTGTAGCTAGCGTATTTGATCTTTCACAAGTTCTCAAGGATTGAATTAAATGAGACAACCCTATTATAAAGGATCATGTGTCATGGATCTGGTGTATGTATGATAAATTGATCTTTATATGGAAATTAAAGATTGTTTTGTGGTATTAAGCTCAGATATTATCTAGAGTATAACTCATTTGCTATGACCCTGCTTAGTAGGATAATATGGTCTTAGTTATTCTCCAATTATTAATTTCATTTGTCTAAGGAACCTGACATGGATTGGAATTAAAGGACTGTAATTGAAAGATGCAGTCTGGTCAAGTGTTTTGTTATGAACGCCTACATGTGTGGCTTGCAATAAAGTTTCTTGGGCTATTGGAGGAAACAATAATAATGATTTATCATAAGGGTGCAATATTTATTTGTTTCAATTTTTTGCGATTGTGTTTTAATTTCTATTTTTAATTTATTGTTTTCAGACATGTCTATAGCTCACGTTGTAAACCTCTTAACACTGAACCCATTAACTGGTCCAAACTTTCTTAATTGGAGATACTGCTTCGAGTATATTCTCTCTTCTGAGAATCATGCCTACATACTTTCCTTTGATCCACTAGTTCCTCAGTCTAGGAAGGCTTCTGTTTCTGAGCGATAATTCTATGACAGATGGAAAGTTTCTGATGATTTTGCTTACTTCTTCGTCATAAACAGTCTGTCTAGTGAATTGAAACTCAAGTATAGGAGGTTCCATAGTACTGTTGAGATCTAGAGGGATACTGTGAGCGTATATGGGAAGCTGAAACGAACTATCAGTTATAATCTTGTGAAAGACCTTGTTTGCAAGAAGTTGACCGACGGTAGTACGGTAATTCTACATTTTATGACCATGATGAAGATCATGAAAAATTACAGGATAAGAGGTGAACAAATTAATGCTCATGCAGAGATTAACATTGTCTTGAACTCTCATTCTGAATCTTTTGATGATTTCATCAAGTTTCTCGTTGGTAGGCCTGAGTTTTCTCTCAATGAGTTACTCAGGGAACTGCTACAAGAAAAGTCTGACATCATGGCATTAGAATTAGCTCCCACTTTGTCAGCTTTTGACAAGGCAGTTCCTGAGGCTAACTACATGCTTAATAAGTTGTAAAAGGATGAAAGGGCAGAAGTCATCACCAAGCCACACAAGCACAAGCGAAGTGGAAGAGTAAATTGTATAGTGCCAAGCACGGAAGGACAAGGTACATCATGTGCATTTATTAAGGAAACATGTTTAGTATCAATTTCTACCTATTAATGGGTATTCGATACTAGAACTACTGATCATGTTTGATATACTTTGCAGGGGCTCATGCCAACAAGGCAGCTGAACATGACAAGGTGACTATCTCCATGGGCAGCGGAGAGCAAGTCACAATAGCAGCCATTGTAGATTTTACTTTATGCTTTGAGAACAACGTTTTGATTTTGAAAGATGTTTTATATTTGCCGGTTTTTCGGCAAAATCTAATTCCAGTTTCCAAGTTATATTATGATGGATTTTCAGTTATTTTTTATAGTGGTAATTCTATCATTGGTAATAACGGTGTGATCTATCATGAAAAAATGATTTACTCTCTCTATATCATTAATTGTATGCATAAATCTTCCGTGAATGTTGCATCAAACTCATCCAATAATAATAATCATTTAAAGAGAAAGTTTTCTTCCAACGAGGATCAAACATATCTGTAGCACTTGATACTACGTCATTAGTCTAAAGAGGATCAAAAGACTGGCAAATGATGGTCTCTTGGATTCATTCCATGTGGTACCTCATCAAGTCTGTGAATCCTGTATAAAAGGAAAGATGACGACCAGGCCTTTTAAGGCAAGTTAGTCTCGACATAAAAGATGGAAAGATGGATCGACATGAAGGTCATACCCAGAAGTTGACTTGCATGTGTGTCGATCGACACACACTGTGTCGATCGACACAAAAGTTTGGAAAGGAAAAATTTATCTCAAATTGGGGATTTTCCATCTCAAACCCATTACTTTTTGAAGATTTAAATTGTTCCCCTATAAATAGAACTTTATAAGCTCGAAAATTATCTCTGTTTATGTTCATTTCCCATTTCTTTTTACTTTAATTTTAAGCACTTTAATTTTCCACTACTCTTTATTTTCATTCTTGCATTTGGATTCAAGTATTTGAAGATTCCTAGTCTAATTTTCATTATGATTCAAGTAAGTTTCTTTATGTTTATTGCAATGTGTGTATGTTAGGCTAGAATATTGAATTAGGTTTATAGTTATTAATTTGAGACCGAGAGGAGATTATTCATAATAGGAAAATAGAATTTTGATACAATTGGTTTCTGTCTCAAAAGGAAGAATCAGTTGTAGGGTTTTTAAATCTATATCTTTATTGAGATTGATTAACTTGTATTTTTTAGACTGAGAGGAGATAATCACTAGTTAATAATCTAGGTTTTAATTGCCTAACTAAGGAGTTAGTTCCAAAATCTCAGATTTCCCACCTACGTAATTATTTTGGGTTTGGATTGATTGTTTATGCATGTTTAATTGGATTTGTTCATGTCCCTGGAATCTGTCCTTTTATTTATTGAATTTTATTCCCAAGTTATTTTCTATATTGAAAAACAAAACTCTTTTCAAATTTGGATTTGCTCAAACAAAGAATAGATAAACTATGTCAGTACATGAAATAATCTCGTTGCACTATCTCTGTGGGTTCGACATTCTTTCGGGTTATAAATTTATTTGCATCGCTATATTATACTAATAAATATGTTCAATTTTAATAGTTATCAAATTGGCGTCGTTGCTGGGGATAGTTAGATTTTATTTTGTTATTGGATTGTTTTGATATTTTCTGGCTTGAGTTTTTATTTCTATTTCACGTGCGGGTGTGTGCAATTTCTGCGTTTGGATCAATCGATAGAGCCTCTGTCAATTGATATAAGCAACACTCATGTCGATCGACAGTCACCCTGTTGATCGACACAGAGGCTGATTTCCTGCAGTTTGATTTCATTTCAGGTGCATGAAAACAAGAGCAAAGGGCTAGAATCTCGAAGCCTTTGATTCTGAAATTGAAGCCACCTGTAGGAGAAACAAAAGCAAATGAAAGAACATAGAAAGACAGGCAGAGATGGAGAATCCCCTAGAAGCACCACTTCAAAATATGACTCCCGAGGAGCAAAGGCAGTTCGTGGATGAAGTCCGACAACTCAGGGAGCAACTCCAAGTAGCACAAGCAATTCAAGCAGAGCAAGCTGCTAGATTGGCAGCCATGAACAATGGAGGAAACCCTGAGAGACAGATTGTGGTGCCACAAAGATCCATACTTGATCGTTTTCTACTGCAGAGAGAGGAGCCGGGTTTCTAAGTTGGCATTGATGCCAACAACTTTGAGCTGAAGAGAGGCCCAGGGTAGGCAGTTGAAGACCCATACGTCCACCTCAGTTAGTTCCTCGAGGTGTGCAATGCGGTGAAGCTGAACGGAGTTCCCCAAGACACCATCTGAATGCGCTTATTTTCTTTTACTCTCAGGGATGAGGCCTGGTCTATTGGGTTTTGTATACATAAAGCATTTATTACGATGAGTATACATTCAACAATATTTCATATCTGTTTAACAAACTTACATGTGAGTAACAATGGTATCCTCTTATCTCACCGATGGGGACGATCGTACTGCGTGTTGTATATCACAGAAGATAGTATGATCACTTGACCTTGTGAGAAATTTGTGTAGCTATGAGATAACCATATCAAGAGTGCAAGATTGACTTGTTTTAAAACTTACACTGGCATGATGTTTGATGATGATTTGATGTTTACTATGGAAGAAAATTTGTCCCAAGTGTGAGATTTTGAGCTTTAATTTTGATTGTGAGTGTGTCTGCATTATTGAGTATCTCTAAAACTTGCTCTGTTTCTTTTTCGAGACTGCTAGTGTGCACAGGTTTAGGAAGTGATTTTAGACCATCTTTGTTTAGTCTTTTTTATCTCATACACTGTCCTTTTCAATGTTTTATCCCTAGTCAGCCCCATTGAGCCGATAGTTTTCTTTCTTGACTTTGAGTAAGAAAAACTTCTAGTTTTCTCTTGTCTATTAGAGAAGGTGGTGAATAAGGGAGGAATAATTGTAAGAAGATAAGACATTATTAGAAGGGTGAAAGCAATAGAAAGGTTGGGCTCTAGAAAAAAAAGGAAATGAAAAAAAAATGTTTATGTGTTTGTTAATCCTTATGAGCTCAAATGTATAATTAAAATTGTTTAGAGCATAAAATGATATGTGTACAAGAAAAGAAAAAAAATTGAATTGAGTAAAAAGAGCCTTGGTTAGTGTTGCATATTATAGGAGATGGGTGGATATCAATAGATGGTGGTTTAGATTGGTTAAGGTGTGCAACTCAATTGATTTTTAGTCACTTGGTCATATATTTCCCTACCTTTCACTAAAAAGCCTATATTACAACATTGAATAAAGTCCTTTCTGATCTTAGACTTGTGAGCACATATTTGCAGTGGAGATTTAGAATGTTTGCAAGCCTAGGGCATGACTTGTTTTGCATGACTTGTGTGATCTCATAATTGTAGGGTTTTACCGTGAACCGAATCACCAAAACCAAACTGAACCGGATCGATTTATGGATATTACACATAATCCAAATTCACAAAAACCTAACATGCTCCTATGAATTTAATGCATATTTGTGGATTAGAGAATTACTGTAATTATGTCGTCTCTATACCAATCTTTTGCGTTTGAATTCCAAACTTCAATTCAACCATGCAATTCGATTTCTCTGCGGAAACAGAAATTAGAATACTAATTTCTAGAGAAAAATGATAATAAAGAAAAGGGAAGAAGAGATCTGTTGTTCTCTAGATTAGATCTTCAGATCTGTGTCCCGGTGTTGATCAGATCTACTACTGGTGAGGACTCCTTAGATCTGTGGCTTGAGCAGGACCAGAATTCAAAAATTCTCCTCCTTTCTTTCTTGAAATCGGCGCCCCATCTCTCACTCTCTAGATCTAGGGTTTTTCAAATTGTGTTATGAAGTGGCTTAGGTTTTAGAGAGTGAGAACTCTATTTATAGATCTAGGGTATGGGCTCCTGGGCTCAATTCAGCACACTTGTTGGGCCAGACCTGGGACCTAATGCAAATAATAAAGTGGGCCTATAAATTAATTAATTCCCATGTCCACAACCCAGGACACATTTAATTAATTAATATTAATTCTTTTTCACCACATAATTAATACTGACCTACCCTTTTATTACCACGTTATGAGAACGGGTTGCATTAATTGAGAATCCCCATTTTTAAGGTTACCGAACATCCATTAATTAATCGGAGCCTCTGACATGCTCTAACTACAATTAATTAATATCTTATTATTCCTGAGTAAGGGAATGTCCCCATCCTATTACTCGGATATGGTTACCTAAACCCAGTCTCACATGAACTGTTGTTACCCAAGATGCGGATATACGAGCACGTTACTTAGGCTCTCCACCATGGCAAATCAAAGCAACAGTCAACCCGTGCAAACCCCTGAACCTTCGTTAGGGTTTGGACTCAATCAATATAACGAGATCTTGTATTCGTTGATGTCAGACAGACGAATACATCTCACTGCGGTCCATCAATACGCCACCTCTGCGTACCAGCATGTCAAGTAGCCAAGACAGACTACTTATTCCGACAATGCCGCAGCCATCCGAACAGACGTATCCTCATACGCTGTCTCGGCTGTGATCAAGTTTATGTCTCACTAGGTCAAGTGATCATACTGTCTTCTGTGATTTATAACATGTCGTATGATTGTCCCTATCGGTGAGACAAGAGGATACCATTGTTCATACATGTACGATTGTTAACAGATAGGAGAAATAAACCTTTGTATACTCATTATAATAAATGCTTTTAGTATACAAAACTCATCAATAATATCCTAAACACTAGAGTAAATGAGTGAAATACGTCCTTTGTGAGTGTTCCATGGTTTACGGATTTTCTGATTCTTACAAATTGTTCATGTTTTGTGGATTTACGAGTTTGATTGTGATGAATCTTGTGAGGCATTGCACTTCTCTTCTACAAGAACTATTGATTCATTCTTTTGTTGATTGAGGACAATCAAGTGTTTAAGTTTGGGGGGGTTGATAAGCTCATATTTTTCCTCACTTATCATTTTTTTTTCTTTATTGTTTTATGCATTTACATTATTTTTTAGTTAATAATCGAGCATGAATTGTTTATAGGGGATATTATGCTTGTTGTGCTTAGTTTTTGTAGGTAATTTAGGCTAAAGGTGAGCAAAATGTGAAAAGAGCCGAGTTACATAGAATTGCTACTTCGATTGACACACAGGAAGTCGACCAAATTGGAAGACGTGCCAAAATCCTGAAGCATGATCTCTGTGTCGACTGACGTGTTGCATGTCGATCGACACAGAGGTTGGATGTTGATCCAAGGAAGGCAGGAAGAAGAAGGCTCGACACATGCATGTGTGTCGATCGACACCATCAGTATCGATCGACACGGAAGATGGAAAGATATATCGACATGAAGGCCATACCCGGATGTCAACTTGCATGTTGTCGATCGACACAGAAGTCCATAAAGGAAAAATTGATCTCAAATTGGGGATTTTCCATCTCAAGCCCATTACATTTTGAAGATTCAATTTCATCCCCTATAAATAGAACTTTATTTGCTCGAAAATTATCTCTCTTTACATTCAATTCCCAGTTATTATTAGTTTAATTTTCAACACTTTAATTTTCTAGTACTCTTTATTTTCATTGTTGCATTTGGATTCTAGTATTTGAAGATTCCTAGTCCAGTTTTCAATATTATTCAAGTAAGTTTATTGCAATGTGTATTTTTAATATGTTAGGCTGGAAACTCTAACAAGTTCTAGGGTTTTCACCATCCTCTTTAGCATGTTTTAATTCGATTAAATCCAAACCCTAATTTATTGGTTCAAATTCTATGGTTTTATTCTAAAATCTATGTTTCAATTAAAGGATCGAGACATGAAGATTGAATTAGGTTTATAATTATTAATTTGAGACCGAGAGGAGATTATTAATAATCGGAAAATAGAATTTTGATACAATTAGTTTATGTCTCAAAAGGAAGAATCAGTTGTAGGGTTTTTAAATCTATATCTTTATTGAGATTGATTAACTTGTGTTTT
Organism: Plectranthus barbatus; assembly: GCA_026898455.1. NCBI lineage: Eukaryota > Viridiplantae > Streptophyta > Magnoliopsida > Lamiales > Lamiaceae > Plectranthus > Plectranthus barbatus. The sequence continues at coordinate 534,879 of JAPKLW010000341.1, read as the reverse complement.
TGAGACCGAGATGAGATAATCACTAGTTAATAATCTAGGTTTTAATTGCCTAACCAAGGAGTTAACTCCATAATATCAGATTTCCCACCTAAGTAATTATTTTGGGTTTGTATTGATTGTTTATGCATGTTGAATTGGATTGGTTGATTTCCCTAGAATTTGTGCTTTTGTATATTGAGTTTTATTCCCAAGTTATTTTCTATATTAAAAAACAAAACCTTTTCAAATTTGGATTTGCTCAAACAAAGAATAGATAAACTATGCCAGTACATGAAATAATCTCGTTGCACTATCTCTTTGGGTTCGACATTCCTTCGGGTTATAAATTTATTTGCATCACTATATTATAATAAATCTGTTCAATTCTTACATCCATCAGAGTGTTATGCTAATAGAGAAGATAGACACAAATGATAATCTAGCAGATCCTCACAAAAGCTCTGCCACAGAAGATATACAAGGTGCATGTTCGTAACCTTAGACTGCGGCTGCAGCAAGCTATTGTTGAAGAGGTTGAATTGGGATTGTGAAGTGCATTGATGATGATAGTGGTTGGGTTGATTCCTTGTTTACTTAGGTGTTAATTAGCTAGATAGATTTATGTTTATTGCCTAGATATAGCTCAAACTCAACGACCATTGTTTTTCTTGGATATTACCCAACACATTAGTAATCGGTAATGCAAATAGGCAAAACGAGTAACTTGGATTGATTTTATTATTGATAGGAGATTCTGTTAATTTATAATTAAATTTCCGCTCATCGGTCTTCCTGAGATTTGTTATTACTGTTCTCAGCTTGGGCTGGTTTGGGTCAGCTCATAGTCCGGCCTTCTTGAGCGCGATTAGGCCCGTTTTGGGCAATTAGGCTTATTATATTGTAGCCCCAACAATAACTACTATGAAATCAGAAAATAGTGAAACGATTAGAAAGTAGGGATCGATTAATAATTTGACAAGGTTTTGATAAGCTTTTTAGAATAATCACGCCTCCCCCTAAAATGAGACTATGATCCCCTTTTATAGACATTTGGGGAGGAAGCTCTTACAATTAAATGAGCCTAACTAACCCCAACTTTACTCATCAAGGCCTCCGAGATTCTCACAACTGACATCGAGAAATATGAGGTAGGTTAGGGCTGATGAAGAATTTCTTAATGGTATACATCAATCATTGTTAGAGGCTCTTAAAGTCATTGTTGAAAAAGCAAAAGAGCCAATTCAATCAAGGAGATGAATGCAAATAAATACTGATCAGGAAATTTGATAGAAATATCCTTCCTTTTATTTTATGTTTTGGTGGGTCAAAGATTGTAAAAGCCATCTTAGTTAGTCTTTAGCTTAGGTGAAAAATGTAAAGTCCTGTATAGGTTCTTTATAGAGTTGTAATCTGACACTAACATTGGAAACTAGACTAGTCAAAAGGTCTAGTACGCGTGGAGGACTCAACAGGCCAGAAGAACGTAGTACGCATGAGATACCTGGAAGAAAAAGTGTCTAGCGGAGTATGCATATTGTCAGTACGGATTCAGTACAGTATAGTGCAATCGCTCTAACCATACTAAGCAGAATGGGATCAAGTATTCCTCAAGAGATGGCGTCATCAACACGGAGTTGCAAGTATGACAACACCAGCATAGACTTTCTAGTCTAGGTCCTAGCATATGTGGAAGAGAGGAACTGAAAGAAGAACAGACTTTAAGGATTGGAGAAGCCTTAAAGTCTGCAAGCACGAAACTTTAAGTTTTGCTACCTAGGATGCTCAGTTCGAGATTCCTCATACTGGAAAAATACTATCATTCTGATAAAAGATGAGTCATCTCTGTCAAAGTCAGAAAAAGGCGAAAAAATTTGTAGACCATCTACAAAAAGTACACCTACCCGCTGATAAGCTTGTATTTTATATCACTTATCACATCGTTTCCTTATTTGTTTATTGCATTTATTCTAGTTTTAGTTAATAATCGAGTATGAACTGTTTATTGGGGATATTATGCTTGTTGTGCTCAGTTTTGTAGGTATTGGAGGCTAAAAATGAGCAAAAGGTGAAAAGAGTCGAGTTACACAGAGTTGCTGCTTTGATTGACACATGGGGAGTCGACCGAATTGGAAGACGTGCCAAAATCCTGAAGCGTGACCTCTATGTCGATGGACAGGGCCCCTGTCAATCAACACAGATGGTGGTTGTCGATCGAGTTGCAAGGCAGAGAAGGAGCTCAACACATGCGTGTGTGTCGATCGACACCCCGAGTGTCGATAGCAAGGAAGAAAGAGAAAGAGAAAGAGAAATTGACAGGGAAGCTGCCCGGATTTCGACCCGCGCTTGTGTCGATCGACAGGCTCCCTATCGATCGACACAAACGCTCGGAATGGGAATTTTTGCAAGTTTTGGAGATTTCTGATATTTTAGCCCATTGCGTTTTGAAGATCAAATTCCTCCCCTATAAATAGGACCTCAATTAGCTCAGGTTCAGTTCTGAATTTTGCCTTCAATTTCAATATTTTTATTGTTTTACTCTTTAATTTCCAATACTCTTTACTTTACTTGTTGCTCTTGATTCAAGACAATTGAAGTTTATGGTTCCTATTTCTTTAATGTTTCAAATAAGTTTATTTATGTTTATTGCAATGTTTATTTCAATTACCTTTTGCTAAAAACCCTAACAGGTTCTAGGGTTTTCTCCATCCTTTTTGGCATGTGTTAATTCGATGAATTCCAAACCCTTAATTAACTTGGTTCAAATTATATGGTTTTGATTTTAAAATCTATTTTCAATTGAAGGATCGAGAGATGAAAAATGGATTAGGTTTATAGTTATTAATTTCAGACCGAGAGGAGATAAATAATAACAGGAAAATAGAATTTTGATATAATTGGTTTCTGTCTCAAAAGGAAGAATCAATTGTAGGGTTTTCAAATCTGTATCTTTATTGAGATTGATTAACTTGTGTTTTTGAGACTGAGAGGAGATAATCACTAGTTAATAATCTAGGTTTTAATTGCCTAACTAAGGAGTTAATTCCAAAATATCATATTTCCTACTTAAGTAATTATTTTTGGTTTGGATTGATTGTTTATGCATGTTGGATTGGATTGGTTGATTTCCCTTGAATCTGTGCTTTTTAATTACTGAATTTTATTCCTAAGTTATTTTTTATTTTGAAAATAAAAACCCTTCTCAATTTTAGTTCTCTCAAACAAAGAATTGATAAACTATATCCAGTACATGAGATGATTTCGTCGCACTGTCCCTGTGGGTTCGACCATCTTAGGGTGTAATTACAAATATATTTGCTCACTGTTTCTAAAGTTATCAAATTGGCGCCGTTGCCGGGGATAGTCAGATTTTATCTTGTTATTGGATTCTTTTGAGATTTTCTGGATTGAGTTTTTATCTTTGTTCGCCTGTGTGTGTGTGATTTTTTTAGGTTTTGCACCCTGTTTCGATCGACACGTTAAGTGTCGATCAACATAGCCACATCAACCGTTTTGATCGACAGGGCCCCAGTCGATCGACACATAGGCTGATTTCCTGCCTTTTGCTTTCTTTTCAGGTGCATGAACACAAGAGCTCGGGGGAAGAATCTTGAAGCCTTCGATTTAGAAATTGAAGCAACCTGCAGGAGAAACAAAAGCAAAGGAAAGAACAAGGGAAGAGAACCCGAGATGGAACAACCATCAAAAGCACCACTCCAAAACATGACTCCCGAGGAGCAAAGATAGTTCGTGGATGAGGTCCGCCAACTTAGGGAGCAACTCCAAGCAGCACAAGCTATTCAGGCAGAGCAAGCTACCAGACTGTCAGCCTTGAACAATGGAGGAAACCATGAAAGAAAAATTGTGGTGCCCCAAAGATCCATACTTGGTCGCTTCCTACCGCAGAGAGAGGAGTCGGGATTCCAAGTTGGCATTGATGCTATCAACCTTGAGCTGAAGACAGGCCTGATTCAGATGATCCAGCAGAACAATTATGCAGGGAAGGCCATTGAGGACTCGTACAACCACCTCAGTCAGTTCATCGAGGTGTGTGACACTATCAAGCAGAACGGAGTGCCTCAAGACACCATCCGGATGCGATAATTTTCTTTTTCTCTCAGGGATGAGGCCCGATCTTGGTTTGTTGGCTTGGATAAGAGCAAGATTGCCACATGGGCACAACTCTGAGCAGAGTTTCTCACCAACTTCTTTCCTCCCAGTGTCATTATGAAGAGGAAGTCTGACATCACTCACTTCAGTCAGAATTATGACGAGACCCTCTATGAAGCTTAGAAGAGATATAAAGAGCTATTGAGGATGTGCCCCCGCCGTGGGATTGCCCTTGAGATGCAGATATGCCATTTTAATGAAGGACTAACCCCTTATCTAAAAGAATTGGTGGATGCTTCAGCTGGAGGACTTCTCATGAAGAAGAATGGAACCGAGGGGATGCAACTTTTTGCAGATATGGCCCTCAACAATCATCAATGGCCTACTGAAAGGCAAAAAGCAGTCAAAGCAGTGACCACTGCTCCAAAAATTGATGTGGTTGGAGAAGTGAAGAAGCTCCAAGAAGAGTTCAAACAGTTGGAGGTCGGTAGAGCTTCGGTAGCAGCTATGTCAGATCCAAATATGGCCATCATTCCTGTTGAGGCCGACTACATCTACCGAGGAGACAGTTCGAGCACCTCTAATACCGATGAAGTGAATTATGCCAATGGAGGTTACTACAACAACAACTACTGAGCCAACAATCAAGGGTACAACTACAGTGCTAAGAACCATCCTGGTTTTTCTTATTCTAACCCTTATGCGGCTGAGAATCCTCCATCGGGGTTCAGTGTTGGAGCCGGGGGAGAGATTGTGGAGAAGAAGAGGTCCGTGCTGGAGGATACACTCGACAAGTTCATCAAAAGCTCCGACAATAGGTTTGGCAAGGTGGAAACTGAAGTGAAGAACATGTCCACTCACATGCAGCATATGACGTAGCACCTTCAGATGCTCAATACACAGTTCAGTCAGATTGCTACTGCCTTGAGCAATCAACACAAGCCAGGTCAGCTCCCCAGCACCACCAGAGTCAATCTTGAGAAGGCCAAACAAGTCAATGCCATGTCCTTGAGGTCCGGTACGAGTTATGAGGGTCCTAGCATGTCTGATGATGATTTTGGGGCTGAAAGAGAGGAAATTCCTGCAGAAGATACCTCTATTTCGATCGGCACAAAGCCTGTGTCGATCGACACAGAGGCAGGACAGAGCAGCAGAGGTCGACAGGGCAGCAGATCAACCAACAGGGGGGATGCAACCATGTCGATCGACACCCCCCTGTCGATTGACAAGCAGGACAGGGAGCAGCGGTCGACAGGCAGGCAGATCGACCGAGGCAGGGGCCACATGGAGCTTAAAATGCAAAGAATAAAGGTGATCCAACTCCTCCAATGCCCTTTCCCCAAAGATTTGCAAAGAAGAAGGAAGACTCCAAATTTGCTCGATTCGTGGAGAATCTCAAGAAGGTCAACATCAACATTCCTTTGATCGAGGCTATCCGCGAGACTTCCGGCTACATGAAGTTCTTGAGGAAGTTGATGAGTGAGAAAAAGCCTGTAATCGAAGATCAAACTATTTCAATTCATGAACAATATAGTCTTCTTTTGCAGAAACAGATACCACCAAAGAGATCTGATCCAGGATGCTTCTCCATTCCGATCGAGGTTCGGGGATAGGAGTTTAAAGATGTCCTCTGCAACACGGGAGCCAACATTAACTTGATGCCATATTCAGTTTTCCAAAAGCTGCAGATAGGTGAGATGAGGCCAACCTCAATCACTTTTCAGATGGCTGATTGCTCAATTTCTCGACCAAGGGGAGTTGTGGAAGATTTTTTAATTCGTGTTGGTCATTTAATTTTTCCTGCTGATTTTGTTGTTTTGGATATGAAGGAACATCATGGAATGCCAATGATCCTTGGAAGAGAATTTTTGAAAATAAGTGGTGCACTGATAGACTGCCGAGTTGGGAAGATTACACTTTGAGGGAATGACGAGACAATCACCTTTGTGATTGATCAAAGCTAAAAGGAAGCTGCTTGCAATAACATCTCCACCACCATTGAGAAAGATGAAGAAGCAGCCGAGATTGAATGGGAGCGCGAAAACGGGATGGCAAAATTGCCAATTACACCATCCTCTTCCGAGCTCACCACTGTTATTCATGATCAGATGGTCTACATGATCGATGCAAGGGGGCGATGAGTCTGGACCCAACCTCCTTGGTGAAGGATCCCTATCGCGGGCCACGACAATAACTAAGGCACAGAATGGGAGGTAACCCATTGCTTTACTTGCTTTATTTCAATTTTTATCTAATTTTTGTGTGTTGTTTTTGTTATAAAAAAATAATAAAAAAATCGGAGCTCTGTTTCGATCGACACAGAGGTAGATCGACAGAGCACTTCGAGCCAACCATTAGGTCGAAAAAAAGGCTATGCGTCGATCAACAGGGCCCTTGTCGATAGACACAGAGTGCCAGCAGCCTCCAAATTTTGTCTTTCGCGTCCTGCAGCCTTCGAGGGATAAAAAGTTGGTGTCTAAGACCGACATCGAGGTACTGTTTTACTCCTAGTCTGATTTTCAAACTTATTCTCTCTATTAATCGAATAAGCTTGGGGGGAGGAGGACTTGGAATTGAAATTATTTCTTTCTTTTTACTTTATGCTTTCAATGTGTTTAAATTTCTTCCTAGTTAAATTTTTTTTATTGCATTTTGTTGAATAAAATTGTGATTTAGTGTGAAGATTTGCGTAGCTATGAGATAACCCTAGCAAGAATGCGAGATTTGAAATTGATTGACTTGATTATGCATTGATTGTGATAGTGGTTGAATATGCCTATGAATGTAGAAAACTGCAAGATTACTTGTTTCGAAACGTACAAAGGCATGATGTTGATGATGATTTGATGTTTACTATCGAAGAAAAATTGTCCCAAGTGTGAGATTTTGAGCCTTAATTTTGATTGTGAGTGTGTCCGCATTATTGAGTATCTCTATAACTTGTTTTGTTTCTTTTTCAAGACTGTTAAGTGTGCACAGGTTTAGGAAATAATTTTAGGCCATATTTGTTTAGCCTATTTATCCCATACACTGTCCTAATTAAATATTTATCCCTAGTCAACCCTTTTGAGCCTATGAATTTTCTTTCTTTGTCTTGAGTTGGAAAATAAAGGGAAATCAACTCTTGTCTATGAGAGTGGGTTAGGTTGTTAGAAGGGTGAAAATAAAAGAGAAGGTTGGGCTCTAGAAAAAAATATAGAAAATGAATTATGTGTGTTTGTTAGACCTTATAAGCTCAAAAGTATAATAAAAAAATTGTTTATAGCATAAAAGGATGCGTGTGAAAGAAAAGAAAAAGAGAGAGAGAGAATAAAAGAGCCTTGGTTGGTGTTGAAAATTATAGGAGATGGGTGGATATAAATAGATAGTGGTTTGATTGATTGAGGATTACTTGATTGATTTGAGTCACTTAGCCATATATTTCCCTACCTTTCGCTAAAATACCTACATTGTAACCTTGAATAAAGTCCTTTCTGATCTTAGACTTGAGTGCACATATTTGCAGTGGAGATTTAGAATATTTGCAAGTCTATGGTAGAACTTTATTTTCATGACTTGTGTGATCTCATATTATCCTAAATACTTGAGTGAATGAGTGAAAACACTTCATTTGTGAGTCTTCCATGGTTTACTGATTTTCTGATGTTTTGTGGATTTACGAGTTTGATTGTGATGAATCTTGTGAGGCATTGCACTTCTCTTTTACTCTAACTATTGATTCATTCTTTTGTTGATTGAGGACAATCAAGTGTTTAAGTTTGGGGAGTTGATAAGCTCGTATTTTATATCACTTATCACATTGTTTTCTTATTTGTTTCTGGCATTTATTTGAGTTTTTAGTTAATAATCGAGCATGAACTGTTTATAGGGGATATTATGCTTGTTGTGCTCAGTTTTGTAGGTATTTGAGACTAAAAGTGATAAAAAATTGAAAAGAGCCGAGTTACACAGAGTTGCTGCTTCGATTGACACACGGGAAGTCGACCGAATTGGAAGACGTACCAAAATCCTGAAGCATGACCTCTGTGTCGATTGACAGGGCCCCTGTCGATCGAGTTGCAAGGCAGAGAAGGAGCTCAACACGGAGGAAAGGGAAAGAGAAATCGACAGGGAAGCTGCCCGAATTTTGACCCGCGCTTGTGTCGATCGATAGGCTCCCTATCGATCGACACAAAGGCTCGGAATGGGAATTTTTGCCAATTTTAGAGATTTCTTATATTTTAGCACATTGCCTTTTGAAGATCAAATTCCTCCCCTACTAATAGGACCTCAATTAGCTCGAATTCAGTTCTGAATTTTGCCTTTAATTTCAGTATTTTTATTATTTTACTCTTTAATTTCCAATACTCTTTACTTTACTTGTTGCTCTGGATTCAAGACAATTGAAATTTAAGGTTCCTATTTCTTTAATAGTTCAAGTAAGTTTATTTATGTTTATTGTAATGTTTATTTCAATTATGTTAGGCTAAAAACCCTAACAGGTTCTAGGGTTTTCTCCATCCTTTTTGGCATGTGTTAATTCGATTAATTCCAAACCCTTAATTAACTTGGTTCAAATTCTATGGTTTTGATTTTAAAATCTATTTTCAATCAAATGATCGAGAGATGAAAATTGGATTAGGTTTATATTTATTAATTTGAGACCGAGAGGAGATAATTAATAACAGGAAAATAGAATTTTGATATATTTGGTTTTTGTCTCAAAAGGAAGAATCAATTGTAGGGTTTTCAAATCTATATCTTTATTGAGATTTATTAACTTGTGTTTTTGATACTGAGAGAAGATAATCACTAGTTAATAATCTAGATTTTAATTGCCTAACCAAGGAGTTAATTCCAAAATATCAGATTTCCCACTTATGTAATTATTTTGGGTTTGGATTGATTGTTTATGCATGTTGGATTGGATTGGTTGATTTCCTTAGAATCTGTGCTTTTTAATTGCTAAATTTTATTCCCGAGTTATTTTCTATTTTGAAAACAAAAACCCTTCTCAATTTTGGTTCACTCAAACAAAGAATTGATAAACTATATCCAGTACATGAGATGATTTCGTCGCACTGTCCCTGTGCATTCTACCACCTTAGGGTGTAATGACAAATTTATTTGCTCACTGTTTCTACAGTTATCACCCGCCGAACGCTGCGACTAATAGAGACAACCTATTGGACATATTCCATTTTGTCTCTAACGGGTCTTAAATTCAAATATTCAATATCTCGGGTATAAATACCTGAGAAATCATCGTAGAATAAGGTTACACACACGAATATTCAAACAAGACTACAGAAGCGATCTAAGAGTACTTAGTCATCAAGTTCTCTAATCTCCCATCGAAAGTTTTAAGCTTAGCACGGTGAGCTTACTTTCGAGGCTATTCAACTTTCTGTGTCACCAAGTGAACATGAGACTCAAAATCTCATTATTCTTGAGTTACCATTTGGTCGTTTTTCTCTCCAAGTAAAACTACAACAGTCAAGTACATCTTGTACTCTGACTCTTATGGGAAACCAAGCAAGGACCAGGTGAGTGCGCTTGTGGATCAGTGGATGGGGCATTCACCGACAGACAATAGATCGTAAGAGCACCTGTAAAAAAATGTTCTAAGCTTAGTGGATTACCAGACCAAGTGTCTAAAGAGTGGACGTAGGACGGTTTAGTTCGAACCACTATAAACTTGTTTGTCGTTTACTTCTTTATTTCTTTATTCTTCAGTATAACTTTATCTTGTTTTGAAACCCAACACTCAAGTGTTGGAGTATATTTAGAATACTGGCAGTCAAACTAAAGTAAACGTCACGTACTTAAGTGTTTTTTGAACAGACCAAGCTGACTCATCACTCTCAGCTTGGATAAGTACAAGATACCGAACTGAACAAAACTATTTTGCTACACATTTACATTATAATCTGATGAACCGGGACCAACAAGAACCAAATCAGCTGATAATATTCATCCCTGACAATGTTCCAATTCCTGAATAAAATCTACAAAGAGCTATTGAACATGTTCAGGTTCAGTGACAGGCATTGCAAGTACCTACTCCATCTTCATCTTCTGCAATCGATACCCAACCACTAAATGGCATATTTTCTTACAATCAGCATCAGAATGTCACTCAAGTTGTTGTTTTAATCATCCCTCATTTGGTTGTACAGTTCGAATGCTTTTTCAGAATATCTAATAGAATCAAATAGATGGGCCAACTAATTCAGCAGAACACTAAGCGCTTGACTATCTATGAGAATCTCTCCGATCAATGTTTCACTCTAATAAAGGTCAATTATAACAATTGTTTTATCTTATCAAAAAGGGGGAAGGATCGGGATCAAGAAATAAGAAAGAAGGCAGAAACAAAGGCAACGAAAATGCAGAGTTTAGTTCTGGAACTGATAATGATATAAAGAAGAAAAGGAAGAGGCGAAAAGAAAGAAAAGAGCAGGCAAGAAGGGGATACATTATTTAGTTGAGGGGGAAGATTCATTTAGGGGATCAAGAGATAACTTAGGGGTAAGTCATTCTTGTTAAGAAAACTGACAAGCTTGTAACTCCTTAATTCTGAGATTTTAGTTTTGACAACATAAAAAAATGGGAAATTGTTAGGAATATGTATAGTTTAATTAGTGATCTAGACTGACAAGTTGGAGTGATTAAAAAAAATGTAACCGCGTATAGGTACATTGAGTTGTAATATAATAAAAATTGTTAGGAATATGTATAGTTTTGATGTGTCAAACCAAACTATTTAAGTCATAAATTAGTCAGAATGACCAAATCTAAGTGACAAGTTAGAGTTATTACAAAAATATAACCGTGTATAGGTACATTGAGTTGTAATATAATAGAAATCACTCTACCAGTTGAGAATAAAATGACTGAAGACTGACACCCTCACCACAATCTGTTGAGAAGGAATCTCAGCTAATAAATTTTGGAGGTAGATAAAAATGCAACAAATCTGAAAAGACTTGCAAGAGGAAACAAGTCTGTCAATATAAGAACTACGAAAGTCAGCCTTAGTGGATCAATCCTAGAAGGTTTGAGAATACTAAATGAAATTAATTCCTAGGACTAGTTGATAATTGTTCTGACAAAAGCCGGCCAAAAGACAGAAAAAAAGGAAAAAAGACTGAAAAAGCTTCCCAAAAGGACACAAATCTAACATATAGTATTTGAATTTATCTCAAAGGGGGACACATTACTATAAATACCGTCTCACTTAGAAAGAGAGGGTTAATGCTCGTAAATGTTATTCATGTTGCTACTTCCACACGTATATGAAAGATTCATTCTCTCACGAAGTCATCGCCTAATCAACATAAATACCATGTTCATCACGAGTTTGCCAGAGTTTAGTATATAAAAAAATACTAAATCTGAGATCACTTCTTATTTCGTCAAGAAACAAGTTATACGGATATCCATACTAAACACAACCACCATCCATCTCTCAAGCCAGGTGACGCGCTCATGGCAAAACTTATCAGATTAAAATTAGTTGGAGAGCTTAGTTATAAGTGATCGTGGTAAAGCTCGAAGACTGACACCATCCGGAACCGGAGTACTTCGAAGCTTCCCGTGAATGAAGAAACTTTATACTTTATATTGTAAATTGTTTAGTAGATTTTTGATCAAACTGATTAAAGAATGGACATAAAATCTGATAATGTTAGACATTTCCGATGTTAAACTTTTTCAAAGTTTAACATCAAAGTCTAACATATATATTTGTTAATGTTATACTTTCTCTCTGCTGCTTGTGAAATTAGTTAAAATTGATTCCTATTTTTTAGGGATACATATTTTTACTTCAAATTTGTTTTTGTTTCTGGTCCTATTTTTTAGGGAGCGCCCCCACGACTTAACCACTGCCTACGTGAGTTTGTGAGCAGATTTACGATTATATTCATCAAGCATGTGGATGTGGGAAGATTGCAAAACACACGACTGAACGAAGTGAGGACGTGGGTTCTGAGATCGTGCGCTCCAAAGGAAGAGAAAGAATTGAACACTGTGTGCGATACGATTACAACTTCCAGAAAAAGTCTCAAGGCTTATGATGCAGTATTTTTTTATCAAGTAAAAATTACCGAACACGAAGACTCAATTCGCCCGTTGTTTAAGTAAAAGGAACTGATTTTGGAACTTAATACTAGACGCGATAAAATGGTTTTGAAAGATCAATTTTAAACTACCTAAAATCCTAACGATTAATGTAACAAGTAAATAAAATGTCAATCAACTTTCTTGAGATTACCAGAGAGAGAGTAGCTGAGGATTTGGATGTGATTGGGATTGATTTGAATGTTGTTTGGATTTGAGTAATTTAATTTTCAAGGGTTTGATTATTATTGTTGATTTGGATTTGAGTAAATAAAATGCTAAATAACTGACTTAAGATTACCAAAGAGAGAATAGTTGAGGATATAGGATGGATTGGGGTAGATGATGAATATGTTTGAACTTGCTTACTTTACTAAACAATTTCAGTAGATAAATCGGGTCAATTCACATAACCCTAGTTATTACCCTTAGTACCGGTGCAACAACCGTAGGTTAATCTCAATCTCAACCTAAGTCTAGGTATATTAATCTCGATCAACTCCCAAAAGCTCCAGAATTCAATGACCTAGATGTAAATTCACCTATCTTCTAAGTGAAACAACACCTAATTATTATTGCAATCCCCTCTAATTCACAAACCTATCAAGTTAGTTCATTGAGGCATACTTTCCAACACATAGTGATCAAACATGAAAGGAACACAAATTCAAATCCACAATAATAATCAAACCCTTGAAAATTCAATTACTCAAATCCAAACAATATTCAAATCAATCCCAATCACATCCAAATCCTCAACAAGGAGTTTAGCTACTCATGAATACAATGAAAATTGTCAATATCCCAAAGTAAATCATTGAAGAGAAAGGAGACAAGAAAGCTTAGGATTATAATGATGAATCTTCAACTCTAGCTTCGAATCCTTCCTTCCACCTTCAATTCCGAGCCTTGAGACGTGAAAATCGCTTCAATCTCGTGCCTTATTCTCTCCAGGGTTTTCAAAAGTCGAACCCTTATTTTGTGACACCCCTTGGCCTTTTATAGTTGAGAAATCCGCAGCCCTAGTTATTCGATCCCGAACGGGATCTTCCTTTGAAAACATTCATCCCGAGTGGAATGAAAGAAACTAATTGCTCAAGAATCCGACTGGTCCCGAACGGGATAGATCCATCCCGAACGGGACCAGTCTGTCCCGAACGGGATAGGCTTCGACTTTTCATATTTTTCTCCTTTTTTCAGTCCCGAACGGAACATATATGTCCCGAACGGGATTTGCTTCGCTCTAGGCCTCAATTTAGCTCCAAAACTCGAGTTTCTAACACTTTTTATGTCCTGCACACTCAAAACAACTCCCGAACACCAAGTGAAGGAAAATCAATGAAAAGAAGAGATATGTGTGTGATTTGTGCACTGAATCCTCATAAATTCATTCAATTCAAACCCCAAAAATAGTGCAAATTACGCACATATCAGCTTACCATCTTCCACCCGTGCTAATCTCAACCTTTTGAATACCTTCTTTAGAGTGTAGAGGCAATCACCGGAGAGTGAATCCTAAGATTGAGGAAACGCTATTGAGGATCGATTAGTTTAGGTTAGTAAGTCTTGTAATCAAATTTACTCTAAAGAGTGAACTAAGAGGAAATTTGAGTTATTTTGTTTATTTTATTTCCTGCGTAAAAATTTGTTTTTACTAGTGAAATATATTTTTGCCATGAGGCAGTCTAGGTTTTAGAAATAAATCCCAGACAAAGTTATCCGCTGTGCATTGAATTTCTGATTTTACATTTGTTACACTTTCATTACATTCTAACATTAACAAATGTTTTGGTAAATTCGGGCACTACATTTCATCAATTGGCATCCAGAGCCTTTACTTGACGTACTATGTAACTGTTCCTGAGTGCAGTTTACCAAAATGGATTCTTCAAGTTCAGCTTGTCGACCACCAGTTTTGGAGAGTAGTGGGAGTAATTATCCAATGTTGAAATCTCGCATGACAATCTACATCAAATCTATTGATGAACGTGCGTGGCTTGCAGTCCTTGATGGTTGGTCACCACCAAAGATGACGGTTCCTGACCCAACAGATGCAACAAAGGAAAGGACCACATTGAAACCAGAAAATTGTTGGACAGCTGAAGAACGACTTGTTTCTAACTACAATGCTAAAGCATTGAATGCTATATTTGTTTATGTTGATGTTCCCTGTTTCAGGTTAATATCAAGCTATTCAGAGGCTAAAGAGGCATGGCTTATTCTGCAGGCAAAATGTGAAGGGACTGCTAGTGTCAGAAAGACAAAGATGAGACTTCTTACAAACAGATTTGAGAATCTCAGAATGCAAGATGAGGAAACATTTGCTGAATACTACGAGCGATTGGCTGCTATGGCAAATGAAGCACAAGCTTTGGGGGAGCCTATTAGCAATAATAGGCAAGTGAGTAAATTGCTAAGATCTCTTCCTGAGAGATTCAACATGAAGATATCTGCAATAGAGGAAGCACGGGATCTTGATGCTCTAGAAATTTTAGAGCTCGTAAGCATTCTTACTACGTTCGAGATGAATCTGATAGAACAGAAACATGACTATCGAGGAAAAAGCATTGCACTTCATGCCAAAAAATCAGTAAAACACGTGAACTCACCATGTACTCCCAGAATTACATTTCGTGAAGATGAGACTGATGACAAATTGGTTTATGAAGAAAGTCCAAGCCTTGTGCTGTTAACAAAGAAGTTCAACAAACTTGTTCGTTCTTTGAAGAAGGGCAACAAAGACACAGATTTCAGGAGAAGATCTGCTCCAAATCTCTCTACAGCAAGTTTTTCAGGAAACTCTCTAGGTTCTTCAGGTTTTACTAAAAGAATTGGAGATAGCAGATCCAAGAAAGGAAAAAGGGGTTTCTCTGAAAAGTCTAACATTGACAATGGATGTTCTGCATTTGGTCACTATGCCGACGAGTGTCCTACGGTTCTAAGGAGGAAGAAATTGAATTTCAGTAGTACTTTGAGTGATGATTCAGAGTCTGAAGAAGAATCTGATGAACAAGAACAAGTTGTTTTATATGTTCGGATTGAAGAACTAGAAGAAGGAGAAGTTAACATGGAGATTGAAGAAAAATCTGAAAATAGTGAAATGGAAAAAGATTCAGTGGATCCTTATCTACCTCTGGAGAATAATACAAACTGGTATGATCACTCTGAAAAATTTCCAGAATATGTTAACTTGGTTTCTGTCTCATCTCAGGTTGAACAAACTTCAAAATTTACCACCTCACCCAAGGAAATGGAAACTGTTGCAACCTATTTTAACTTGGTAGATAAAAGGTGTGAAGAACAAGCTGCCGAAATCAACAAAATAAAGGAAGAAAATCTGTCGTTAAGAAGACAGTTGGCTCAATTGGAAGCCATTCTTACCCGCAGAGATTTAAAAGTGCACAATCTCAAAGAAAAGGTGAAAGAGGCTGATGTGGTTTTTGACTGGATTAATAGAGGTAAAGGATCTCGGGATGAAATCTTAGCCACGAAAACCTCTGACGATAGTGGCCTAGGGTATTATCAACTCCATTCTGCTTATCCCAGTTTATTTCAATCTGAAAGTAACACTGTGAAATTTTGTAAGTCTGAGACCTCTGCTGATAAGTCGAACATGTCTGAGTCTAACATGCTTGACTCTAACATGCCTGAGCAAAGCACACATGAGAAGGGTAAGTCTAAAATTTATATCTGTCACTATTGCAATAGAATTGGTCATATTAAACCTTTCTGCAGGATGCAAAATGCAGACGAAAACAGGAAAGCGTGAAAGAAAAATAACAAAGAGTATTGCAATGTTGTTTATACTTATCTAAAGTCTAGCATTGCTGGTACTTGGTATTTTGACAGCGGTTGCTCTAGACATATGACTAGAGATAAATCTTGTCTGACTGATTTTTCAGAACTGAATGGAGGTTCTGTGACTTATGGAGGTGGTGCGAAAGACAAGATCTCTGGGAAAGAAACTCTGAATGTTCCAGATTTTCCAAAACTCAAACAAATTCTACTGCTAATCTGATTAGCATCAGTCAGTTGTGTGATGATGGAATGATTGTTAAGTTTGATAAAGATGTTTGTGAGGTGTATGATCAAACTAACAAGTGTGTTATGTTTGGTAGCAGGACAAATGACAACTGTTATCAGGCTAATCAAGAAGGAAAATGCTTGATCAGCAAACCAGATGAAGCAGAGCTTTGGCATCATAAGTTAGGCCATGCAAATGTCAGAAGCATTCAAAAACTTCTGAAGTATGATGCTGTAAAAGGACTACCAACTCTAAAGTTCAACACTGACAAAGTGTGTGGAGACTGTCAGGGAGGTAAACAAACTAAATCCTCACATCCTATTTTGAATATCATTAATACTAATGGATGTTTTGAGTTGCTTCATATGGACCTAATGGGACCAATTGAAGTTGACAGTCTTGGTGGAAAAAGATATGTGCTTGTTTGTACAGATGATTTCTCCAGATATACTTGGGTAGAGTTCATGAGGGAGAAATCAGAAACTTTCGAACTCTTCAGAAAGTTGTATAGAAGATTCAGAAATATGTTTCAAGCCGAAGTGATTAGGATCAAGACAGACCATGGAAGAGAATTTGAAAATGAAGAATTCTCAAATTTCTGCATCAAGAAAGGAATCACTCAAGAGTTCTCTGCTCCTAAAACTCCACAACAAAATGGAGTGGCTGAAAAAAAAAATCGAACCATTCAAGAGATGGTCAGAGTCATGCTTAACTCAAAACATTTGTCAAAGAAACTCTGGGCTGAAGCAGCTAATATGGCTTGTCATCTAATCAACCGAGTATACCTTCGCCCAAGAAGTACTATGACTCCCTATGAGTTGTTGAATGGAAAGAAGCCAAATCTGAAGTACCTTCATCTTTTTGGATGTGTCTATAACATTTTAAATGATCGTGATTATCTCAGCAAACTTGATGCTAGGAGCAATGATAACTCTCTCAAAGAGTTATTATTTTGGGTCGAACTCAATTAATTATGTCTTAGAATAGTCTTGTTTTATAGGATAAAGGGTTTAATATAGGTTATTTTGTTAGTCTATTAAATTTAGGTATATTATGAAGTATGGTGTTAATTATGAGTTTTTGCGAAAAGAATTGTTTGAATAGTATCATAGGTTTCACTATGTTGGAGCATTAAAAGAGAAAGAAGGATTGATATGATGTCGCAGCATAGGAGCAGCATGGCCAAAACTCTAATGAAGAATATCCGGGACCACAGCAGACAGGATCTCAGCACTTTTCAGATCTTGTCCCAAAAGTAGGACATGTGTCACCCGGGAGAACTGTCAGAACTGGGAGGCAGATTGAGGAGCCACGTGTAAGGCTTGGATGAAGCTGAAGGGAGACAAGAGAGATATTCTCAGAAAAGAGAGGAGAGGAATAAGGAACGACAATCATGAACAAGCAGAAAAAAAACATAGAAGTTAGAGTAAGAGGAACGGGGAGTTCGTGAGAAACAAAAGTGGACGTTACAACAAACCTGAATAGTTCATTTTATTTTGCAGTTTTTAATATTTCTACGTATTTGATGTTTAGAGTTATGAACTTGAATGTTATTTGTTTTTATCTTTTGTGAGCATGAGCTAAACCTTTGAAGCTCGGGTCATTGACTGGTTCTTCTTCTTGAATATATGTTGAAGCTGTTCTCGTATTAAACCGGGTGTTTGATTTCAATTTTGGTATGTTTTTCTATCTAAACACGACAGTGTCAGGTAGAGATCTCGCCTAGTGAGACCGAGAAGAGATCTAGGATGAGGGAATCGTGGTCAATCTTGATCTCTAGTGTAGACATATGATGCGGCTAAAAGTTCAATCTAAATTAAACTCCTAGCTACACAAGAATAAAATTTGTCAAATCCAGGTCCTTCTTCCCTTCGCCCGCTAGAATACCGAGATACTAAGACAAAGTCCTATAACTAGGCAAAAATAAGTCGTTGAATGATTTCTATCAACCAGGAAAAATAGTAATCTATCCTAAGCAATAGCAACACATCAAA
Source organism: Plectranthus barbatus (assembly GCA_026898455.1). Taxonomy (NCBI): domain Eukaryota; kingdom Viridiplantae; phylum Streptophyta; class Magnoliopsida; order Lamiales; family Lamiaceae; genus Plectranthus; species Plectranthus barbatus. Next base: position 516,672 of record JAPKLW010000341.1, on the reverse strand, counting down.
AATCATTAATCAATTATCATACTAAAGAATTGACAACAATCAATTTCACCAAGGTAGGTAGAAAAAGTACCAAGTATAACAATGAGATAAGAGTGAATGTTGAATGAACATCAAATGTGTGCAAATTCGATCGAATCGTGATGTAAACCAATTTTAATTCCTAGGAGATTGAGCAATCGACCCTACACTCGTTAACCCCTTGTCACGGTGAGCTAACGATTGATGATACTAAGACTTGAAAACAGTCACGTTATAAAGCCCTAGACCACTCCAAATAGTTCATCAATTATTGCCCTACGACCTAGCACCGCACATGGATTGGAACTAAAATCGTATGAATCTACACTATTCATGACAATTTTGCCCGCGTGTTGGCTGCAACGTTCACGTCAAATACCCCCTAGGTTGGCTATTACCTACACCTAAGAGATAGAGAACAAGATCTAGTGCAATTCAAGCTCTCAAAGGAAAGTAAACAATCATCAACCAATCTCATCTGAACACATTAACCATCCAATCAACATTCACAATAGATATTAGTTCTTCGTACCTTCAATTCCGTACAATACAATAAAGAAAGTAATAGAATCCATTACAAAATTGATAGGTCTAGCGTTGATCTTCCTCAATTGCTTTCCTTGGACTCAATCTACCTATTGATCTTCCTTGATCTTCGCCAGATTTGGAGGAATGTGGCCTAGATCACCTTGAATGTGGATGGAAGTGGTTGAGGAAGGATATAGAGAGAATTCTATGAGCGGTTATTTAAAATCTGACCGAAAGTTCTTAACATAAATGAATTTCCCCCTTTTATAGACAAGCAAACAGGGCCTCGGATCGCCCGGTCGAAGTATGGCTCGCCCGGTCGAATCTGGAAACTGCTAAAAATGCTAGAAAAACCGCCCAGGCTCGCCCGGTCGAAGTGGCTCGACCGAGCCACCTATCTGTGGCCTGGCTCAGCCGGTCCAACATGGCTCGGCCGGTCGAGCCCTCTGTCCGTTGGCCTGGCTCGGCCGGTCCAACATGGCTCGGCCGGTCGAGCCCTCTGTACGCCACGCTCGGCCGGTCCTGCTCCACTCAGCCGGTCGACGCCTCCAATTTCCAAACACGTGCGATTTTCCTCCAAAACTCCACCAAAAATGCTCGTTTATGCCCAAAACCTATCCTACAACATTCAAAACACAAAAACACGAAAACACAACCAAAATACGACAAAAAAATATGATAAGGAAGTAAAATAGCCACAAACAAGCATGCACACACATCGAAATATGGGTCATTTTACGCACGTATCATAATCCCCCAAACTTAAACCTTTGATTGTCCTCAATCAAAACAATGTAAAGCTCTTAATCTACCTCATGCATTATCTCATAGCTCATCAAAGTTATCTTAGCATGTTCAAGTAAAATGAGATTATCACCTAAGTTTGTAGCAAGGTTAATGCTAAGAACATGAACCACTCATCAAAAATGGATACAAGAAACGAAAGCACTCCCTCACGTGTTTAGGGACGATGAGATTTCACACAATCACAAGATATCGAGCTTGATTTCCATAGGCTTGCATCCATTCTCACCACTATACTACAACGAGTTAGTTTCTAGAATCAAAAAGGTCTTTTCACGGGTTGTAACGTGGCTAACTAAAAGGTGTGTGGTTTTGGGCCAAAGTGACTAAACTTCTCAATTTCCCAAAACCCCCAAACTTATTCTTTCCGAACCACTACAAACCCCCAAGGCTTTTCATTTCACAACACACTTCTTCTCTTTTTTTTTCTTTTCTCTTTTCTTTTCTTTTTCATCAATTTTCAAATGCACCATCATTCTTTCATTTTGTCGGTGCCTCTTTTCCCAAACACTTGCACCAAAATTTTGTTGGTGCTCATTTTTCTAGGATCAACAACAATCCCTTATTTCATATCTTTCATGCCTCAACATTTTTCATCAATATACATTCAATTAATTCCCAACCCAACTCTCATCACCGTATTCACCCTCATACACTCTTTCCCCCCAAATATGGTCCTATTTATATCAAGAAAAATTCACCAATAAAGCTCAATCACGGGGGTCAAAGATATGAAAGGCCAAATTATGACAACAACCACCTTATACTCCCGGTGTGAAAGGTAGGACTAAGAATCGATGGCCTAAGATCATTTTCTAGTTACACACTCATGCCAATAGATAGAGAACGGATGCAAGTTCTAGATCTCGTACTCTCAATCTTGCCACTCACAATCAAAGTAGATATGAAAATATCATGGCTCAAACTTCACAGCTTTTTGTCAAGTCCTATGCATTAACCATATACAAAACTAGGCAATTCAAAAGTTAAACTTAAGTCATGCTTCGAAAACTAGATTCCGCCCTATCATAAGTTGAGGTAGACATCAAACTCCACTAAGTAAATCATGATTAAATCTCAAGTCTAGTTCGGGTTCATCACACACACACAAGCACACAACAACCCTAAGAACAATCTACATGCCATAAAACAAATGTAATGAAACTAGATGGTAGGAAAAATGATAGAAAACGTTACCCATCAGTAGGCACGATCACCGCTCTCCATTCCTTATTGGCACCTACTACAAATCAACACAAACACCACCAAACTATTGAGCATAAACAAGCCAATTACGTTCTCATTTCCACCGACTTCCACAAACCAAACATCAACAAAAATAAGGCAATATCCACTAGTTCCACCATTCATACCAAACCATAACACATCCACATACCAAAACCAAATAGACAGAATTAAACACATGCAAGCTTGCCAAAATATTCCATCAACTAATCATATTACCGTAAAAATCATCATCCAAATCCATATCCAACAGCCATAATCAAAGTAGAGGTAAATCAATATCATTATACAACCCAATCGAAGATCCAAATTAATTGAAATTCAACTAAACTAGCCTAATACTAGAAAGCATAGTAAAGATAAAGAGATAGAGAAGAGAATGAACCAGAGCACCAACTACCGGCACTTCCCCTCAAACTTAGTCAAGTGAGACTAAGTTTGTAAAATGGTAGTCGGTGCTTCATTGCTCAACCCTATCCTGCTGCTGCTGGCGTTCCCGGCGAGATTGGTATGGAATGGGGACCCGGCGCTGAAGCTCACGGACATCCTCCTGAATAGAATCCACTCTCCGATCAAGGCCATCAAAGCGAGAAGTCATAGAAGTATCAAGGCCCTGCAAAGATGAAGACAAAGAATCTATAGAGGCATTAGTTTGCTGCAACATCGAAAACATCTGCTGCTACCAATCTGTCATCGGAGTCTGTCAAGGCTGCCGAGGTGCACGAGTGCTAGGACCGGCGGCATCCCCCGCTCTGCCCATCTTTCGCAACTGTGCCACTGAAGTGAAACACCCATCGGAAGAAAGAACTCCAACAAAAGCTTGATGATCCTCATAATCCAACAACCAGTTGGAGTGATCCCCCAAATCTTCAACTGTAGTCAATCCGTCACACGGGAGTTCCATCACCCTATCCCTAAATTTATAGTAATAAAATTCACCACGGGGTTCAGGAACAAGGAACCTTCCTGCTAACAAGGAACTAGTGTCTAAATACACAGCCGGAGCAGTAGAACCTGATAATGACAACCCAAGATGCTCAAAAATTGGTGTGATCATACCACAACTGAAAGTCCGAGTGTTAGTATTAGCAGCCCGACTCCACGCATCCATCAACATCGCCCCCAAAGAAAACTTAACTCCATTCATCAGAGCATACAACATATGAAGTTCAGAAGTAATCACATTACTCGACTCATACCGCCCGCACACAGAACCACTAACAAACTTATGAATATAACAAATAACCGGATTCCTAATTGTCGTAGCTCTACACTCCTTAATATTGAATTTCCTATCCAATGAAATACCAGTAATCTCCTCCTAAAATTCCCCCAAGTTCACATTCTCATGCAAGAATATAGAATCCGGATCACAACCATAAATCTCATTAATCGTAGCCCGCTGAAAGAAATGTTCCGTACCTTGGAGTTTGAATTTCATGGACAACGGTATTCCTCCCGCACCTTTCATGACAGTTACCGAGGCAAGGAACTCCCTTGACATTTCCATGTATCCGGGCCACTTGGCATTGAGCAACTTCTTCCATCCGATGCCGCGGAGGAGACTCCAAACATCATCCTTCAACTTCAAAGCATTCAATGTCTCGCGACACAAATATTTAGTGCCCACGACTTGCCGGTTCGCCAAATTCTTGTACTTAGCAAACTCCTCATCGTCAAATTTCTTTGGGTGCCCATCTGAAGAAGAAGACTCACCGCTTGCACGTTTGCTTGCCATAAGAGAAATTGAAATGTGAGATAAGAACAATTCAATGCACCAAAGTATGGGAAAATTTTTGGAAGAGAAATTTCGACCGAGATGCAAATGGGTCGAGCAATTGCTCGATCGACCCATTTAAATTTGCGCACGGCTCGGCCGAGCGATGGCTCTGTCCACGCGGGGGCTGCTGGCGCGCTTTGGCTCGGTCGAGCCTGCCTCGCTCGACCGAGCGAGGCCTTTGTCCACGGCCTTCGTCCCAGCTCGGCTGAGCCTGCACCGCTTGGCCGAGCTGCCCCTGCTTCCACCATTGTTCACCCTTTTTCCGACATTTTCCCGATCATGTTGTCTTCCATCCTCTCTATTCTTCAATCACAATGCCAATCAAACTTGTAAATCCACAAACAATTAAAAATCCTTCATAAATAACACACCATGTTATTCAACAAAAATCAATAACACACCATTATTCAAAAATGTGAAAATAACAAAATATAAACATTGGGTTGCCTCCCAACAAGCGCTTGTTTTACGTCGAAAGCTCGACAACCATACCTCATGTCAATCATGATCAAACGATGCTGACCCCAAACTCATACCTCGACTTATCACGACGTAATCCTCAGGGAAGAATGATCGCTATAATTATTTAACAGCGACTTAGCAAAGCTAATAATATAGCGGCAAATGAAATTATCGATCCCTCAGGGAAAGAAATAACGAATAATCTTTAAGTACTAAGTCAGGCGTTCTTGAAAATACTGATTAGGAAAATCAGATAAAAAGTTTTGTTGTTGTTTTGGAAATCGCAATATTTGCTAATGGAAATTAAACAGGATTTTAAAAAGCTTTTGAATTCAAATAAGAGAAGCACAGATTCCAGGGATATCTACCTATCAAGTATGACATGTATGAATGAATCGATGAATTCCCAATTTTAATTCCTCTTCGTAGTGAAACATCAGAAAAGTATTACGAACTTCTTTGTTGGACAATTCGTAAAGTAGATTAATTAATTACCTATCTCCGCTCGGTCTCAAGATAAATTAACTAACTCCAAAGATCTACAGATTTATTCCTACAATTCATCTCCTTCAGTTACGACAAGAAATCAAATTATATTGTGAAAATCTCTTTCCATTGAAAACTATCACAGTTACGTCTCAAGTAATCAACTAGATAATCCTAAGATGTGGCCAATAAATCAAGATTATGAATAAGCACAGATTTCACAAACTACGAAGGAAAGGGGAAAATAATTCAATTAATCAAAACATGTATACATTGATAGTTCGAAACCCTAGAATCTAAGAAAGGATTTAGTTACACATATTCATGGTAATACTCATCATAGAAAAATAAAACCTGAATTGCATAAAAATTGGAATCCGGAAATCTTCCCACAAAAACTTGTCTTCAAACATAAACTCTAAAAATTCTTCAATACTAAATTCTTGTAATTACTCTAACTCTCTTCTCTCTAAAAAACAAATTATACATGAATATTTATATGGGTGAAAGATGTATCTAGCAGTATCTAGGGTTAGATATGCCTTTATCTCCAAATCAGATCCAGATTAGGAATCCCGCATGCGCGTCAATCGCTGCTCCTGGAACATCTTCGTCGATCGACGAGCATTGGCAGCGATCGACGCGGCCTTTGCTTCCGTCGAACTTCCTTTTCCTTTCGTCGAGCGCTTGGCTTTATTTGCCTCGTCGATCGACGAGCCTTTCCGTTGATCGACGAGGTGCTGAAACTGGGATCCTGATTCTTCTCTGTTTTTTCGACTAAAAACCTGCATGATTCATCAAACACGACATTCCAAGTACAAAACCAATTCATGCACGAAAAATATACAAAAATGATCTAAACACTACACAATCAGTCAAAGAACCATAAGATAAGTTGGTGAAAATCCTAACATATCAACTCCCCCCAACTTAAACCATTGATCATCCTCGATCAATTTACATAAAAGAATTCCAATCAAAATGCAGATACAAGTGTGCAATGCCTCACAAGCCTCTTTTGCAATCTACGTTTTACTTATTCACATAAATAATGCAATCCAAACAAATTCTTATTGGTAAATTATTAAGGAGAAACCTCACCGGGCAGTGTTTGCACTCATCGCTCAATCAAGCAAAAGGGTTCGAAATCCACACATTCAAAGTTTTTGTTCATTTCACCATAGGTTTGACAAATTTCTCATCTCTCCACTGCTTGTTAGTGTGGCTTTTCAGGGAATCAGAAAGGTCTTTATTTGGTTGGAATGTGGCTCACCTAATAGGTAGGATATTTTTGGCTAAGTGACTCAAAATATTTCAATCAACACCAAGTCTTTAGCATATCATGCCCGCATAAAAAATTTTCTCTTCACACACAATCTTGTCATTTTCCCTCTTTCTCTAATTCTCGAGGTTCCTAAGAACTTGCTCTTAGTTATTTATGAACAACATAAACGAGTTTCCCTCATTTTCTTTCTTTCTCTTTTTCTTTTCACCAATGTTCATTTTTTTCTAACTTTTCCATGGAAACCCCTAAAAAATTTTCTTTCTTTTCTCTCCTTCATTTTTTTCGCACATGGCCTCACATCATATTCCCACAATTCACACCATCCAATAAATCACAATCATCTTTTTCATCAACCCTTCTAATCAAAGAAAAATTCATTCAAGGCTCAAAGGGGCTACAAGTGAAGATTTAAGGTTAGTGTATGGGGGATGGGCTACGAAAGAACATGCCTAAAATCATTTTTACCCTATTACCACACTTAATGCAACCTCAAGAGAGAAATTCGTCAAATTCTAGGAAATAAGTCTAACAACTTTGTCACACATCAAATGAAAAATTGGCACAAATTCCTCACAAGGTAGAATTTTCGTTGCTCCTCAATAATTATCCAATTTCGAACGGTTATCATGCAAAAATTTAAGTTTCAACATATCAAGCAAAACAGCTCCTACCATTGGCTACTTTATCACACAGATTATCATTCTTAATCAGCAAATATCTCGATTATCAATCAATAATTCTAGTTCAAGTAAAGACAAGTAATCAGTCATAACACCATCATAATCAAAAAGTTCCGACTGTCCTATGTTCAAGAGCTCCTAAACAATGCTCAGACTATTCACTTAGAACAAGTACCACAAATCAAGAGTTCAAGAATACTAATTTTGAGTAAAAAGCCTTGCAGAGAGCAATTGTTCACACTGAAGCAAAAGAACAAGGATGGTGATGGTTTAGAAAAAACAAAAATCGAAAACAAAAAAAGAAAAACAACGAAATAACAAAAAATTAAAATAAAGCAGAAAAATGAAAACAAACAAACGTTTCCCTTTTCCTATCCTCATCCCCCAAAACTTGTTCTACTCGAAGGAGTGGACAAGTTTGAAAGTTAGATAAGGAAAAAGGAAACGGTACCTCATTCCTCCTCCGGAGGATCCTCCATCTCGACATCGGGATCGGGAGATGGCCACACGGGCAGTCGCCGTCGGCGGTCCTGTCGCTCTCTCTGCCGGCGTAGGAAAACGGACTCAGGCTGCGTGTTCAGGAGGAGATCTGCCTGCCGGGTGTGCTCTGCTGCATGCAAGTCAGCCTGCTGCTGCATAAACTGGTAGATCGTCGCCAGATCTACCCCGGAAGACAAAGACTCTCCCGCAAAGTGGTGTAGCAGCCGTCTACCGGTCCGGTCAGGGTTGCGCTCTCTCCCTCCGTCGTCCCCCGCATCCTCAGGTTCCTCCTCCTCGGGCAATTCTGGGGGCATCTGCGGCGGTCGTTGGTCTGGCTGGGTCAGTGGTCGGTGTCGAAGTCTGGAGGTACCTGGGCCTCCGTTTGCTCCGACCATCAGCCTCAAGTGGGCGGGTGTGCTCATCAACCAATTATCACGGAAGTGATAATCGGTGACGTGAGTGAGGTCCCACTGTGGAAGTGGAAATCTGTCCCCATTGGACATCCGCAAAGACCAACATGACGCCTGTGGTGAAAGCATCAACATCTTCACCAGAGTCCCAGTGCCGAGTCCTCGGTTGTCATCCTCAAGCGACTCGATTTGTGTCAAATCGATCCCCACATGCTCTGCAATCGGGGTGATCAATCCCCCGCTCGAAATGTTGCCTTTGGAGGCCTTGATCTGATGCCGCCATTGGTCCATGACTAGCGCCGCGAAGCTAAACTGCTCCCCTGTCAGCATGCAATTGAGGGCAAAAAGTTCCCCCACTCTTACTTTCCCGCTCTCTTGTCTATCGGTGATCGACACCCCCATGCATCTCTGAAGATATCTGAAAACTGGGTTGTCGATGGAGGAGGCTTTCAAGGTCCCCGAGTCAAACTCCCGCAGGTCTTCTTTGTCATCAGATGCGATCTGGGACCAGAAACGGGCAATGTCGAAGTGTGGGGGGAGAAAACCGACCCCCCCAACGTGGACTCCCCAGATTTCTTCAAGCTCGTCCCTTGGAATTTCGTAGTACTGGTTCAGAAGCTGGAAACCAATTGTGGTAGGCTCTGATTCCGGCTGAACCTCGAAGACGCGGAGCGAGGCAAGAAACTCTAGGACAAGCGACGGGTATGTCGGCCAGCGGACTGTCATCCAAGCATTCCAGTCAATTCTCTGCAAGAGAGCCTCAACATTCGCTCGAATTCCCAGCATTTGCATTATCTCCGGGCATGGGTAAAGTGTCTGTCGGACAGTGAACTCATCGCCTGAGAGTTTTCTGTATCGCCTCTCATGAGATTGTTTGGTGAAGGTGGGTCGAAAATCCATGGTTAATCTGCAAGGGTAGTTGAAAAAATTTGTCAAAGTTCATCACCATTCTTCACAAAATTTCTAATGTAAGTGCATCCAATTGTGCAATAATCCACAGAAAAAAATTTACCCATGCAAAATTGATTCGACATTCATGCAATTCAAACTCTATCCTAGCATATTACCTTCTTGTTTGACAAAATTTTGGCCCAGAAATAGCAAAACTAGAATAACACCCCCAACTAGAATCATCCCCCAAATTATCGTACGAAGAAATCAATGAAATTCAAGCAACAAACCAATCAAAAGTAAGTACATCGACTAAAACAACTAACCATATCGAATAATCATAATGAATAGAAACGAAATTGACAAAATTGCAAAAATGAAAACTAGGGCTCCAAGTTCAATTTTTTTATCAAAAATCATGCTCAAATCCTTCAAAACATGTGAAATAATCGAAGAGGAGAGTGTTAGGATACATACCGTAGATGGTAGTGACGAATTTGGGGAGAAAAAAATTCGAGGTGGGTGTTTGGGAGAGTGAGAGAGGCGTGCGTCGTGTGTTTGTGAAGAAAAAATGAGACGAAGTGGGTTTTTTTAACCCGTCTCTGTCCGACCTCAGAAACACTCGCGTCGATCGACAAGGCATCTTCGTCGATCGACGAAGGAGAAACCTTCTCGTCGATCGACGAGCACTGGAGTCGATCGACGAGGCAGAATTTCCTCGTCGATCGATGCCAAGAAGCAGCGATCGACGTGGTCGACAGATGACTGGACCCGAAACAATTTGAAAAGAAAAAAAACAAAACTCATCTGACTCGACTTGACTGAATTGAAAATAACAGAAATAAATAAAGCAGGAAACTGTTGGGTTACCTCCCAACCAGTGCTTGGTTTTATGTCGCTAGCTCGACAATACCTGATTATTTTTTAAGGGCGATTCAAGTAGTACTTCTCCACTGCTTCGATTTGAAGAGGGGTGAAGTATGGTTTCAGGTTTTGCCCGTTCACTTTGAAATTCTTTCCTTCTTGTCCAACTAATTCAACGACACCGTTCATGAATTGGCAGATCATGGTGTATGGTCCGGCCCACTTTGACTGTAGCTTTCCAGGCATGAATCGAAGACGGGATTTGAAGAGGAGAACCTTGTCACCTGAATGGAAAACATGCGAGCGGATCTTTTTGTCATGGAATCTCTTCGCTCGATTCTTATAAATGACGTTGTTCTCATAGGCCTCGTCCCGAAAGTCTTCTAATTCATTCAGTGCCATGCGCGTTCTTCTGCAGCTGTCCTCCAATTCAGATTTAATTCTTTCACTGCCCTCCAAGCCTTGTGTTCCATCTCGACGGGGAGGTGACATGATTTCCCAAACATCAGCTGATACGGAGATGTCCCAATCGGTGTTTTGTAGGCGGTGCGGTATGCCCAAAGCGCATCGTCGAGAACTGCCGCCCAATCCTTTCTTTGCTTTACCGTCTTCTCCAAGATCTGCTTGATATCTCTGTTGGATAGTTCCGTCAGCCCGTTCCTTTGAGGGTGATATGGGGTGGTAACGCGGTGCTTTACTCCTTACCTAGAAAGAAGAGAAGAAAGCCATCTGTTACAAAAATGTGATCGCCCATCACTTACCAGGGCTCTTGGTGTTCCGAATCTTGTTATGAGCTTCTGCAGGAACTTGATGACAACTTTGGAGTTGTTGGTGACTGTCGGAATGGCTTCGACCCAACATAATACGTAGTCCACTGCCAATAGAATGTATGTGAATCCTTGCGATGGCGGGAAGGGTCCCATGAAGTCGATCCCCCAGACATCAAATATTTCCACTTCAATCACCGGAGTTTGTGTATCTCATTCCTTGGCGAGATGTTTCCGGTCCTTTGGCAGCAATCACAGCCCGTTATCCATCCACGACAGACTTCGTAGATGGAAGGCCAATAGAATCCGCTCGCGAGGATTTTGAAAGCAGTCCAGTTGGCTGAATGGTGGCCACCAGTAGGAGATGAATGGCAGGCTTCGAAGATTTGTCGCCACTCGGACTGGGGCACACAGCGGCGAATGACGCCGTCAGCACATCTCCGCCACAGGTAGGGATCCTCCCAATAGTAGGATCTGACGTCGTGCAGAAACTTCTTCTTTGCATATGGAGAGGAGTCCGGAGGAAGTACGCCGCCGACCAAGTAGTTGGCGAAGTCTGCAAACCACGGAGTTTTGGATTCATAGATCTCCTTCATGTCCTTTAAGGCATAGACCTGTTCATCGGGGAATGTCTCTCGGATTGTCAATTGCTGATTATCTCCTTTGACCGGTGGTTTGAGCCTTGACAAGTGGTCGGCGATGACGTTCTCGCTTCCTTTTTTGTCCTTGATCTCCAAGTCAAACTCTTGCAACAACAGTATCCATCGGATCAGTCTGGGCTTGGCATCTTGTTTTGCGAACAGGTACCTGATTGCTGCATGGTCGGTGTAGACAATTGTTTTTGAGCCAATTAGATAAGGTTGGAACTTGTCGAAGGCATACACAACCGCGAGCATCTCTTTTTCCATCGTGGGGTGGTTGCATTGGGCCGGATTCATGCTCTTGCTGGCGTATTGAATCACATGGAAGAGTCTTCCTTTCAAATGACCCAGAACTGCTCCAACAGCGTAGTTGCTGGCGTCGCACATCAATGTGAAAGGCTCTTCCCAATCTGGTGCGGTTAGGACTGGTACAGTTACCAGTGCTTCTTTCAACTTCTCAAATGCTTTCAGACATTCTTCATCAAAAACGAAGGACACATCCTTCTCCAGCAGGTTGCACAAGGGCTGGGATACCTTTGAGAAGTCTTTGATGAACCTCCTATAGAATCCTGCGTGACCTAGGAAACTTCGGACAGCTTTGACATTTGTTGGTGGTGGCATCTTCTCAATGGCTATCACTTTGGCTTGATCCACTTCCAATCCTTCGGCTGATACTCGATGTCCCAACACGATTCCTTCCCGCACCATGAAGTGGCATTTCTCCCAATTGAGGCATAGGTTTGTCTCGGTGCATCTCTCAAGTACAGTAGCCAAATTCTGCAAACAGACATCAAATGAGCTACCAAAAACCGAGAAGTCATCCATAAATACCTCCATGATGTCCTCGATCAGGTCGTGGAAGATTGCCGTCATGCATCTTTGGAAGGTGGCCGATGCATTGCATAATCCAAAGGGCATCCGTCGGTAGACGAATACTCCATATGGACAGGTGAATGTCGTCTTGTGTTGATCTTCAGGTGCCACAGCTATCTGATTGTACCCTGAGTAACCATCAAGAAAGCAATAAAAAGGGTAACCAGACAATCTATCTAGCATTTGATCAATGAATGGAAGGGGAAAGTGATCCTTGCACGTGGCGGTGTCTAAAGCTCGGTAGTCAATGCAGACTCGCCATCCCGTGATCGGTCTTTTCGCTACTTCTTCTCCATCATCATTCTTCACTTTTTGCATCCCTCCTTTCTTGGCTACTACTTGTGTAGGGCTTACCCACTTGCTGTCGGAAATTGGGTAGATCATGCCATGGTCAAGGAGTTTGAGAACCTCCTTCTTTACAGCCTCCTGCATGATGGGATTCAGACGTCGTTGTGCTTGTCTCTTTGGTTTGGCATCCTCTTCAAGGATGATCTTGTGCATGCACAGCGAAGGACTGATCCCTTTGATGTCTCCCAAGGTCCATCCAATGGCGGACTTGTATGTCCGTAGAACTCGCAGCAGTTTGTCTAACTCCCCCTGTGAAAGATAAGCAGAAACAATAACAGGGTAAGTGCTATCTGACCCTAGGAATGCGTACCTGAGGTGTGTCGGGAGTGTCTTGAGCTCCAGAATTGGCGGCTCTGAGCTAGTGATCGGCTTTTCCAGGCTGCCATCGATCGACGAAGCGTCTTCGTCGATCGACGAGGGTGTTGCTTTTGCGTCGATCGACGAGGCATTGGACTCGATCGACAAGTATTGGCTGTAGTGGTTGGGCAGCGATTCTCTTTTGAGTTCTTTCTCACGAGTAACCTCCTCGAACACATCCAGCTCCATGACCAGATTTAGGATCCCCTCGGTTGCTTCGTCCAGATTTGAAGACGAGGAAAGGGAGTGTTGCAAGCAGTTTTCCAGGAAATCCGGCTCACTTTTGAGATAGGTGAAAGGGGAAGACATTATCGGGCTGAAGCAGTTGATCATGTGGCATTCTTCTGCATAACTTCCATCGTTGTGCTTCTGCATTGCCTTGTAGATCGAGAATGTGACGGACTCATTGTTCACTCGGAACGTCAGCTTGCTGCCGCGGATATCGATCAATGCCCCCCCGATTTTCAGGAATGGTCTCCCGAGGATCAGAGGAATGTTTCGATCCTCCTCCATGTCGAGCACCACAAAATCAGCTGGAATTATGAAATCCTTTACCTTTACCAGCACATCTTCAATGATGCCCTTCGGATAGGTGACTGATCGATCGGCCATCTGCAGTGAGATTGTCGTGGGCTTGATGCTTTCGATCTTTAACCGTCTGAAGATTGAAAGTGGCATCAAGTTCATTGATGCCCCCGAATCACAGAGAACCTTCCCGAAGGTCTCACCTCCGATGACACAAGAGATTGTGAAGGAACCCGGGTCTTCCATTTTGATCGGCATCTTCTTTTGGATGATGGCGCTGCACTCTTCGAACAGGTTGACCGTCTCGTGCTCCAAGAACAGTCTTTTCTGAGAGACCATGTCTTTCAGAAACTTGATGTACCCGGGCATCTCTTGAAGAGCTTCTACCAATGGAATGTTGATATGAACCTTCTTCATTGTCTCCAGAAATCGTGCATACCTTTCGTTCATCTTGGTCTTGGCAAACCGCTGCGGATATGGCAAAGGCGGTTTCTTCATTGGCGGAGCAGGGGCGGTCGTCGATCGATGAGAATCAGCCTCGGTCGATGGAAGTTTTGGTTCCTCGTCGATCGACGGGGAAGCGTCGTCGATTGACGGGGCTTTGCCTGTGATGACTTCTTCTTCTTTCTCGGCTTCTCCCTCATCTCGGGTGTCTGTCCCCGCTTGCTTGGGCCCTTCATAAGTCTTGCCCCCTCTCAGAGTTATAGCGTTCACCTGGTTCCTCTGATTTTGATTCTTGGGGTTGACCTGAGTGTTGCTCGGAAGTTGTCCCGGCTTGTGTTTAGTTCCAAGGGCATCGGCGATCTGGCTGACTTGATTTTCAATGATCTGCACATGCTTTTGCATCTGGTCGACCTTTATGTTCACGCCCGAAATTTCCTGTTTCAACTTGGCTACAGTATCAGTAGAGCCCTCCATGAACTTAGCCAAAATCTCCTCGATATTTGGCTTGTTCTTCTCCACTATTGCTCCTTCTTGTACGGCAAATCCTGGTGGTGGTTGCTCTGCAGCTTGAGGGTTTGCGTAGGAGAATCCAGGGTGATTCCTTCCGTGATTGTAGGTATAGGGCTGGTTATTCTGCAGATTGTGCTGCTGGTATCCTCCTCGGTAGTAGTTTTGATAACCGCCCCTTTGAATGAAATTCACCTCATCATTGTCTTCCTCTGTTGGACCCTGCACTGCTTCAACTGCAACAACTGTTTTTTCTTGCTTCAAATTAGCAAACTCTTCCTTAGGCTTTTTCAGTTCGGCTGCCAAATCGGGTTGCTCAGCAACTTTTTCTACTACTTTCTCGACAGCTTTCACAGGCCGAGTTCGGCTTGAGGACCACCGTTGAGTGTTGTTGGCCATCTTTTGGAAGAACTCCATGGCTTTCTTTCCACTTTTCGTCATGACTGTGTCTCCTAGAGTGGTGTCCACCAATTTGGCTGTCTTATCATTGAGCCCTTCATAGAATGCCTCAGCTTTTTCTCCTGGCGGAAAACCATGTCCGGGACAGGCTCTCAACAGTTCTTTGAATCTCTCCCACGTCTCACTGAAGCTCTCATCAGGCCTTTGAGCGAACCTGATGATTTCTTTCCGTCTTTGCCTGATAACATTTGGAGGGAAAAAGTTCCCTAGAAACTCATTCCTCAAT
>JAPKLW010000341.1:460066-496592 GCA_026898455.1 Plectranthus barbatus | reverse complement strand
CATCTTCATTGACATCATCGATCTAGATCTGTAGATCAGTCCTTGGATTTTCAGGTATTCCTTTGGATCTACGAATTAAATTAAATAGGAGCATGCATAGGGCATTCACTGTTCGTCATGACATTTATTTTGATATCCATAAATCGAATCTGGAGTTTTAATAAATGGCGATTCATGTCGCCTATTGTAGACTCATTTCCTACAATTGGTATCAAAGCCAGGTTCGTATTTTATGGCTCTGTCGGAAAATAAATTTTGACAAACAGATTATGCATGTTTTTTAATTTATCGTGGATGAATTAAACTGTCGTGGATGTTTTTGTTCTCGTGGCCCCTCTCTATTTTTGGGTTTTGGTTTTAAATCGCGAGAAAATCCGCGATTAGATTGATAGGAAAAATTTGTAATAGATCTAGATCTGTTGTAAATTTTATTCAATCTGTAAACCGGAATACATGGAGAACAAGAACAGCGACAAAGTGGCTCAGCAAGTTTCCGGAGACCGTAGCGGCCGCGCGCAGGCGGCGCGCGGTGGTGGCCGGCGGCGGCGGCCGTCGGCAGGTGAGGCAGTGACTGCGCGCGGCGGATCTATGCCAGCAGTCGCGTTTTTCCCGTCCTAACCCGTAGCCTGTTTCTTTTCTTCCTCGCGCGAGCAGTGGCACCGGCTCCGGCCGGCGCGGATCTCTGTGGAGGTGCGAGGGGCTGCACTCACGGCGGTGGGAGTTGTCGGATGTGCAACGCGCGGCGGTGGTTGTCCTGGCAGCAGCTGTTGTGACCTTCCTCTGTCTTCTTCCTCGCGGCGGCAGCGGCGCCGGTTTTGGCTGGCGTGGGTCGTTGCGGAGCTGCGAGAACCGTGCGCTGGTGTGCACAGCGGTGGGAGGTGTTTGTGCTTGTCCTGTCGCACGCGGCGGCTCGCGGTGGGAGGCGTCTGCATCTGCTGCGTGTGCGAGCCTTCCAAATGCCTGCGCGGCGAGTTCAGCGACAGCACAGGTGACGGGCGGCGGCGCAGCGTCTGGCGGGGTCCAGCTGCGTCGGGCGGGCTGCGGTTTCAGGCTGGAGGAGGCGGCGGCGGTTTTGGCTGGGAAGGGTGGCGGCTGGAACCCTAGGTGAACTAGGGTTTGCAGCAACTAGGGTTTCAAATTCGGACTGGGCGCGGGCCCGGCAGCCCGGAGGCGGCCCGAACTGCTGAAAACTAGGGTTTTCTCAAAAATTAGGGTTTTTGCAACCCTATGGGCCTGAAACCCTAATTCCTGGCCCAAACTGCTGTATTTTTATTCCAGCCCAAAGTTGCAGATTTCAAGTTAAAGTGGGGGAGCCCATTTGAAGATCTGTATTAAATTAAAGCCTTGTAATAGATAGATTTAATTTTATTTCCCATGTAATTGCATCAAGGGGCCACGAGAAATTTTATTTATTTATTTAATTATTTTCTCGTATGATGTGATTTATTATGTGCGCACTAGTAAATAATAGGAAAGCATGATAATGCTTTTATTATTTATTTTTAAAGCATGTTGTAGATAATAGGAAAGCATGTTACTGCTTTATTATTTACTGTTCAAAGCATGCTTTATGTGATTTATTTTATGTATTAAATTATGTCTATAAATTTCGGAATCATGTTGGGAAATATGATGGAATTTTAGATGTGACATAATTTATGGATCATAAAATAATCTGTGCGCATAAGAACCTTTTGAAAGAAAAAGACTAAGCAAGATTTTTTAATTAAAATCAACAAGACCTCCACAATGCGGTCTCTTATTAGAAGTGGGCAGTGAAGTGAGTAGACATCTACACGACCGTAGCCTGCTTGCTTTATTTGTTCATAAGTTCTAATAGATGAGATTTCTAAATAAAACATTTAAACATGTGAGAAGTGGACAGTGAAGTGAGTAGACGTCTACACGACCGTAGCCTGCTTACTTTATTTGTTCATAAGTTCTCTAGAATTGTTTTTAATGAGATAACAAAGGTTGTAAGAGGCATGCATCATGGGTCTAGTACGTATGACAAATCGTCCTTTTAACTTCCAGAGTTAGAATTGTGGTCAAATGCTTAGATATTGCCTGAGTACTAACTCATGAATGATGTCCCTGCTCAGATAGGTTGAACATGGTCTTAGTTTTATCTCCGATTATTAATTTCATTTGCCGGCGAATACCTGGCATGGATTGAAATTAAAGACTGGAACTTCAAAGAGCAGTCTGGTTAGGTGGTCTGATGTAAACGTCTTCGAAAGGAGCTTGCAGTAGATGCACCTAGGCAATTGGGGGAAACAATTGTATTGGTTTATCAAAAGGTTACAATGCATATTTGTTTCAATGCTCTGCATGTATGTACTTACTTTAATCAATTATTGTTTTCAGATATGTCTATGAATAATGTCATAAATATCTTGGCACAAAATCAGTTAAATGGTCCGAATTTACTGGAATGGAAGCGCAACTTGGATTATATCCTAGTTGCAGAGGAACATCAATATGTTCTTAACACTCCGTGTCCAGCTGTCCCCACTGCTGAGTCAACTGATGTGGAGCGGAACCTCTATGACAAGTGGGTCAAGTCTAACAATGTAGTCAAGTGCTACATGATGACCACGATGTCTAAGGTGCTCCAGCAACAACATCAGCACTATGACAAAGCAGCTGAGATTATGGATAGTCTCACAGTAACTTATGGGGAATCGGATAGAGCTGTCAGATTTAAACTTATGAGGGAAATCGTGAGTTGTAAAATGACTGATGGTAGCTCAGTGAAGGAGCACGTTGTTTCCATGACTCATCTCATGGATGAACTGACGTTGCATGGAGGAGGTATTGACGGGGAAGCCCAGGTCGATATCATACTCAACTCACTTCCGAAGTCTTTTGAGAACTTTAGGCTGAATGTTGTCATGAGTAAAAAGGAGTACACTCTCAATGAGTTACTCAGTGACCTCATGGCGGCTGAATCAGTCATGCAACCTAAAAAGGCAGTCTTGGTTTCTTCCGGTAATTGCCCTACTTCATCGAAAGGTACTAAAGGGGTGATTGGAAAGAAATTCAAGAAGACAGCCTTTGGAAGCAAAAGTTCTGGGAAAAAGAAGACTGTGACACCGGGGAAGAAGGGCAAGTGTTTCCGTTGTGGCAAAACTGGTCACTGGAAGAAGGATTGTCTGACCAAGCGGGTTAGACAAGGTACGTCATTAGCATTTGTAACGGAGACATGTTTGGCATCTGTTTCTACCCATTCATGGGTAGTGGATACTGGAGCCACTGATCATGTTTGTTACACTTTGCAGGGATTCAGGCCGACAAGGCAGCTGAATGATGACGAGGTGACGATCTCCATGGGTAATGCTGCTCGTGTGTCTGCAGTAGCAGTTGGAGATGTTACATTATGCTTTCAAGACAATGTTTTGATTTTAAGAGATATTTTGTATGTGCCGGATTTTTGGCGGAACCTTATTTCTGTTTCCTCTTTAATAAATGATGAATTTTCAGTTATTTTTGATTGTCATGTCACTATCAATGGCAATAACGGTGTTATCTGTCTTGGGATACAGAAAGACTCTCTTTATATCATAACTTGTTTGCATAAATCTTCCGTGAATGCTGCATATAACTCATTTAATCATAAGAAGAGAAAGTTTTCATGTTCTGATGAGGATCTTACATATCTATGGCATCTGAGACTAGGTCACATCAATCTAAAGAGGATCAAGAGACTCGTGGATGATGGAACGTTGGATTCAATCCAGGTAGTTCCACATCGAGTTTGTGAATCTTGTATAGAGGGAAAGATGACGACCAGGCCTTTCAAGGCAAGTCATTCTCGAGCAAGTGATGTGTTGGAACTGATCCACTCTGATTTATGTGGACCTATGTCCACGCAAGGTCGTGGAGGATTTAAGTATTTCGTCACTTTTATTGACAATTACTCGAGATACGGGTATGTTTACTTACTTTACTATAAGTCTGAATGCTTTGAGAAATTCAAGGAATTCAAGGCGGAAGTAGAGAAGAAGTTAAACAAGACCATTAAGTCATTACGATCTGATCGTGGTGGTGAGTATCTCAGTGACGAGTTCTTGCAGTTTTTATCAGAGCATGAGATTACATCCCAATGGACCGCACCAGGCACTCCTCAGCAGAATGGTGTGGCGGAAAGAAGAAATAGGACTCTTCTTGAAATGGTTAGATCTATGATGAGTTATGCGAACTTGCCTGTTTCGTTTTGGGGCCACGCGTTACTAACAGCGGCGTATCTGCTGAACCTGGTACCTTCTAAGTCAGTTCCTAAAACACCCTCGGAACTCTGGTATGGGCGAAAGCCCAGTGTGTCAAAGATAAGAGTGTGGGATACCCCAGACAAACGAAGGGTGGTTATTTCTACTGTCCTGATGATCAGAAGATCGTTGTTAGCACCAACGCAAGATTCTTAGAGGACGAGCTTGTGAAAAACCAGAAATCCAAAAATGATATCATTCTCCAAGAAATTGGAGACAATGATGCGCTTTCATTGGGAAAACCCCGTGGTAGATTGAGTGTACCTCTCGAAGGTATGGAACCAATTGCACGGTCGCCAGTGCAAGGATTTGATCCACAAGTAACTGCACCAACTGCTGACGCAGTACCAGTGCTCCGTCGTAGTGGGAGGGTACCTCACCAACCCGAGCGGTATATGTTCGTGGGAGAGTCTTCGGACTTGATCCCGGAAGACGGACTAGATGATACCGACCCATGGACGTACGACGAAGCAGTAAATGACAAAGATGCTGAAAAATGGCATAAAGCCATGGATTCAGAAATTGAATCAATTACCTCTATGGATGTATACCAGAAGTCTGCGCTACCTGATGGCTTTCGGGCCATAGGTTGCAAATGGGTATACAAACGGAAGAAAGGTTCGAAAGGAGAGATAGCAGCTTTTAAAGCCAGGTTGGTGGCGAAGGGTTATAGTCAAAAGGAGGGCATTGACTATGACGAGACCTTCTCACCGGTAGCCATGCTCAAATCCATTCGAATTCTTCTATCCATAGCAGCACATATGGACCTAGAAATCTGGAAGATGGATGTCAAAACCATGTTTTTAAACGGGTACCTTGAGGAAGGTCGTGACATCTATATGCAGCAGCCAGAGGGTAGTGTGAAGGATGGTGAAGAGCAACTTGTCTGGAAGCTAAAGAAGTCCTTGTATGGATTTAAACAAGCTTCACGGTCATGGAACAAACGTTTCGATGATGTGATTAAATCCTATGGATTTTCACAATGCGAAACCGAAAGTTGTGTGTACCGATTATACGTCAGCGGAAGTGTGGTATTCCTTGCAGTTTATGTAGATGACATTCTTCTATTCGGCAACGATGTGAAGGTGTTGTCAGACATAAAGAGATGGTTATCCGAACAGTTTCAAATGAAGGACCTGGGAGACGCTGGATACATCCTTGGGATTAAAGTCTTGCGTGATCGCAAGAAGAGGATGTTAAGCTTGTCTCAGGCCGCTTATATTGATACTGTAATTGCTCGTTTTAGCATGCAAAAAGCCAAGAAAGGGTTGCTACCTTTCAGACATGGTGTTCCTCTATCTAAGGCACAATGCCCTGCAACAGAAGAGGAGAAGGATGAGATGGCTAAAGTACCATATGCTTCGGCAGTGGGAAGTCTCATGTATGCGATGCTATGTACGAGGCCACATATCTGTTATACCGTGGGCATGGTAGCCAGATATCAGTCTAACCCTGGACAGGCGCACTGGACTGCTGTCAAACATATTCTCAAGTATCCGAAAAGAACTCGAGACTATTGTCTTGTCTATCAGTGTGAGAATTTGTGCCCTGTGGGTTATACGGATTCGAATTTCCAAGCGGATCAGGATGAGAAGAGATCGACCTCGGGCTATGTGTTCACTTTGGGAGGTGGAGCTGTATCGTGGAGGAGTGCGAAATAGAAATATATCGCAGACTCCACCATGGAAGCTGAGTATGTGGCAGCTTCAGAAGCTTCTAAAGAAGCAGTATGGCTCCGGAACTACCTCCAAGAGTTAGATATTGTTCTGAGTTTGCCCAACACCATCACGATATATTGTGATAATGCTGGTGCAGTTGCAAACTCTAAGGAACCAAGAACTCACAAGGCGTCAAAGCACATAGAGAGAAAGTACCACATCATACGAGAAATCGTAGCGAGGGGCGATGTGCTAATAGAGAAGATTGACACGAAGGATAATCTAGCGGATCCATTTACAAAGGGCTTACCACAGAAGGCATATGACGGTCACGTTCGTAGCCTAGGACTGAGGTAGATGCCGGCCACCTGGTGACCAAATGTAATAGCTAGATTAGAATAGACACATGTTATACTCTGGAAAGTAATGGTATAATGCTTTGAGTATAAGTGGGAGATTGTTGGAATTGTATACATAAAAGCATTATGATTGGTATATTAGGAAACGTTATGTTTGATATACTGGTAATCATTAATGACTTGCAATAAACAACTCCTGTCTGAATTAACAATCATACGATGTGAACAAACACATCCAGTTATCTCGTCGATAGGGAGATCATACGGTGTGTAAGAGATCACAGAAGATTGTATAGATTGTTCGACCTAGCGAGATATAAACAGTTATCACAGCTGAGACAGTTTCTGGTTTGGCTGTCGGTTTAGGCCTTTGAGCGAACCTGATGATTTCTTTCCATCTTTGCTTGATAACATTTGGAGGGAAAAAGTTCCCTAGAAACTCATTCCTCAATTCGGTCCACGTGCCTATGCTTCCTTTATCCAGTGCGGTGAACCATGATTGTGCCTTATCCCTTAGAGAGAATGCGAACAGACGCATTCGGATGGCACTCTGGCTGACTCCTCCAATTTTGACAGTGTTGCAGAGCATAATGAACTTATCCAAATGCGCATAGGGGTCCTCAGCAGGTCTTCCTCCGAATTGATTTTGTTGTACCATCTGCACCAATCCGGTCTTCAGTTCAAAATTGTTGGCATTGATGTCAATCTTGAAATATGTCTCCCTGAACCAACTTTTATACCAGTTCTGCATGGCTTCCTCTTCTTCCTCGTCGTCAGATTCCTCTGGAGGATCCTGGTTGTCTTCCTCTTCATTGTCGGGATTGTCCTCAAACAGTGGGTTATGGCGAAGATCCCTTCCATTCAGATTGTTCCTCTCGAGGTCTCTTTCCAAATTGTATTGTTGGATCTGCGCCCTCATAACTTGGACTTCTTGGAGAAGCACAACCTGCTCCTCTGCAGTTAGCACAGGTGGAGGCGGTGGTACGTTATCTTCCATCGTGTGATTACTTGAGCTTTCCTGAGCACGCTTATTCCTTCGGATCTTTCTGCAAGTGGCTTCAATGTTGGAATTGTATACATAAAAGTATTATGATTGGTATATTAGGAAACGTTATGTTTGATATACTGGTAATCATTAATGACTTGCAATAAACAACTCCTGTCTGAATTAACAATCATATGATGCGAACAAACACATCCAGTTATCTCGTCGATAGGGAGATCAAACGGTGTGTAAGAGATCACAGAAGATCGTATAGATTGTTCGACCTAGCGAGATATAAACAGTTATCACAGCTGAGACAGTTTCTGGTTTGGCTGTCGGTTTAGGCTGCGGCACACAAGTCCATAAGCGGTTTATCTTGACTGCTTTCTGTGACCGGTACATCTCAATGTATTGATAGGATCAACAGTGAGATGAACCATTCTACTTGACATATGAATGAGTAAAGATCTCGGTAACTTGGTCGGATCTAAAGTCTATTGAAAGCTGAGGGGCACACATGGGTTGACTGTCACTTTGACTTGCTATGGTGGAGAGTCTTACATGTACTCGTATATCTGCATCTTGGGTGATGGCAGTTTGTGTGGGGTTTCCTCAGGCTCGATTTAGATAACCATATCCGTTTCAGGATGGTGACATTTCCTGATAAGCTCACGAGGTTCGTTATGCTAAGTCCTGCAGGCTGAATCATTGATTCAAGCATAAGCGATAAGGGTTGAGTGGTACTACTCAGGAATAATAAGAGATTAATTAATTGCAGCTAATTGTCATACGCTGAATTAATTAATGAATGTCTGAAACCTTAAATATGGGGATTAACCAAGTCAATGCAACCCGTTCCTAATAACGTGGTAATAAAGGGGTAGGTCAGCATTAATTCTCTGGTGTCATGAATTAATGTTTATTAATTAATTATGTTCTGGGTTGAACATGGAATTAATTAATAGGAGGCCCACTTTATTATTTGCATTTGATCCCTGGTCTGGCCCAACACTGCTGAGAGCCCATTAGGGTTTATTAAACCCTAATAGCCCATTCTCAGATCTATATAAATAGATGAATCTCTCACTTGCCCACATAAGTTTGATTTTCAAATCAGAAACCCTAGAGATTGTGAGAGAGTGGGCGGCTGTAGATCCGGTAGCGTATCCTCACCAGATTTCCGGATCGAGCAAGGGAACAGATCAGAAGATCAGATCTGTAGGAACACCATCGTTTTGATCGATTCCAGATTCAGATCTGCGCCATCTTCATTGCCATCATCGATCTAGATCTGTAGATCAGTCCTTGGAGTTTCAGGTATTCCTTTGGATCTACGAATTAAATTAAATAGGAGCATGCATAGGGCATTCACTGTTTGTCATGACATTTATTTTGATATCCATAAATCGAATCCGGAGTTTTAATAAATGGCAATTCATGTCGCCTATTGTAGACTCAGTTCCTACATTCAATGTCCGGGTAGTAATAAAGCGGGTCCTTTCCTCTAGCTCTTGTACTCATGTACTACCTGTACAGCAAAGGAGGTAGTGAGGTAAGATTGAAAATAAACGGAACGAACTGAGATAAGAAAATTGAGCCTCAGAAACGAGCAAGGCATCGATCGATGAGAAAAGGCGTCGATCGACGAAAGGAAAACAACTTCGTCGATCGACGTGAAATACGAAAATGCGAGAAAGATTCAGAAAATACGAAAATTACAGCCTAAAGCAATATTTCAATCACAGACTTAATAGTAAGATTAATTCTATTCTTTCCCCGGCAACGGCGCCAAAATTTGATCGCTATAATTATTTAACAGCGACTTAGCAAAGCTAATAATATAGCGGCAAATGAAATTATCGATCCCTCAGGGAAAGAAATAACGAATAATCTTTAAGTACTAAGTCAGGTGTTCTTGAAAATACTGATTAGGAAAATCAGATAAAAAGTTTTGTTGTTGTTTTGAAAATCGCAATATTTGCTAATGGAAATTAAACAGGATTTTAAAAAGCTTTTGAATTCAAATAAGAGAAGCACAGATTCCAGGGATATCTACCTATCAAGTATGACATGTATGAATGAATCGATTAATTCCCAATTTTAATTCCTCTTCGTAGTGAATCATCAGAAAAGTATTACGAACTTCTTTGTTGGACAATTCGTAAAGTAGATTAATTAATTACCTATCTCCGCTCGGTCTCAAGATAAATTAACTAACTCCAAAGATCTACAGATTTATTCCTACAATTCATCTCCTTCAGTTACGACAAGAAATCAAATTATATTGTGAAAATCTCTTTCGATTGAAAACTATCACAGTTACGTGTCAAGTAATCAACTAGATAATCTTAAGATGTGGCCAACAAATCAAGATTATGAATAAGCAAAGATTTCACAAACTACGAAGGGAAGGGGAAAATAATTCAATTAATTAAAACATGTATACATTGATAGTTCGAAACCCTAGAATCTGAGAAAGGATTTAGTTACACATATTCATGGTAATACTCATCATAGAAAAATAAAACCTGAATTGCATAAAAACTGAAATCCGGAAATCTTCCCACAAAAACTTGTCTTCAAACATAAACTCTAAAATTTCTTCAATACTAAATTCTTGTATATGCTCTAACTCTCTTCTCTCTAAAAAACGAATTATACATGAATATTTATATGGGTGAAAGATGTATCTAGCAGTATCTAGGGTTAGATATGCCTTTATCTCCAAATCAGATCCAGATTAGGAATCCCGCATGCGCGTCGATCGTGGCTGTTTGGCGTCGATCGCTGCTCCTGGAACATCTTCGTCGATCGAGGAGCATTGGCAGCGATCGACGCGGCCTTTGCTTCCGTCGATCTTCCTTTTCCCTTCGTCGAGCGCTTGGCTTTCTTTGCCTCGTCGATCGACGAGCCTTTCCGTCGATCGACGAGGTGCTGAAACTGGGATCCTGATTCTTCTCTGTTTTTTTGACTAAAAACCTGCATGATTCATCAAACACGACATTCCAAGTACAAAACCAATTCATGCACGAAAAAAGATAAAAAAAATGATCTAAACACTACACAATCAGTCAAAGAACCATAAGATAAGTTGGTGAAAATCCTAACTTATCAAAGAACAACTTCCTTCTAGCACTTCGAGGTGGATCCGTATCCACTCGAGCCTTTTTTGTCCGAACTTGTTCAAATTCATCTAAGTCTCCTGGATCATCCTTTTCTTCATTTTCGTCCCCCATGAAGTCTAATCCCGGGTCGAGCACGTCCTTCAACCTCTTTTTCCTATCAACTCTCTCTTCTTCAAACTCATGCCAACTCTTTTGAGGTAAGGTAAAGACAACTTCTTTTCCACCACAACGGAAAGTGAGCTCCCCTTGTTTCATGTCGAAGAGTGCATCGGCTGTATGCAAGAAAGGCCTTCCAAAGATCAATCGAATACCACCTTTGTTCTTCATGTCCACCATGAGAAAATCTCCGGGAAATGTGAATGTCTAAACCTCCACATGCACGTCTTCAACTACTCCTCGAGGACAAAAGAGAGCTTGATTTGATAATTGTAAGACTTGATTGGTAGGTTTAAGATATCCAACCTCCAACTCCTTGTACAAATCCCATGACATTATATTCACACTAGCACCGGAGTCACACAAAGCTTTTTCAACTTTCACATCTCCAATTTTGCAACCAATGACAAAACCGCCCGGATCCTCCTTCTTTCTAGCTATGCTCTTCTCTTCATATTCATTACTTCCCAGTTCGTTTAGTTCACCATCCGAGGTTACCTCAACTCCAACTAGTTCATCCAACATGGGTACACGTTCAATCTCTTCCGGAAGTGGCATCTCTATATCTCCTTTCTTCACATACTCAAAGAAATGCACATTTTCAAGTTGTTCTTCTTTCTTTTCTTCCACATTTTCTACTTCCAACTCCTTTCCATCTTTCTTCACTATACTCCCTTCTTCTTTGATCTCCACACTTTCCAATTTTGGAGTCATGACCTCCAATTTCTCATTCATCCTATCTTCACCATCAATCATATTGCAACTTTTCTTTTGTACAATTTCCGTGTCGCTTGGAAATTTCCCAGCTTGATGTTTGCCACTTAATTGTTTAGCAATTGAGGAAATTTGCAGATGGATCTCCGTGAACATCCCATCATACTGTTCAAAGCGTTTATCAATCTCTTCATTTGGGTTCCTCCTCATCTCTTGATTCACATATCTACTACTTCCCCCAGCATATCCTCCTTGACTACTACTCCCTCTTCTTTCCAATTGCATTTGAGGATTTAGAGCGTTGTTCGGATTTGCATAAGAGAAATATGGGTGGAATCGGTTGGATGGATGATAGTACATGTTTCCTTGATGATTGTATTGAGGTCTATTGTTGTACCCCATTCTTTGATTGACAAATTCACATTCTCCGGATAAGCATTCTCATGCTTAAGTATCATCATATCCTCTTTTCCACTCCCCGAAGTAGATAACTTGTCAAGCTTCCTTTGCATGGCAGCTATTTGTTCCTTGAAATCCTCCGTCTCATCAGCATCATTTACCGACTTCACCGGTCTATAATCTTTCCGTTCCCTTGGCCATTGGAAACTATTTTCAGCCATTTTCTCAATTGTCTTCCAAGCATCTTCCTCTTCTTAATCTAGGAATGCTCCTCCCGATGAAGCATCCATCATGACTTTTGTATCATAATTCAATCCACCATAGAATTGGCATATTTGTTGACTCTTAGAAAGACCATGTCGAGGACACTTGCGTAGAAGCTCTCTGAACCGATCCCAAGCTTCATAGAGAGGTTCATCGTACCTTTGCCCAAACGATGTTATATCCTCCCTTCTCTTCAAACTCAAACTTGGTGGAAAAAACATGAATAGAAATTTCTCTCTTAATTCATCCCAAGTGGCAATATTTGACTTGTTTAAACCTTCGAACCAATGCCTCGCCTAATCCCTCAAAGAAAATGAGAATAACTGCAGCCTTATTTGGTCTTGGGGAACTTGGTTGATCTTTATGGTATCTGTGATCTCCTAAAATCAAGATATATGCACATTCGGATCCTCGGTTGCATGCCCCCCAAACTGATTGTTCTGTATCATTTGGACCGACTGTGGCTTTATCTCGAATTGCATGGCATTTACTCCTAACCGGAAACCTCCGGTCATTGGCTCCCCTTGAGGTCGGAAAAGGTTTTGAAGTGGTCTACGAGGACCATTCCTCTTATTTAGCAAAACTTTCATCAATTCAATCTGTCTTTCTAACTCTTCTAATCCTAACTGTATCCTCTCCTCGATTAGCCATGTCCAAATCAATTTCAATACTTCCTTGCCCTTGTTGTAATTTCCTCTCCAAGAGCTCACGAGCCT
Organism: Plectranthus barbatus; assembly: GCA_026898455.1. Taxonomy (NCBI): domain Eukaryota; kingdom Viridiplantae; phylum Streptophyta; class Magnoliopsida; order Lamiales; family Lamiaceae; genus Plectranthus; species Plectranthus barbatus. Next base: position 483,948 of record JAPKLW010000341.1, on the reverse strand, counting down.
TGGACCTCGTGATCATAAACAACCTACAACTCCACACAAGAAACCAATTACCAAACTAAACAACTTGATCAAACAAAAGAAAAACAACTATCAAACAACAAGCTAAAAGCAAAAAGTTCACACAAGCAATAAAACAAACACCTAGCCTACAAGCTTCACTTTTCCCGCAATATCTAGCAATCTATTAAATGAAGTCCCCGGCAACAGCGCCAAAACTTGATGCGGCTAAAAGTTCAATCTAAATTAAACTCCTAGCTTCACAAGAATAAAATTTGTCAAATCCAGGTCCTTCTTCCCTTCGCCCGCTAGAATACCGAGATACTAAGGCAAAGTCTTATAACTAGGCAAAAATAAGTCGTTGAATGATTTCTATCAACTAGGCAAAATAGTAATCTATCCTAAGCAATAGCAACACATCAAAAATCATTAATCAATTATCAAACTAAAGACTTGACAACAATCAATTTCACCAAGGTAGGTAGAAAAAGTACCAAGTATAACAAAGAGATAAGAGTGAATGTTGAATGAACATCAAATGTGTGCAAATTCGATCGAATCGTGATGTAATCCAATTTTAATTCCTAGGAGATTGAGCAATCGTCCCTACACTCGTTAACCCCTTGTCACGGTGAGCTAGCGGTTGATGATACTAAGAGTTGCAAACAGTCACGTTATTAAGCCCTAGACCACTCCAAATAGTTCGTCAATTATTGCCCTATGACCTAGCACCGCACATGGATTGGAACTAAAATCGTATGAATCTACACTATTCACGACGATTCCGCCCGCGTGTTGGCTGCAACGTTCACATCAAATACCCCCTAGGTTGGCTATTACCTACACCTAAGAGATAGAGAACAAGATCTAGTGCAATTCAAGCTCTCAAAGAAAAGTAAACAATCATCAACCAATCTCATCTCAACACATTATCCATCCTATAACCATTCTCAATAGAAATTAGTTCTTCATACCTTCAATTCCGTACAATACAATAGAGAAAGTAATAGAATCCATTACAAAATAGAATCCTCAATTGCTTTCCTTGGACTCAATCTACCTCTTGATCTTCCTTGATCTTCACCAAATTTGGAGGAATGTGGCCTAGATCACCTTGAATGTGGATGGAAGTGGTTGAGAAAGGATATAGAGACAATTCTAGGAGTGATTATTTAAAATATGACCAAAAGTTCTTAACATAAATGAATTTCCCCCTTTTATAGACAAGCAAACAGGGCCTCGGATCGCCCGGTCGAAGTATTGCTCACCCGGTCAAAGCTGGAAACTGCCAAAAATGCTGGAAAAACTGCCCAGGCTCGCCCGATCGAAGTGGCTCGAACGAGCCACCTATCTGTGGCCTGGCTCGGCCGGTCGAGCCCTCTGTACGCCACGCTCGGCCGGTCCTGCTCCGCTTGGTCAGTCGACACCTCCAAACTCCAAACACGTGCAATTTTCCTCCAAAACTCCACCAAAAATGCTCGTTTATGCCCAAAACCTATCCTACAACATTCAAAACACAAAAACACGAAAACACAACCAAAATACGACAAAAACATATGATACGAAAGTAAAATAGCCACAAACAAGCATGCGCACACATCAAAATATAGGTCATTTTACGCACGTATCAACATACATGGATTTTAAGACTTGCAAGAACCCCTGTTCTGAGATAGTTTGTTTGAAGGTAAAATCTATCATAGACATATGAAGGTTAGCAAGAAAACATAGATCTAGTGCTATGATGATAGTCTAGACAGAAAAGAGTCTGGTTGCAAGAACCAGAGTTGATGCCTGAACAATGCTGCTGCATATAGCAGAGTAGATGAACAAAGGTCAATAACCCGAGTGCATGTTATCATTGATTTTAAAACCATAGTCTACTAGTTTATGATTATCTTGTGGGAAAAAATAGTATTAATTGTTTTAGCACTGTTTGGTTTCATTTTATATGCTTTCTTGTTATTTTAGTTTGGAGAAATCACAAAAACCCCATTAATTTACAAGCAATAGAATGTGCACGATTCACTTTCACTCCCTTGGGTATGATATCTGGACTTAGATCTGTATTACTTGTTAGACATACGTGCACTTGCGTATAATTTTAATAGCTACTAGCACAACAACAAGTTTTTGGCGTCGTTGTCGGGGAGTGATTGGTATTGAGTCTGTATGCTATTTTATTGTTTGAATTCGCATGCACAGTTGGTTGACTGAAGTTGTAGGAAACTAATCATTTTCTATAATTGTAGGGAATGCTAGCGGTGTATGAGTGAGGAGACAATCAGAGAAATATTTCTATTTGATCCAGAGATAGAGAGAACTTTTAGAAAGAACAGTAGAAAGCAAAGAACTAGAAAGATGGCTGACAGAATTCCCGAGCCGGAACTTGACTTGGAAAATCCGGTTAATGAAAGAGATAGGATAATCAGAACTTATACAGCACCAAGGTTCTTGGAGTTTGATCCAGGAGTTGCGAGGCCAGAAGTTCAAGCACAACATTTTGAGTTTAAACCTGTGATGTTTCAAATGCTGCAGAGCTTGGGGCAGTTCGGGGGACAAGCTACTGAAGATCCACATTTGCATTTGAAATCTTTTCTTGAGATTTGTGATAACTTCAAGCTACAAGGAGTTACACCTGAGGCCTTGAGGATGCAGTTGTTCCCTTTTTCTCTAAAGGATAGTGCAAAAACCTGGCTTACTAATTTGCCACCAGGATCTGTAACTACCTGGAAAAAGCTGACTGAAACCTTTCTGCTGAAATATTTCCCTCCGACAAGGAATGAACTATGTAGGAATGCAATTATGGCATTTAAACAGGAGGATGAGTCTGTTAGTGAAGCATGGGAAAGATTCAAAGAACTGCTAAGAAGGTGTCTGATAAGCTCATTATTTTACTTGCTTATCTATATTATTTTCTACTATTTATGTAGTTTTATTGAGTTTATTTATATATTATGTGCATGAGTCGATATTTGGTGGTGTTATGTGGGTTATGGTGTGTTTTCACAGTTTTTAGGCCAAAATCACCGGAAAACCGTTCCGAAAGCAGTGACATGCAAGAGTAGCAGTGAAGGATTTCCCCACACAAGGAATTCGGACTATTGGAGCATGGCAATGGATAGAGCTTCGAGTTAGCTTTCCAACGCAATTGGAATCGGGTCAATCGGAGTTTGGGAGAGGAAGTTATGGCCAAAACCATGAGACCGCGCAGGAGGACGCCGGAGAAAAAAAAGCACCGTCGATCAACGCTTGATTGGCGTCGATCGACACAAGTCTGGCGCGGGAATTCTGTCAAATTCAAGATATATCATATCTTTAGCCCTAGATTTGATAGGATACACCTTCCCCTCTATAAATACCTCCTTAAATTCGATTATTAGACACCACCATTCATATTTTCAGTTCTCTTTTCATATTTTCATTTTGCAATTTAGTTTTTAGAATTTGGAGAGTTGGGGAACAAGAAACCCTTTTAATTTCGAGTAAGTTCTTTATGTTTATGCAATTTAATATGTTTTCTTTTGGATTTCTACCTGCGATGAGTGGCTAGAAACCCTAGTGGGTTCTAGGGTTTGAATATTATTATGGATGCATGTTAGGATTAATTAATTGGGTTCATGATTCCTGTGTTTATTTCATAATTCTAGATTAATTCAAGGACCCAGAGGTGACGATTAATTTAGATGTCTAGCTATTGATAGAAGGATCGAGAGGTGAATATTAATCGTGGGATTAGGAATGCATGATACATCTACACTATCCAAACAGATGTACTAGATTGTAGGAATTGAACTGATTTGCTTATCAGATTGACTAATTTGGTGTATTTGAGACCGAGCGGAGATAATCACTAATTAGTAATCTAGGTTATGTTTGCCAAACAAGGAAATATAGCATTATTGCAGTATTCCACCTTTTAAATTAATTGATTTCCTACATGTTATCCATAATAAGACTTCTTCCCTAGAATTTGTGCCTCTTTAATCTGATTTCACAACCTTTAATTTTTCGTATTGTTCTCTTTAGTTTTATAAAACCAAAATCTAATTTTTAATTACTCAAACAATAGATTTTAGAATCATAATTAGTACATAAGGTATTTTCCCCACACAATTCCCCTGGATCGATAACCTTAGGGTTTACAAATTTATTTGCCACTGTTATTATAATTAATCTGTTAGAAAAAGCAGTGATCAATGCCCAAACCATGAGATACCTTATTGTATCCAAATGGAGATTTTCTACAATGGGCTGAACGGCAATTCAAGAATGATGATAGATGCTACATCTGGAGGAGCATTGTTGGACAAGACATACAATGAAGCTTGTGAAATTTTGGACAAAGTGGCTGCTAATAACTATTTCTAGGCAAATTCAAGAGCAGCAGCTATCTCCACTCCCAAGGTAGCAGGAATGCTGGAAGTAGATCTAATGAAAGCTTTGACTGCGCAAATGGAGGCTCTGGGAGCAACTATGAAGAGCATTGAGAAAAATACTAGTCCAAGTAAAACAACTCCAATGCGTGCAGAAACCTCAGGACCTGTGGACTGTATTTATTGTGGAGGAGCACACCAATTTGAGGAATGTCCATCAAATCCAGCGTCGGTTTGCTATATGGGAAATAGAAATTATCATCACCAGACTAATAATCCATATTCAAACACTTATAACATTGGATGGAGAAATCATCCAAACTTTTCTTGGTCTGGACAAGGAAATCAAAATGCTGCAGGAAGGGAGCAGCATTATAACAAAGGAGGTTATAATCAACAGCAGAGTCTAGAAGACCCACCTTCGAAACAAGAGAAACCATGGAGGAAATGATGAAGGAATTCATGACTCAAAATGAAGTGCGGCTTAAAAATCAAGATGCTCTTATTCAGAGCCAAGCATCTTCTTTAAGGAGTCTGGAAGTGCAAATGGGGCAGTTAGCCAATGAATTGAGAAGCAGGCCACCAGGAGCATTACCGAGTAACACTGAGAATCCAATGAATGGAAAGGAGCAATGTAAAGTTGTCACGCTTCGAAGTGGGAAACAGTTCGAAGAGAGAAGGGCTGAGAATTTGGAAGCAGGAGAAGGATCATCATCAAGAGCTGCAGTGACTAAAGAGAACTTGCAAAAAGATAAGTTGCTGGAGAAGGAGGATGTGCCTCCTGATTTGAGGATAGAAGAAGATCCAGTGGAAAAACCTGCAGAGATATCTGAAGGAAATATTTCTAAAACTAAGAGGAAATCTGGTTTGTAGGAATATGATTATGCACCACCACCACCATACCCAACCAGATTTAAGAACCAGAAAGAGGAGGAACAATTCAAGAAATTTCTGGAAATGCTGAAATAAAATCATATCAATGTACCATTGGTGGAAGCACTTGAGCAGATGCCAACTTATGTGAAGTTTCTGAAGGACATCTTATCAAAGAAAAAGAGGTTGAAGGAATTTGAAACAGTTTCATTGTTTGAGGAAGTAGGTGGACCTCTAAGGAGACAAATTCCAGCTAAGTTAAAGGACCCAGGGAGTTTCACTATCCCTTGTTCTATTGGAGGTCGAGATGTGGGTAGGGCCTTATGTGATCTAGGAGCAAGTGTAAATTTGATGCCATTATCAATTTTTAAAAAATTAGGCATTGGAGGAGCTAGACCTACCACCATTTCTCTTCAGTTAGTAGATAGATCTATTGTACATCCTGAAGGAAAGATTGAAGCAGACAGGGAGGTGCCAATTATCCTGGGAAGACCATTTCTTGCTACGGGGAGAACATTGAATGATGTTGAGAAAGGGGAGTTGATTATGAGAGTACACGATGAACAAGCTACTTTTAACTTGTTTAATGCCATGAAGGTTCATGATGACCCTAAAGAATGTTTTTCTGTGGAGGTATTGGAGTCAGTAATAGAAGAGTTTTTTTAGAAAAACCATTCTGGGAAGGAAGATGATATTGAGGAATTACCAAGTGAAGCTGCAGCATGGGTAGAGCAAGGGCAAAAGTTTGGGGGAGTTCGGCAACCATTTGAACCATTGGATCTGTTATCTAGAGAAATAAAAGGGACCAAGTCTTCTATGGAAGAACCTCCAGAATTAACCCTAAAACCTTTACCTGCTCACCTGAAGTATGCTTACTTGGGTGAATCAGATACATTACATGTGATCATAGCAATAAATTTGAAGGAAGAAAATGAGCAAAGTCTGTTGGAATTATTGAAAAGGCATAAGCGGGCAATAGGATGGACTATTTCTGATATTAAGGGGATAAGTCTTACAATCTGCATGCATAAAATCTTGATAGAGGAAGGAAGTAAGAATCCTATTCAGCCACAGAGGAGATTAAATCCCAATATGAAAGAGGTAGTGAAGAAAGAGGTGATTAAATGGCTGGATACAGGGATTAACTTTCCCATATCTGATAGTTCTTGGTTAAGTCCTGTGCAATGTGTTCCCAAAAAAGGAGGAGTCATAGTGGTTCAGAATGAGAACAATGAAATGATCACTACAAGGACAGTAACTGGATGGAGAATTTGCATTGACTACAGGAAGTTGAATGATGCAACAAAGAAGGATCACTTTCCTTTACCATTTGTAGATCAGATGCTGGATAAGTTAGCTGGACAGGAGTTTTACTGCTTTTTGGATGGATATTCAGGGTATCATCATATAGCAATAGCTCCAGAACATCAAGGATTAACCACATTTACTTGTCCCTATGGAACATTCGCTTTTAGGAGGATGCCTTTCGGATTATGCAATGCTCCAGCAACATTTCAGCGTTTTATGATTGCTATTTTCTCTAAGATGATAGATAATGGATTGGAAATCTTTAAGGATGACTTTTCAGTATTTGGGGAGAATTTTGAAGCATGTCTGGTGAATTTGGAAAAGGTCTTGAAACTATGTGAGAAATCACAGTTGGTGTTGAACTGGGAAAAGTGTTGTTTTATGGTGCAACAGGGAGTGGTCTTAAGACACAAGATATCAAAAGCTGGAATGGAAGTTGATTCGGCCAAAATTGAGGTGATAGAAAAGATGGCAGTACCAAGTTCAGTCAAGGCAGTCAGGAGTTTTCTTGGGCATGCAAGATTTTACCGAAGATTTATAAAAGAGTTTTCAAAAATTGCTAAGCCCTTATCTGAGTTGCTTGAGAAAGATAGGAAGTTTGAGTTTTCTCCACAATGTATGGAAGCATTCTTGAAACTGAAATCTGCTCTGATTTCTGCACCAGTTATGCAACCGCCAGATTGGAATTCTCCATTTGAACTTATGTGTGATGCCAGCAATTATTCTTTAGGAGTAGCTTTGGGGCAAAGAAAAGAGAAGATATTCAGGGTGATCTACTATGCAAGTCGAACTCTTGATGGAGCTCAGAGAAATTATACAACCACAGAGAAAGAGCTGTTAGCTGTGGTGTTCGCATTTGACAAATTCAAATCATATCTGGTGGGATCCAAGGTGATTGTTTATACAGACCACTCGACAATCAAGTATCTAATGGCCAAGAAGGATGCCAAACCAAGGTTAATCAGGTGGATATTGCTACTACAAGAATTTGACATAGAAATCAGAGATAAGAAGGGAATTGAAAATCAAGTAGCAGACCACCTTTCTAGATTGGAAAACCTCAATGAAGAAGAAGAGATTGAGCAAGTTAATGATAAATTTCTAGATGAGCAGCTGATGAGATGTGAAGAGGAAGCCCCATGGTATGCCGACATGGCTAATTATTTGGCTACTGGGAGGAAACCCTATGGAATCAAGGGGCAGCAGTTGAAAAAGTTTCTTCATGACACGAAGTACTACTAATGAGATGATCCAATGTTGTACAGACAAGGATCAGATCAGATTTTTAGGAGGTGTGTACCAGAGAAGGATGTGCAGACAATTCTGGCAGACTGCCATGCTGCAGCATACGGAGGACATTATGGTGGACAAAGAACAGCCGCAAAAGTTCTTCAGTCAGGTTTCTTTTGGCCCACTATTTTTAAAGATTCATTTTCATTTGTGAAGAATTGTGATAAATGTCAGAGGGTTGGAAACTTGCCTGCTAGAAATGCAATGCCATTGAAAAACATAATCGAGGTAGAATTGTTTGATGTGTGGGGAATGGATTTTATGGGTCCGTTTCCAATGTCTTTTGGGAATGAGTATATTTTACTGGCAGTTGATTATGTGTCTAGGTGGGTTGAAGCATGTGCTTGTGCCCGCAATGATTCAACTACAGTAATGAGGTTCCTCCACAAAAATATTTTCACCAGATTTGGCAAACCAAGAGCTTTAATCAGTAATGAAGGCACTCACTTCATCAATAAAAGTCTGTCTGCAATGTTGGCAAAGTATAATGTTACCCACAGAGTTTCCACAGCTTATCATCCGCAGACTAATAGGTTAGCAGAGTTGTCCAATCGGGAAGTGAAGAGTGTCCTTGAGAAAGTGGTGAATGTCACCATGAAGGATTGGTCTAAACATCTTGATGATTCACTTTGGGCCTACAGGACTGCATATAAAACTCCTTTGGGAATGTCACCTTATAGGTTGGTCTTTGGGAAGGCTTGTCACCTACCTTTGGAGTTAGAATATAAAGCATACTGGGCGACAAGGAAGTTGAATTTGGATCCAAAATGCAGTGGTGCCAAGAGGATGATGCAGTTGAATGAGCATGATGAAATAAGGTTGCAGTCATATGAAAATGCCAAACTATACAAAGAGAAGGTTAAGAAATGGCATGACAGCAGAATTTCTGAGAGGAAATTTGAAGAAGGACAGAAGGTTTTATTGTTTAACTCCAGGCTGAATCTATTTCCAGGGAAGCTGAAATCTCGGTGGTCAGGACCCTTTGTAGTGGTCAAGGCATATCGACATGGAGCAGTGGATTTGAAGAATGAAGATACTGGAGAAACATTCAAAGTAAATGGAGCTAGGGTGAAGCACTATCATGGAGGAAGCATAAACAGGGAGAAGACTTCCATTCCCATTGAAGAGCCTTAAGCATCGGAGCCCCTGAACCAATGGAAGGAATTTCATTAAAGTAGCAACTAGGCTGGTTTAGGGAGTAGTATCTTTAATTTATTGCATAATATTATTTCTATATTATTTATAGTTTAATATTATTTATCTCTGGGTGCTACAACATGTAAATAGCATGATTTCTATATTATAGGTAGATGAACTTTATGCATTAGAGTAAATCTAGAGTTAATTTCATATGTCTTAGAATATTTAAGTTTTTATTATAATAGATTAAAGAAAATCTGAAAAAAAAAATATATATATATATAGATATTGCACTTAGAAAGTGATTAACTACAGGAATTTTGCAGAAAAGGTGGACACATGGAAGGCAAGTAACCGTTGAAGAATGGTCGCTGACGTCATCGAAGGCGGACTCACTTTTTGGCAGGTTTTTGTGGCAGTTAATTTTTGAATTTTATATTGTGTCTTTTCAAAGGAAGTCGAAAGGGTTTCTAGTTTCTGTATATATCATTTCCGCTTTATAATTCTGAAAAACCAAAAAGAAACATCACCATTTTGGGTATTTGAAAGAAGAAAACGACAAGCAAAGCAAGAAAAGCCGAAGGACTGTGATGTTAAATAGCCAATGTAAGTACTTTTTCTCTCTCGTTGTTTGTTGACATTGTGAATTGTAATTAGAGAGAGAACATGAGGAAACATGCAGCCAACGGTAATGTTGAAATTTGATTTTTCTGAAATTTGTATTGGAAAATTTGTTTCTCTGAAATTTATGCGAAGCTTCTTGAGAATTCTATGTCTGAAGGTTGTGAAAGGTTATGACATTGTGATGGGTAGTCTATTCTTAGGGCTAAAAATGTGTTATTCTTTACGCATGCGAGGCTGAAAAAGGGTAATTCATTTTCTTTCTAGGGTTGCTTGATAATTTTGATTCGAGTAAGGGAAATTACTTAAACCTATCATTTTTCTTGAGTCTGTGAACCAAACCTTTTGAATGATTTACTGAAGCATAAAGTTTGGGGGAGGGTATTTTCCTTACTTGGATGAACTGTTGTGTGAGATAGACTGTTTTTGTTAGAAATGGGGTGATCTATTCATGAATTTTGTTTGCCAAGATATCTTGTGCTTATTTTCTGAGTTGGGTTGAGTACAGAAACATCAAAGATGAAAACCAAGAACCCTGCGAAAAGAAAGCCTGGATCAGTGGAAGAGAGTCCAACCCCAAGTTCTGAGAAAAAAGGGAAAGCGCCAGAAAAGCCAGTGCGAAGGTCTGGCCGAACTGCTTTAGCAACTATGGCTAGTAGGAATGCTAAACTCCCGCAAACAAGTGCGGACAATCCGGTGGAAGTGCCAGACGAGGAGGCACCCATCGTGAAAAAGGGAGTGCAATCTGAGAAATCAAAGAAGGCGAAGGCAGACCTTTTGCAAAACCAGGTAGATGCTGCCGCGAAGTTGCAAGTGACTGAAGAAAAAGAGAAATCAACAGGAAGCAAGAAGGTTACTCCAACATCTTCAAGCACGAAGAAGAAGGATTCAAATTTAGCCAAGAAGGAGCAGAAGAAGTCAATCTCAAAAGCTCAAACCAAGAAAGCAGTTACCCCAGCAAAAGAATCTAGACAAAAGAAGATTGAGGATAAGAAACAATCTGAAGACGAAACCTCTGAGAATGAAGAAAGTGAGGATGCAGAGCGAGAAGAAGAAGCAAGCCAAGAGAGTGAGGAGGCGAAAACAGAATCTGAGGGTGAGCAGAATTCAGGAGAGAGCAATGCTACTGCATTAGAGGAGCAAGCAACAGACGAGGAGGAACTTGAAGAAGAGTCAAAGAAGTCAGAGGCCGAAGAAGAAGAACCTGATGAAGAAGAGGTTGATTCAGAGGAAGAAGAGGAAGAACCACCACAGAAACCAAAGAAAGTTAACAAGAGAAAAAGGGAAGAAGAAGTTCCAGCAAGTGAGCAAGAACCGATCCCAAGGAATTCTAAAACAGGAAGGAGAATTAAAGTTATCGCAGTGAAAGAAGGAGAGACATAGGGAAAGTCTCAGAAAAAGGAAAAATTGAGTCAGAAAGAGCAAATCAAGAAAGGCAAGAAGAAGGTAGAAGGAAAGAAGGCCTTGACTCCAGATGAAATTGACAACCTTCCCAAGTTTTCATCCAGGCTACACAAAGAAAGGATGAAGTTTGTTATGGAATGGCAGTTGTTAATCGAAAGAGGCTTCAAGAACTTGAAAGTGTTACCTGCAGATTTGATGAAGCAGATTGAGCAGCAGGGGTGGGAAAGCTTTGTGGTTCCACCGCCTTTCCCCATCATTGCATTGGTCAAGGAATTTTACTCAAACTATGAACAACCATCTACTGTGAAGCCTGAAATTGTTGCTACTGTTCGAGGAAAAGAAGTGAGGCTGAATGTTGAAGCAATTCATGAGGTATTTGGAACTCATGCACCTGAGCCAGATGAGTTTGTGGAGATTTTCCTTGCGCCCACAAGGAAGCAGTTAGATGACGCCCTGAAGGTGGTAGGACTCCCGGGAGCACAGTGGAATGATGAGGCGAAGGATAACAGATATGTGCTCTCCAAGTTCCTGCATTCGGAGGCAAATTTGTGGCTGCAGTTTTTGAAAAACAGGATCAGCCCGACCACACATAACACCAACATTGGTCAGGACCGCATCCTGATGATTGCTTCCATTCTGAAGGGCGAGCCGATCAACTATGCACCGTTCTTGGTTGATGTTGTTGGCTACTCTGCCTCAAAGGAACGAGGACCTCTCTTCTGCCCCTCCTTGATATCTGAGCTTTGCAAGAAAGCTGGAGTTCCATTTCACAATGAAGAGCCGCGCAAGACTATGAGGACTTATTTCAATGTTGGATATCTGCGCCAGAGGCATGAGAACTCCCAGAAGAAGAAAGGAGTGGAGCCCTTGTCAGCTAACCAGACTTCTGTGCAGGTTTTGCAGGGTAAGTTGGATGATATCTCTGAGCAAAGCACCCAGCTTCTGAAGGAATTTGAGGACCTCCATACCATGATGATGGAGATGCAATTTCAAACCGAAGAATTGGTGAAGGAGGTGCGGAACAAGAAAGCCAAAAAAGGGACGTCTGCTACTGGAAAGAAGAAGAAGCCTACTTGAAGGTTGTGGTAAATTCTAAACTTTATCTTTTAAACAAAAACTCTGTTTTTAATTTGTGTTTGAGTGGATGTGTTGGGTGAATGTGTGGACCTATTGTTTTTTTAGTTTGTTTGGTTAGGTTGATGTTTTTATTTTTGAATGGATGTTTAGTTTGTTTAGTTGATGGTACAAGAAAGTGCTATGAAGTTTCGATAGTTTGTCTATTATCTTGTCTTGAGCTTAATGATGCGGGTGTGTGAGTAATCTCTTTCTCTTGAAATTTCGTGAATGATAATTGAGTGATTGAGAGTCAGCCCCCAAGATTTTCAAGTTTAATCTTAGGATGATAGGCTAGCTTGAGGAACAAACGCTGTAGTTGTTTGGTTTTTGAAAACCTGATAGGCTACGTGCTTTAGTTTAAATGGTACTTTAGTTATGCTGAGAAAAAGAACATGTGAGATGCCACCTACCTGAAAATGTTAGGCCATTTGAGACGAAATTCGAATGAGTATTACATGAGGAAATGATTTAGGCAGTCTCTTCATCTTTGTGCTTGCAGAAGTTCTTTTCATTGTACATTATTTACCTTTGCACCTAGATTTGAGCCTTGAGCCTTTTGTTGACTCTGGCCATAAAAGATGTGAGCTATTTACCCATACACTCACCCTGATTTGAGAGGTAGGCTTGTTTAGGTTCTCCCACTTAGCGGTCAGAAGAATAATAAAAGATAGAATTGTAATAGATTGAATGTGTAGAAGCCTGAGAGCTTGTTTGTAAATAAACCATGCTGCAACCTGTAAGTAGCATGAGTGTAAAAAAAGAGAGAGAGAGAGAGAAAGGAAAGAAAAGTAGAAAAATTAGATAGGACGAATAACCATCTAGAAAAAGGGGGGTTTTATGAGTCTAAAAACATTTGTAGCTCTACTTATGCAACACCGAGAATAAATTATAAGTGGAAGACCTATAGCATGCCTCTCAAATTCATTAGTCACCTCTTCCATAATGTTCATACCCTAGCCACAGCCTTACATTAGAAGCTTAAGAAGACCTTTTGATCTTGATGTGATACAATTTCTATTAGTGGAGAATGTGCCGAAGTTTGAAGGTAGTCAAAAACAGTGGCATCAATGATCATGAGAGCTGAAATGGAAGTTAAGTTTAAACTTGTAGCACTTCTTAGTTATCTAGCTGAAAGGTTTTGCAGTTTTGATTATCAAGCTAGTTTAGATTGCTTTGATTAAACTTATTAAATTGTGGTGGCTGAAGCTTGATTACTTAGGAGTCATGAATGAAATTTTTCTCCTTTACTTCTTTGGTGTGAACTGAAAGCTCCAAGACAAGAATATGTGAATTAAGTTCTCTTTGTTTTGTTTGAGTCTTTGTTGCTTGGGGACAAGCAACATCTTATGTTTGGGGGAGTGATAACTCTCTCAAAGAGTTATTATTTTGTGTCGAACTCAATTAATTATTTCTTAGAATAGTCTTGTTTTATAGGATAAATGGTTTAATATAGGTTATTTGGTTAGTCTATTAAATTTAGGTATATTATGAAGTATGGTGTTAATTATGAGTTTTTGCGAAAAGAATTGTTTGATTAGTATCACAGGTTTCACTATGTTGGAGCATGACAAGAGCAAGAAGGATTGATATGATGTCGTAGCATAGGAGCAGCATGGCCAGAACTCTAATGAAAATTCGGGACCACAGCAGACAGGATCTCAGCACTTTTCAGATCTTGTCCCAAAAGTAGGACACGTGTCACCGGGAGAACTGTGAGAACTGGGAGGTAGATTGAGGAGCCACGTGTAAGGCTTGGATGAAGCTGAAGGGAGACAAGAGAGATATTTTCAGAAAAGAGAGGAGAGGCACAAGGAACGACAATCATGAACAAGCAGAAAAAAACATAGAAGTTAGAGTAAGAGGAACGGGGAGTTCGTGAGAAACAAAACTGGACGTTACAACAAACCTGAATAGTTCATTTTATTTTGCAGTTTTTAGTATTTCTACGTATTTGATGTTTAGAGTTATGAACTTGAATGTTATTTGTTTTTTATCTTTTGTGAGCATGAGCTAAACCTTTTAAGCTCGGGTTATTGACTGGTTCTTCTTCTTGAATATATGTTGAAATTGTTCTCGTATTAAATCGGGTGTTTGATTTCGATTCTGGTATGTTTGTCTATCTAAACACGACAGTGGCAGGTAGAGATCTTGCCTAGTGAGACCGAGAGGAGATCTAGGATGAGGGAATCGTGGTCAATCTTGATCTCTAGTGTAGACATACATGGATTTTAAGACTTGCAAGAACCCCTGTTCTGAGATAGTTTGTTTGAAGGTAAAATCTATCAAAGACATATGAAGGTTAGCAAGAAAACATAGATCTAGTGCTATGATGATAGTCTAGACAGAAAAGAGTGTGGTTGCAAGAACCAGAGTTGATGCCTGAACAATGTTGCTGCATATAGGAGAGTAGATGAACAAAGGTCAATAACCCGAGTGCATGTTATCATAGATTTTAAGACTATAGTCTACTAGTTTATGATTATCTTGTGGGAAGAAATAGTATTAATTGTTTTAGCACTGTTTGGTTTCATTTTATATGCTTTCTTGTTATTTAGTTTGGAGAAATCACAAAAACCCCATTAATTTACAAGCAATAGTGTGCATGATTCACTTTCACTCCCCTGGGTACGATATCTGGACTTAGATCTGTATTACTTGTTAGACATACGTGCACTTGCGTATAATTTTAATAGCTACTAGCACAACAACAAACAACAAGGGGTTATTCCTAGCTACTCTTCCAACAGCCGTGCTTACAAAGTTTATAATCTTAAAACTCAAACAATTCAGGAATCTACTAATGTTGTATTTGATGATGCAGGATCACTGAGAAACAAAGAAGATCAAATTGATACATCACATCTGATTGAAGAAGAACCAGGAAGTTCTAACTCAAAAGATGTTAATGTTAGACCTTCATCAAGTCTAACATCTCCTCAGGAGTCAGACTCTGACAGGGACGAGAATGAGATTCTTAGAGATGCAAATAGAAGAGAACCTCCGTTGCACATCAAGAAAGATCACCCTAATTCTCAGGTTATAGGGAGCATTAATGATGGTGTCCAAACTAGGAGAAAACCACCTGTTAACTACAAAGAAATGGTGAAACTGGTCTGTATGTCTTCTAAATTTAATCTTCTTCATTCAAGTTGCTATTTGTCTCTCACTGAACCTAGAACAGTTTCTGAAGCTCTTAAAGATGAACATTGGATTAGATCTATGCAGGAAGAGTTGAACCAATTCGTTGCTAATGATGTGTGGACACTTATTCCTAGACCTGAAAATAAAAACATCATAGGAACAAAGTGGATTTTTAAAAATAAAACTAATGAAAAAGGGAATATTGTTAGGAATAAGTCTAGACTTGTAGCTCAGGGTTATACTCAAGTAGAGGGGATTGACTTTGATGAAACGTTTGCCCCTGTAGCTAGACTTGAATCTATACGCATTTTAATTGATGTGGCTTGTGCAGCAGATTTTGCTCTCTTTCAAATGGATGTTAAAAGTGCTTTCCTAAATGGAATTCTTAATGAAGAAGCATTTGGTGAACAACCGAAAGGTTTTATTGATCCTCACAAACCTGATCATGTCTTTAAACTGAAAAAGGCTCTGTGTGGATTAAAACAGGCACCTAGGGCCTTGTATGAAAGACTAACAAATTTCTTGTTACATATTAACTTTGTTAGAGGAAATGCAGATAAAACGTTGTTCATCAAACATGAAGGAAAAGACTTTACCATAGCACAAATCTATGTGGATGACATAGTTTTTGGTGCTAGAAACTCCAGACTTGTTGATAGCTTTGTGAAAAGTATGTCTGATACTTTTAAAATGAGCATGGTTGGTGAACTAAACTACTTTTTGGTACTACAGATTAAGCAGACTCAAATGGTGTTTACATCTCTCAGAGTAAGTATGTAGGTAATTTAGTCAAAAAAATTGGACTTGAGTCGGCTAAACATCTCAGAACGCCGATGGGAACAAGTTGTCACCTCAGCAAAGACACTTGTGGTGTTAATGTTGAACCCACACTTTACAGGGGAATGATTGGGAGTCTTCTCTATCTTACAGCAAGTAGACCCGACATCCTTTTTAGTGTAGGAGTATGTGCAAGATACCAAGCTGAACCTAAAGAATCCCATCTTAAAGTTGTTAAATGTATTATTAGATATATTGTTGGAACTACTAATATGGGATTAAGGTATACCAAATCCTCAAACTTTAACATTACAGGATATTGTGATGCTGGCTGGGCTGGTGACGTGGACGATAGAAAGAGCACCAGTGGAGGATGTTATCTGATAGGTTCAAACATGGTTGCCTGGGCAAGTAAAAAACAAAACTGCATTTCCTTGTCTACAGCTGAAGCAGAGTACATTACCGCTGCCAGCAGTTGTACTCAATTACTATTGATGAAACAGATGCTAAATGACTATGGTGTTGATTCTGATTCCTTAACTCTTTTCTGTGATAGCTCAAGTGCTATTGAAATTTCAAAGAACCCTGTTCAGCATTCACGAAAAAAACATATCGATATTAGGCACCATTTCATTCGTCATCTAGTGGAGAAAGATCTAGTGTCTCTGAAATATATACCTACTGGAGATCAAATAGCTGACATTTTTACCAAGGCCTTGGATTTTGAAAGATATTATTTTCTTCAAAATGCTTTGGGAATGTGCAATTCCCCTCAGTAATAACTTAAATCTTTGTGCCTGTTAGAGTTCATACTTGTTATTGTTAGAGTTTGTTTTTATTTTGTGATTTATTTTGTCATGTTATAAAGTCAGAAGCACAAGTGTGAGGTTTCAGACTATAAAGCGTGATTGATGTATTTATTGCTAAAAACATAAAAAGTACTGTGAGTTGGACGTTGTTAAAACACAACTCATGTGGAAAAATATCAAAATAAAGCAATGTTTTTTTTTATGTCAACTAGTACTGGAGGTTGGAGTTGATTAGGCACATAACCTCTGTGGAAGGATGTTGATAATTTCACAATGTGTAACTCTAACAATATCTTTGTTAAACTCTTGAACAGGCTTTGTTAGTTGTTTTATTACTGTAGGTCATTGCTATTTCTCAGGGATATGTTTTCTCTTTCTAAATCTTTCACCATCTAAGTTCTAGGTTTCAGTTATTTGATCCTATCTAGGTTAAATTCCATTTGAAACACAAAATCTTATTCCTTGATTTTCGAATATTAAGTGAACTAATTCAGATTTGTTAGTTCGAGATTTCTGGCCAAGGTTCCCTTGTTTTTCGCTCTCTACTGTTCCTTTTTATTATTCTATTTAATTCCCTTAGTTTTCACATCTCTTGTCACTTCACGACACATTTAACCAAGGAGCAACTCATTGAGTTCGTAGTCTACAGTGCTCTCGTTCTTCTTCCTCTTTTGTGTTCTCAGGTCACCATGGCAGACAAAACCCAAGAACTTCTCAAAGCAGTCCTAAGCTCCGGCGATCTTCATGCCCTACATAATTCCATCTCTAAAGCTTTGGCCGACCAACAAGCTTCACCCTCTCAAACATCTCCTATTCCATTTTCTACTGAAATGGCTAATCCTTCTGAAAAACCAAAATCTCCACCTCCCGCGTCATCTCAAGTTCAACCTGAAAACCCTACTGTGATTTCTCAACCGATCACCGAAACCAATGCTCCAACAATTCCTCAAACTCCCTCGCAACCTGCAACCTCTGAAACCAAAATCGATTCAACTTCTGATCTTCCTCTTTCTTCAACCACTGAACCCTTGACTGAGAAACCGTCATCTCCGCTGCATGACTCTACCGAGAAATCTAGTCCTAAAGCTTTCGCACCCTCTGATACAAACCATATTCCTTAGTCTGACAAATCTCCTGTCAGAGATAAGTGTACTGAGGCAGATATTCTTTTCGACAAGGATACTGAGGAAATCCTTCGTGAGCCTCTGATTGCTCAAATCTTTCCCGGAGAACCAGAAAATCCCATTTACCCAGAGAATCCAGGAGACTTGCATGCTATTGCTGAAGGACTCAAGGCTGCAGGTATACCCCCCTTTCCAACTCAAAGGTCTGGGCGTCTGTTTCAGGATTACATTGACAGAACAAAGAAGGACACGCCAAGGCGAGGGCGTGGAGGTCCCATCAAACAGACTCAAAGGACTCTGAAGGACTCTGCTCATGTGCCAAGTACAGCAGATGAATTTCCTCCGTCCAAACCAAAAAAGTCCAACATCAACATATCAGAAGAAGGTGGTCTCTCGGATGATACAACTGATCACTGAAAATTTCGCAGATTAATTGCAAACACAGTGACAAAGAAATTTATAAATACCCAAAGGTAGTCGAACCCAGAGGAAATTTACAACGAAAATATCTCATGTACTAACTATAGTTCTCAGATTTTATTGTTTGAGTAAACAGATTTTTGGGTTTTGGTTTTGGAAAATAAAGATGACAAAACGGAATTTAAAGGGTTTTAAAAAGAAAATAAAAGAACACAGATTCTAGGGCAAATAATCAATCAGAATACATGCCAAATCAATCAACTTTACAACGGTGGGAAATCAAATAAAATATTAAAATTCCTTGGTCGGGCAATTTTAACCTAGGTTACTATCATGTGACTGTATATGCTTGGTCGGCGTCAAGAACACAATAATAATCAACCTGAATAAAAATATAAGATTTAATCCCTACAATTAATTACTCTTCCTTTTGAGACAGAAAACCAATTGTATTCAAATTCCTCTTCATATTATTAATCTTCTCCTCTCGGTCTTTCGATTAACAATTATGAATAAAGAACCAATTTCATCTCTCGATCCATCATCAATCCTAAATTCTATCAATTAAATCATGAATTGAAACCATGCAATTTGAGTTGATCAATCTAACATGCAAACATGATTAATTACACATAACCCTAGAACCCGCAAGGGTTTCTAGCCACTCATGGTGAATAGAAATCCGAGAAACATATTATTAAGTTGCATAATAAAAACTTACAATAAAAATAAAGGCTGAATCCTCTCCAAAGTAATTAAATCTCCAAGAGAAAACTAAATGTAAAACATAAACTAAAGGGGAGGAACTAAAACTAAAGAAAAACTTCAGGGTGCTGCCTTTGCTGCCTTCAAATCTCGAGCAAAAACAAGTATTTATAGAGGTAGAGGTGTATAAATTGGGATCTAGGGCCAAAAATATGATTTAGCCATAAAAATCTCGAAATTCCCTTTTCTGGGCCCGTTTCGGTCGATGTAGGGCTCAACTCGGTCGACGCGAACTTCCTTGCGTCGGTCGACGTGATCTTCATTTCGGTCGAGACAGAGACGTTTTCCCTCTTGCGATCCTTCTGCGCAGTCTCACGGTTTTGGCCATATCTTTCACTCCTGAACTCCGATTGACCCGATTTCAGTTGCGTTGGAAAGCTAACTCAAAGATCTTTCCATACATGTGCCTATTAGCTCGGATTCTATCTTTGGAAGAAGTTGTGACTGTTCCATTGAACATCTGCTGCTTTTGGTACGGGTTTCCATTGCATTTGGCCTAAAACCTGCGAAAATACACCATTGGCAAGCATCATACCCCATAAACTTAACTCATGCTCGATTATTAACTAAAACTCAAGTAAATGCAAGAAAACAATAAGAAAATAATGTGATAAGTGAGGCAAAATACGAGCTTATCAACAGCCTCTGATGAAAATTACAAAATGGACCCTGAAGAGATGGTTGATAGTTCAGAAGTTGACAGTGATTCCCCTGTTCCTGAAAAGAAAGTGAAAAGACTTGTGAAGAAGATCTCTCGTAGTACTGCTGAAAAGAGGAGGAAAGAAAAGGCTGAGACAACCTCCTCTACAAGTCAAAAACCAAAAGCTTCCAAGAAAAGATCTCCTTCTGCTTGTGAAGCTCCTGAAACTCTTCAGAAACTGAAAAGGTCAAAGAGGAACCAATCTGAATCCACTTCTGCTACCCCAGCCAAAGGTACTCCTACATCTGCTCTTATGACAGTGACTTAGAAGTGAAAAAGGCATATAGTTAAACCTTCTATCACTATGGTGCTAAAGCTATTTTAGAGTCTGTCATGAAAAGGAATTTTAAGATTGAGAGAAACATGGATGTTGAATATTTTAAGAAATATGGGGTAGATATTCTTCTGGGTCGTAGGAATTTGTTAAAGTCTGTGTCTGGAATTGATGGTTTTGAGTCTGAGTTAGTGTATGAGTTTTATGCTAACATTATCAAAGAGGAAGCATGTGTGGAAGGAAAGAAGAAGTATGGGAAGTCCTTTGTCAGGAAGAAGATCATCTCTTTTGATCCAGCAACCATCAATGCATTTCTTGGTCTCCCCCACTGCAAAGTTCAAGAACCTTCTCCAGCTGATGAAAGGCGCATGGTGGAAGCAATTACTGGAGGAGAGATGAAACGGTGGCCAAGCAAGGGATTTCCAGGGTCCAGTCTGACCTACAAGCACGCTGCTCTTTTCAAGATTAGCATACATAACTGGACTCCATCCAAGAATGCTACACTGGTTACTAAAGAACAAGCCTATCTGATTCACTGCATTGCAAAAGGTCTCCCCTTCAATTTGGGAGATATTATTTTCTCTAACATCTGCAGGGCTGTTCTTAAAGCTGATGGATCACTTCTTCTGCATCCATGCCTCATCTACGGACTTATCCAGCAAGCTGGAGTTCCTGATCAAGGCGGAGATATTATAGCTGATGCAAGCTTGTTGGTGTTTGAGCAAACTCTAACACGCACAGGTGGCCGGATCAAGGATCTCCCATACATTGCAAGTGATGATGAGATGAAGGATGCAGAACTTCCAACTCCAAGTGCCTCTCCAGCCCCTGCTTCCACCTCTCTGGATCTACAAACCGCATTGCAAGGACTTACCACCGTCATTACTCAGCTAAACTCCCTCACTGCTTCACTTTTGCAGATTCATGATGCTTTTTCTGCAACCATTCAGGGGGAGAGCAAACCTGGTGGTGGTAAAGACGAGGAGGATGACGAGGAAGACGAATGAACCATTCTTATTTCTTTTTGTTTCTGTTGCTGCTGGACAAGTTTTTTATGTTTCTGTTGAACAAATGTTTTTGTTTTTGGATACTTTTTAACTCAGAGGGAGTAGTTTTTACCTCTGATGTTTAATTTCAGTTATCTTTCTTTTTGCTGAAGTTTAATTCAGTTGCCTTTATTTTGTTTGCTATGGATGAACCATACTTATATGTTGTGGATGATCCACTGTCCTGTGTTTGAATATTTTATCATGGCTGAACCATGAATGGGTTTGGTTTGAGGAATGGCAGCAGAAAAAGTCTAACATTAAGGGGGAGATTGATGATGTTAGACATTTTCGATGTTAAACTTTTTCAAAGTTTAACATCAAAGTCTAACATATATATTTGTTAATGTTATACTTTCTCTATGCTGCTTGTGAAATTAGTTATAACTGATTCCTATTTTTTAGGGATACATATTTTTACTTCAAATTTATTTTTGTTTCTGGTCCTATTTTTCAGGGAGTGCCCCCACGACTTAACCACTGCCTACGTGAGTTTGTGAGCAGCTTTATGATTATATTCATCAAGCAAGTGGACGTGGGAAGATTGCAAAACGCATGACTGAACGAAGTGAGGACGTGGGTTCTGAGATTGTGAGCTCCAAAGGAAGAGAAAGAATAAAAGGAAGATCAAGACTTGAAGACTGTGTGCGATACGATTACAACTTCCAGAAAAACTCTCAAGGCTTACCATCTTCCACCCTTGCTAATCTCAACCTTTCGAATACCTTCTTTAGAGTCTAGAGGCAATCACCGGAGAGTGAATCCTAAGATTGAGGAAACGCTATTGAGGATCGATTAGTTTAGGTTAGTAAGTTTTGTATTCAAATTTACTCTAAGGAGTGAACTTAGAGAAAATTTGAGTTATTTTGTTTATTTTATTTCCCGTGTAAAAATTTGTTTTTACTAATGAAATATATTTTTGCCATGAGGCAGTCTGGGTTTTAGAAATAAATCCCAGACAAAGTTATCCGCTGTGCATTGAATTTCTGATTTTACATTTGATACACTTTCATTACACTCTAATATTAACAAACGTTTTGGTAAATTCAGGCACTATATTTCATCAAACTCGTTTAACATCCGAACCATTATATATGACAAAATTGCTTGTTCGTTTGAAACTTAGTTACGTTTCACTAAAAAGGGTTAACTTTACTTTGAGACTTAAATTGCTTTTTAATAAATATAATACTGACAGTGTAATTACACTAAAAAAAAGGGTTAACATTAGTTTTGGACGTAACCACATCTCAAGACTACTGCTAAACATGTATTGTGTTAACGGTCAAATTCTCGATGTCTGAATAATAAGAAAAATATTAGATATTCAAATGTAAAATTGTTATTATTATAAATCCCGCGTAGACTTCAAAAAGTTTGGTTTAAATTCAAATACTTTTCCTAAATTATATTTAAAAAAATGATAAATTTGGGAATGAGCCTAAATCCCTTATAGAAACATATATATTTTCATTTTCTATTATTAAAGAGAAATCAGCATTTTGGAAAAGGAAACTCTCATCAAAATTCAAAATGGAGTGAATTTCTGGTACATAAATTAAAAGAACTAAAATCACTAAAAGATAATAATAATTACTTATAACATAAAATTCTCAAGGCGTCGTCGATTCTGGTCTCTAGCTCTGATCTCAAAATAACCTTGGAATAGTAGCACCAGTCAACGATTCGATACTTTGTAAAACTAAGCTCCTCGATCACGGTCGTCGTTCCAGCTTCTCATCCATTCCCTAAAGTGTCACTGGTGGCTCCAGTTCTAAGCTTCCGGCGACGGCTGCCGTCGGTTTCAAGATTCTCAACAAGAGACAAAACAGCAGGATCATCTACAGTCACTGCCTCGATTGTGCGAACTTCATAAGCTCCGACGTAACGGCGGGGCTCCACTCGATTCAGGTCTTCGTACGGCGGCTCCGGAACGGATCCATAGCGCCAGTCGTCAACATCTCTCAGTGCCATGTTTGGACTACAGGCGACTCCGACGATGTAGGCGACGGTGACATCATCGTCGTTGTAATTCCCTTCCCTCGGAAACCAAGCGAGTGCGTGATGATTCTCATGCCAGTCAAACAACCAGCTGGGTCGACCAGTGGTGTTCGATGAAACCGGCACAATCTTCCAGCATTTACTCCGTTTCATCTCACGCATCAGACCATACAAAACGACAGTGTCGACAACGTAACCCGTGATGTCGAAAGGGTTGTCAGAATTCCAGTGTGGATCACTGTGGAGGAGCGGGATGTACAAGGAGCTCTCCAACGTGTGGGCCAGGGCTGTCGGGCGGAGTGAGTCGCTTAACAGACTGAGGAAAGCGTCGTACTCATGTAAGTACCGGAGTTCTTGGTGCCTGAACTTTTCGTTGAAGGCGACTGAAGAAGTAGCACCAATGATATTACGTACAACACAGTAGGAATCATGAAACCAGGCAGAGATGTAAATTCTGGCGAGGTACGAGTATGGAGTCAGGCTGTGAGGGACGGTATAAGATTCCATGAAAGGGTCGAGGTGAGCAATGAACATGATTTCATACATGGAGACCAAGCTTTGGAAGATCTGGTTGGATTGTAGGACTACGTATCTTGGAAATTTGTCGTAGCGTTGGAAGGTGATAGACCAATAATATTTGCCTCAATAATGAATGTATTATTGATCATGTATTTATAGAGTTTACAAGATATGAATAAAA